>JAVIAB010000047.1:21727468-22310500 GCA_032433765.1 Megaustenia siamemsis
CAGTCTTAATCGCTAAGATCCCAAATGAGTTACAAGAAATGTTGTACATTATAGTCATGGGTAGTAAAACAAAAGGATTCAGCCTTAATAGCAAGAAGACAGAAGTAATGGTAGCAACAAAGAAATAGACATCACCACAGTGCACAATAAAGACAAGTGGAACAATATTAAAACAGGTAAATGAATTTAAATACATGGAAACAATGTTAACATCATATTCTAGATGTACAACAGAGGTGAGATGCAGAATTACTCAGGCAATAGAAGCATTCCAAAAAATGAGGAAGATACTGTGCAATCCATTTTTGACAAAAGAAACAAGAAAAAGAGTTCTTAAATGTTATGTAAAACCAGTCTTAACATATGGATGCGAATCATGGACAATAGGACAACAGCCAAGGACATAATTCGAGGCTGTAGAAATGTGGTTTTACAGAAGAATGTTTAGAATACCATGGACAGCTAAGAAAAGCGATGAAAACGTTCAAATAGAGGTCAAAGCAAAAAGGGAGCTAATTTCCAATATTAGGAAGAAACAATCATAATTTTTTGGTCATGTATTGAGAAGGGAACAGCTGGAATATATTGTAACAACTGGACAAATTGAGGGACGAAGAGAGAGAGATAGAGAGAGGAGCAAAGAGAAAAGATACCAGACAGCTTAAGAGAATGGCTTGGCAGAAAGTCAACAACAGAAATGATAAATAACTGTTGAGATCGAAAGTTGTGGAGAGACATGATCACCTATGCGAGCAGCAGGGTACTTGGTGATGTATTATTAGCCAAAACACGCAAAACTAGTCATCCTGTATCACAGTAGTGCTGTGATAGCTGATTTTAAAAATTGATTACATCTTGTATTAGCAGCATAACATGCATTAATATATGGGAAAATAAAAGACTTACAAGAACACATGAGAATGAGCCCGGCTATCCCATACTGTATTAAAATAAGCCGAAAAACTTCACAAACATGGAGAAGTCAAAGGAAAACCAAGGAATTATCGGAGAAGACAGATAGAAGCAGGGATGGAGATGATGGGTAAGACATGGAATGATCTTAAAAGAATGGCAAGAAACAGAACGACTTGGAAAGTGTTTGTTTAAGACCTATGCTCCACAGGGAGCTGAAAGGTAGAAGAAGAATACTTAACTAGAGTTAACATCACGGGTACTCAATAAAGCAAGACAATCAATAACAACAAAACATAAGTAATTAATATCGCAAAAGAGAAACAGAACATCAACATGATGATAGACGAAAGACAATAATAATAAAAAAAAAACGTCGAGGAATTTAAATATATAGGAAGTTTAGTGACAAACGATAATTTACAAACAGCAGAAATAGACTCAAGATGCAACAAACTTGTCAAAATATGGGACAGCGATCACCACTACTGCTAAACCACAGCCAATTATAGGTTTACTTAGGCCTGCGGGTTGATGGAACACGAGCAACTAGCATGCCATTTTCAGCTTTTGCGAGCTAGGGTGGTTGTGATTAAAATCAGCCTTCTATATCTCTTTTATTTGAACACGTCATTCTAGTTGGTTGGTGGTTCGGTTTTATTTCCTGTCCACGTATCTCCCATCACCATTTCATCTCTTATTTCCCTGTCCACGTATCTCCCATCACCATTTCATCTCTTATCTCCCTGTCCACATCTCCTTCACTTACCTGTCCCAATCATCTTAGATGAGGTATTTATCTGTGCTTCATCGTTTGTTATCGTTGACCTCGTTCTATGTAAAGGGCCGCATGTAGGCCATTACATTAGTATTTTGTTGTGCTCCCTTTTTTGTAAAGCTGTCACCATATCTTGAACAAGTGTATGTTATACCCCACTACGAGATCTTTGCTTCCAGCTTTACCGCAGCACTGTATTTATTTGCCAGGTCCCTAAATCTACAGTCGACTGTGATCCAAATAAGAAATAAGACTAGAGGCAAGACGGAAACCTCTACAGCACAATCTTCAATCCAACGCTGTGCTACCAATGACAGGCTATGACTCTAGTCTAAAGAACAATAAGCAAATTAACCACTACCGAGATCAAATGTGTCAGACGAATGATAGGAAATTGCCTGCGACACAAGATCGCAAATGAAAAGCTCAGAAGACAAAACAAGCTGTCAATAATTTCCGCCATATAATAATACATAAAGAAACATCAGATAAAATGGCTTGTCAGCGTGATCAGACAGAAATACCACAACATAACATATCGAACGTTCGAGAACACCAGACTCAAGGGCCGTCCACCAAAAAGATGGATGGATGGATGATTAGAAACAATAGGAAACATAACGTCAACAGAAGATAACAGAAGAGCAAAAGACTGCAAATTATATCTCGACTCGTCATTGAAAGGTAAATGGGGACAGAAAGATAAAGACGGTTTGAGGTGGGATGCAAGATATACTGTTGACTTTTTGTAAGTAGACAACTAATAATAAATGCATATTGTTATAGAGGGAAACTTCCGAGACGATAATCAGCGAATCATTTCAGAGGAAGAGCATGTTTACAGTAAAAAAAAGTAAAGTACCCCGGTCACGCCAAATGGCGTATAGGGTGTATTGTGTTACTGACCACACATTTTACAGTCCTTCGGCACATGATTTTTGGGGGTAATGTGGTCGGTATTACGCCCGTGCCGCTTTACTTTCCCTGAAAAAAATCCGGTACCCATTAAAGGCTGGGTGAACCTGGAAGCCGTCTGTTGGGATCGAACCCTACCTCTTGTCCTTTGTAGTCCAGTTCACTAACCACTTTGATATCGCGGCTCCCTATGTTTACAGTACTCGTAAACAATGATTAGTTGTCATTTTGTGCGAGTGCTGTAAACATACCTCTTCCTCTGAGATGATTTGCTGACTTTTTGTAACCTTTTTTTTTTAATTCAGCCATTGATGAGGATGGTTAAATGAAACATCAGAAATCAAGCGAGGTACGAGTAAGGACGGATCGCGTAAAGAACGAATTGGACGTGTATCTAACTAACAAGTTAGAGGGTATGTGATACTTTGTGTTATCTGTCTGGAAGGATTGGAAACCTATAGGTGTGTCACGAAGACATTAATGGTAATTCAAGTCAATAGTAACTGGTAATCAAAAGAAACACTTCCGACAGGGGGAACTTTATCTGAAGTGTTGTTGTAGACTCTTTTGTACGGGCGGTAGGAAAAAAACAGATGTGTGGATAGAAGGAATGTCAGAGAGACTGATAGATACACTTATCAACGGACAGTCAAACCGACTCTCATACAGATCAAACAAGAAGCATCATCACTGATCAATAAACTAACTAATCGACGCATTTTACACAAGAAGACCAACCCTAACTGACGGACTGATTAAGTTGAATGTGCTTGTATCAGGCAGGATAAGTAGACAGCCAATCGAGTTTAGTCCAAGGTGCGGCGGATATTCAGAGGAGGCAACGGACGCTACGACTCCTCCTAACATCATCATCATCAAGTACCGGGCCTGCTGGCGAAGGTGATCATGTCTCAACAACTTTCGATCTCAACAGTTATTTATAATTTCTGTTCTTGACCTTCTGCCAAGCCATTCTCTTATGCTGTCTGGTATTTTTTCTCTTTGCTTCCCTCTATCTCTTCGTCCCTCAATTTTTTTCAGTTGTTACAATATATTCCAGTTGTTCTCTTCTCATTACATGACCAATAAATGATAATTGTTTCTTCCTAATATTGGAAATTAGCTCACTCTTTGCTTTGACCTTTTTCAGAACATTTTCAGTACTCTTCATAGCTGTCCATGGTATTCTCAACATTCTTCTGTAAAACCACATTTCTACAGCCTCCAATGATACTCCTCTTATATTTTATCAAAATACATATCACAATCACATTCCAGCTCTATGAGCTAAATGCCAGTGTATAACTAGTCACAGGTACTGCCTCACAAGGCAACACACAAAAATCATCACAGATAATTTTATATGGGTTTTGTAGTATTTGGTTAGCTGATTTCAAATCTGTCTTTAGTTTTTTTCTACCACGTAACATTTTTTTTAAATAGCTAATTATAATATATTTCAACAGTGGTTATGACCACAAATCGAGTACAATGTTTTATTTAGATTGGTATCGATACCTTATTACTGGCTGTTACAAATTTGTTCAGTTTCGGGTCACGTGATTTAGTATCGATGCTACCATTTTTGTGTATTCGATAGGATATTAAATCCATTTATACACGTGTGGTGTTTGATTTCAGATGATCTAAAGAAGATATACATATTGTATTTTGGCTGTCCACTGGGTGATCAGGATAAATCTTGGGCTCCACATATCATATGTACCAGTTGTTCAAGCGGACTACGTGACTGGCTAAATGGCCGCAAGGCAGCTATGCCATTTACAATTCCAATGGTATGGAGGGAACCGCGAGACCATGTCAATGATTGCTACTTTTGTCTGGTGAACACAAATGGATTCTCTGCTAAAAATAAACAGAACATTGTATATCCTAGCTTAGATTCTGCCATCAGGCCTGTTCCACATGACGATTCATTGCCTATTCCTTTACCTCCTTCTGGTGGACTCGTATCTATGCAAGATGGGGAGGAATGTAATGAAAACACAGCTGGTCACAATGCAGACTCAACTGATCCAGATTATACTGTTGATGAATGTTTAGAACCTAAGACTTTTACACAGGCAGAGCTGAATGATCTTATTCGTGATCTAAATCTGTCTAAAGATAAAGCAGAACTTCTTGCTTCAAGGCTTAAGCAAAAGCATTTGCTTGCAAGGGACGTTAACATAACTCATTATAGAAAACGAAATCTCAACATGACGACGTTCTTCAATGTTGACGGCTCATTGAGTTATTGTCAGGACATCGATGGTCTCTTCAACAGTTTATCACAAGTGCATGATCCATCAGAATGGCGTCTCTTCATTGATTCCTCGCGAAGAAGCTTAAAGGCAGCTCTTTTGCACAATGGAAATGTAAAACCAAGCAAACCAGTTGCACATTCTGTTTATCTGAAAGAATCCTATTACAACATGAACAGTTTGCTTGAAGCTATCCATTATAAAACACACCAGTGGAACATCTGTGGTGATCTAAAGGTCATTGGCATGTTGATGGGCATGCAAGGAGGATTCACTAAATACTGCTGTTTCCTATGCCTATGGGATAGTCGAGCAACAGCGGAACATTATGTCAAACGTGTCTGGGAGCCAAGACATATCTATACGCCAGGAGCAAGCAGTGTCCAAATATGCCCTTTGTTGATCCACAGAAAATATTTCTGCCACCTCTCCATATTAAGCTAGGACTGATGAAAACCCTTGTGAAGACCATGGGTAAAACAAACTCAGAAGGTTTTCAGTACCTTGTTAATAAATTCCCAAACATCACTGCTGCAAAAATGAAGGAAGGGATATTTATAGGTCCACAAATCAGATCTGTTTTACAAGATGAAGGTTTCAAACAGTCTCTGTCAGGAGCTGAGCTAGAAGCCTGGGAGGCATTCAAGTGGGTCTGTGAAAACTTTCTAGGTAATCATAAGTCTCCTACGTACAGGGAAGGAGTTCAGCGTCTAATAGATTCTTACCTGAACCTTGGCTGTCGCATGTCATTAAAACTTCACTTCTTGCACTCCCATGTAGATTTTTTTCCCAGAAAATCTTGGTATGGTGAGTGATGAGCAAGGAGAACGTTTTCACCAGGACTATCAGTTAATGGAGCGCCGTTATCAAGGTTTGTGGAATGAGAGTATGATGGCCGACTTCTGCTGGATGCTATTCCGTGATAATCCAGGCGAAGAATATAACAGAAAATCATATTCCAAGCATTTTTGAAGAAACATTCAACATATCTATGCTGTGATGTGAGTATATTTGATTTAGTCTAGAAGATGTGAATCATTTGCTTAATTGATGTTTGCGATTCTCGAACAAATACAGCCAAGTTCAGTGAAAACTAACATCACTCATAACTTAAAAACTTGACGTGATAGAAAAAACTGATACCAGATCTGAAATCAGCGCCAAAAATCCTTTAGAAAAGTGTATTTTGGTTTGAGATGATTAAAAAAAGTTTGATTTTGTTGCCTTAATTATAGTCGTGATTTAGTTGAAATACTTCCAGCCGTTACCAATAAGCTTTATTGTGTATGAAGATCAAACATGCTACAACACTACGATTCCATCGACCTTGCAGTGTCTTTCAGAACTAGGTACGTAGTTTCAGCAGTCACCTCCCAAAGAAGTCTAGTGAGAAAAAGCAGTTGATAAACAGCAGAAATAGACTGAAGATGCAACAAATCTTGCCAAATCATCGAACAGTTACCACTACTATTGTCCAACAAAGAAATAACTCTAGAAGCAAAAGAAATACCTCAAAGGGCACACTACAATACAATCTTCATCCCAACTTTGTGCTACCAATGCCAGTCCTGGATCTTAGATGGATGAACATTAAGAAAAATAAACATAACCGTGATGAAATGTCTGAGAGATAAGATCAGAAATGAAGAACTGAGAAAAAAGCTAGTAATAGCCCCCGCCATAGAATATATAAGGAAACAACAGATAAAATGGTTGGCCACGTGACAAGGCAGCGTGATAAAAGAACACAACACAACAAGCCCTCATTAAACGTTGCGACAACACCAGACCCAAGGGTTGACCACGAAAAAGATGTATTGGAGGAATATATTAGATGCACTAGAAAACATAACAGTAGTAGAAACGAACGGAAGAGCAAAAGATCACAAATTATATCTCCCCTCGACGCTGAAAGGCAAAGGCGGAAGAAAAGAAGAAGATAAAGTAATACATGCTTAGAACCTTACCCCTGCGGGTTGTCAAGTGAAACAATCCCACACTAAAGTATCACAATGCTCTCCGTCAACGTTCGTCTAGCCTAGACTTTAGAGTAACCAGAAGCTGTGAAATGTCGATCATCTTTTTTTAAGAGAATTTGTTGAGTGATACAAAAAGTTGTTTGTCTTCAAATCATCTTCAAATTCTCTCTGTGGCAACCACCACTGGTCTCAGCAGCGCGGGCCAGCTTGAAACGTCAATTACTCATTTGACGGAAAAAAATATGAGTACTTCCGAAGTCGGAGTTATCGGCCTGTGCGACCCCTGTAGACACGGCTGCCAGGGAAAAATGGATTAACACGCAAATTTCAGTTCCTAGTCTCTAGGGACTTCGTCAGAGGTAAAAGCTGGCGAACGAAAAAAAAATTAGAGGGACATTTTGCAGCATTCATGAATTACGATATCCTGAGCTTAACACATTTCCCATATTCTTAAATCTCATATTTTTTAAGAGGGTGGTTCCAACTTGATATACAAAACACAATTTTTAAGTTAAATGTTAATGTATGAATGATGTTTAATAGTTATTTCTCATAAGAAAAATCATAAAAAAAGATTGGAAATCTAAGAGTTTCAGGGCATGCAATTTTCAATTATTAACCCCAAAAGTTTGTTTGTTTGTTGTTTTTCCTAACAGTAGACATGCATCCCTTTCAAATCACCTTGAATGTATAAGAAAACGATGATGAAGTACGTATGCAATCTACACGGACAGGCACAAATGTGCTGATCAACTAAAGTATCATTGACAAACAACTGTGTACGGTTTTTTGTCCTTGAATACAAATATCTCACACACCTAAACAGGAAACCTAATATGTAGGTGAACTAGACAACATTATCTCGTGGGCATTATTCGTCTAATTTACTCTACATTTGTAGTGATCGACGTTCCTACTGAGCTTTGTACATAACGGCAATGTATATTCTTCTTTCCGTCATCATTTGCTTTTCAGCATCGCGGGGAGATATAATTTGGCGTCAATGCAAAGAAATTATTTATCTATCATCCATCCATCTATCCATCCATCCATCCATCCATCCATCCATCCATCCATCCATCCATCCATCCATCCATCCATCCATCCATCCATCCATCCATCCATCCATCCATCCATCCATCCATCCATCATCATCCATCCATCCATCCATCCATCCATCTAATCTATCTAATTTATCTAATTTATCTAATCTATCTATCCTATCCTATCTAATATATCTATCTAATCTATCTATCTAATCTATCTATCTAATCTATCTATCTAATCTATCTATCTATCTAATCTATCTATCTAATCTATCTATCTATTGACCTTTCGAGCCGTAGCCGGCCCATAGGGCGTAGACCAAGATACACCTTCTCCTATCTGATTTTTGTTCTAGCAGTTTTCTTTTAAAGATATTTTATCAAATCTCACCATTTGTCTCTGTTCTGTGCAAGCAGCTCTGTCTCATTGAGGGAGTCGAATCCTGCTGCTCTTGCCTCTCTGATCAATGTTCTTCTCAGTGTCTCCCTGGGTCTTCCTCTTTTTCTCTTACCTGTTGTTTCCCATATGAGGGCTTGCTTTGCTATTCGGTTATTATCTATTCTCATCACATGTTCAACATATGACCATCATCTTTTCTTTATTACTGAAGATATTAATATAAAGAAATACATATAAGTGGCAAAAATGGCGAAACTGTGGTAAAGCTGAATGTGAAGAAGAAATGAAACAAAAAAATGGTATGGTCAAAACTTTACGTAATTGTTGAACGAGGTTTCGGCTGAATTGTTTGGCTTACCTTTTATCATCATCATCATGTACCATACCGGTTGGCGTAGGCGATCATGTCCTTCCCAATCTTCTATCTACAGTGCATCGGATCAGTTCTGTTGTTGACTGTTTCCATGCCCTGACATCAAGCAATCTAGTATTTTCTCTCTTTGTCTTCTGCGATCTCTCTTTCCTTTTATTTTGCCAGTTGTAACCAAGTGTTCCAACTTTCCTCTTCTCATGATGTGCCCGAAACATGTTGATTGCTTCTTTCTGATGTTTTTTAGTAGCTGCCTTTTGTGTTGACCTCTTTGAGAACTTCCATCATTGGTCTTTTTAGCTGTCCGGGGAACTTTCAACATTCTTCTGAGAAATCCCATCTCTGTGGTCTCTAATCGTCTTTTCATTTGTTTGTCCACTGTCCATGATTCGCTTCCATAGGTCAGAATTGGTTCTATATATCACTGATGAACTCTCTTTCTCACTTCTATTGACATAGATTTGTTGCATAAGATATTATTCATTTTCTGAAATGCTATTTTAGCCTGAGCTACTCTGCTTTTTATTTCTGTGGTGCATCTTCCGTCTGATGTTATTATTGTGCCCAAGTATTTGACGCGTTGCACTTGTTATAGGTGCTGAACTTTGCGTAATTGATCATGCCGAAACCTCGTTCAAATTTGTGTCGATCATCAATTGTGTAAAGCCATTCCATTTTTTTTTTTCATTTCTCCCGGATATATAATTTGCGGGCGCTTGCTGTCCTATTGACATATGTAGCTGTTATGTTTACAAGTGTTTCTAATATTCCGCTAATCCATTTTTTTCGTGGTCGGTCTTTGGGTGTAATATTCTCGCAATGTTTGTTGCAGTCTCGTTGTGTAGTGTGTTTGATCTTTCTGCCTTATCATGGCCAAGCCACGTTATCTGTTGTTTCTTTATGTACTCTAATGTGGGAATTATTCCTAGCTTTTTTTTTTCAAATCAGTTCTTCATTTCTGATCTTATTTCTCAGTTTCTTGTCATTCGCTTAATACATTTCATCTCTGTAGTGGTTGTTTTCCTTGTTGTTCTTGAGTCTAGCGTTTAGGTCTGACGTTGGTAGCACAACGTGGGAATTAAGACTGTTGTAGAGTGCCCGTTTTACCTCTAGAGTTTTGTATAATTGTAGAATGTATAACAATGTATAATCAATGTTAAAGTTAAGGAGTAAATAACTATGCTAGATTTACATACCTGGTTGTAGCTTCTCTCTTTCCCGTTTGTGTGTGTGTGTGTGTGTGACACTCGAGTTATCTACCCCGGATGTGTGTTTTATGTGGGCTTAGATCTGCGTTGGGGAGACGACTGCACTGATTTGCCCTGGGAAGTAGGTTAGTGGTTAACTGTTCCTTGTCAGCTTTTTAGGGTTACCGTGACCCGCACATTCCTACCTGGCGATTCGTATCTGTTTTCTGAATATTTACTCCAATCTTTCTCTTTGTTTTCTCCTCTCTCCCATTATTTTCTCATTCTCTCTTTCTTTCTCATTTTTCTCTCCATGTCTCTCTTTTCTCACCTCTTTTTGTTCCCCCTTTCTTTATGTCTCACTTTTGTTCTCCCTGTCTGTATTTTTCTCTTTCTTCTCTCCTTTCTATCTCTCTTTCGCTCCCTCTCTCTCTCTCTCTCTCTCTCTCTCTCTCTCTTTTCCATTCTCTTTTGTTTCCCCCTGTCTATATTTTGTCATTCTTCTATCCTTTCTATCTCTCTTTCGCTCCTCTCCTCTCTCTCCTCGCTCGTCTCTCTCTCCTATCTCTCTTCTTCTCATTCTCTTTTGTTCCCCCTGTCTGTATTTTTGTCTTTCTTCTCTCCTTTCTCTCTCTTTTTCACTCTCTCTTTCGCTCCCTCTCTCTCTTTTCTCATTCTCTTTGTTCCCACTGTCTGTATTTTTCTCTTTTTTTTCTCTCTCTTTCGCTTCCCTCTCTCTCTTTCTTTTTCTTATTCTCTTTTGTTCCTCTTTCTCTCTGTCTCTCTTTTGTTCCGCGTCTGTATTTTTCTCTTTCTTCTCCATTCTCTCTCTTTTCGCCCCCCTCTCTCTCTCTTTTGTTCCCCCATCTTTATTGTTCTCTTTCTTCTCTCTTTCCTCTCTTTCACTCCCTTTCTCTATTTTCTCATTATTCTCTTCTGTTTCCCCCTATCTCTCTTTCTTTCTTCCTCTCCTTATCTCTCTTTCGCTCCCTCTTTCTCTTTTCTGATTCTCTTTTGTTCTCCCTTTCTCTCTTTTGTTCCCCCTGCCTGTATTTTTTTCTCTTCTTCTCTCCTTTCTCTCTCTTTCGCTCCCTCTCTCTCTTTCTCATTCTCTTTTGTTCGCACTCCCCTTCTCTCTTTTGTTCCCCCTGTCTGCATTTTCTCTTTCTTTCTCTCCATCTCTCTCTTTCGCTCTCTCTCTCTCTTTTCTCATTCCCTTTCTCTCACTGTCTCTCATCTTTACTCAGTAACCTCATTGCTAAACACTTTGAATGTATAAGAAGAAAATGTTAGCGTATCTCCCTAGAAAGGCACAAATTGCTAGTCAACTAAAGTACCAGTGACAAACGACCTTGTACGTCTGTTTGATCTTGTATATAAACAAACACACCTAAACAGAAAACCGAATATGTAGGTCAAATAAACAACCAATCGTTTATCGCGTGGCGGTGTGTTAACATTTCATGTAAAGCTTTACGATTTTTAAAGATCAACATGACCGTATAGTTGTCATAAATGACAATAGATCACTACAAAAATGTATAAGTAATGTTCAACTAAAGAGTTATTCTATGTAGGTTTATTTACGGTGTTTGTGCCTTATTTCTCAACTGTCTGTATGTTGACTATGGTCAAGGCGTCATATGTGGACCTAGTCTGAGATTTTCGGATTGTGTGCAATGAGCTATATTCTGATGAACATATAATCATCTATTCTGGAAGTACTGACCACCAAAGAGGGGTAGGTATCATCTTGGATGCAGAAATAGCAAGAACAGTGAAAGGCTTTTGGCAATATCTGACAGAGTCCTTTTAGTGAAATTGAATGGAAAGCCAATATTTATTAATATATCATAGAGGTTTATGCCAACAACACTGACGGTCCAGAGGATACAATTGATCAATGTAACCACGACCTTAATATCTTAAGGAGCCAATGGTGGGGTGTGCTAACACTCCAAGGTATGGTGACAGCCTTGTCATTCTTCTATCCTTTCTATCTCTCTTTCGCTCTCTCTCTCTCTCTCTCTCTCGCTCGTCTCTCTCTCTCTCTCTCTCTTCTCATTCTCTTTTGTTCCCCCTGTCTGTATTTTGGTCTTTCTTCTCTCCTTTTCTCTCTCTTTTTCACTCTTGGAGTGGTTTAGCACACCCCACCATTGGCTCCTTGCTACCAGCTTTACCGCAGCATTGCAATTATTTGCCTGTTCCCTACTTAATATCTTAATCCTCTCGCTCGCCCTCTCTCTCTCTCGCTCGCCCTCTCTCTCTCTCGCTCGCCCTCTATTTCGCGCTCTCTCTGTCGCCCCTCTCTCTTGCGCGAACTCTCTTTTGCCCACTCTCTCGTTTTCACTTCCGCGGCCTCCCTCTCACCCACTCTCTCTCTCGCACTTTCCATCCAATTGTATTTATTCTTCTATAAATCCACATTTCAAAGACTTCAATTCTCTGTTCTGTTTTCTTGTCTAATGTCTATGTTTCTGCACCATATAGGAATGTTGAACATTTTGCTATTCTTAGTTTTTGCCCTGATGTTTTTGTTTTGATGTTAGTATGATCTTCATGGCATTAAAATTACTTTTTGCCATTCCTATTCTTTTGTTTATTTCAGTTTTACATGTTCCATCACTGGTTATAGTATGTCCAAGGTAGTTGTAGTTCTGAACTGTCACCAGGTCTATTCCCTCAACTTCGATTCTATATTAACCTCCTCTTTCTTCACGCCAGACCCCAGTAACTGGATAATGCCGAAAATAATTTTAAAATATTTAAACGCATACAAGATGGAGTCTGTGAATGGAGTCTCTCGATAGTAAACGTGTAGTCTGACGTGTAAACTGAAATGAATGAAACTTCTGTAAGAAGGAAATCACATGACATGCGTCACGTTGAAAGCTGATCGTGTGATATAACGAGTGACCTTTTCATATTAAAATTTCAACTATAGAAGATACTCCACTCCTATGATTGGCTTACGAATAAAGATTAAAGCGACACATGAGATACTCTTATGAATGAACTTTATTTTATTATTTTCCTAGTTTAGTTTAGTCGACAGATCATCCTCATTGCACATCGAACAGGTGCCTAGATCTCCTCCGTAGAGGCATCAGCGTTTAAATATCCCTCAACACGCAGACAGGCACCAATGACACCCGGCGTTGTGTTGATATCTTTCACACTCAAACATACAATTCACTCCCTGATCATCCTCCCAAAGACCTCTTTGGCTTCCTACACGGTGTTCATGTCTGGTATCTCTCATCTTGAAATGATTTTCGTATCTCCCTTTCATCTACTTCGTCTTTTCTTTTTTTTTCGCTTTTTCCTTTCGTTATTACTTTTTCCTTTTGTTTTCTTTTCTTGTCCTTTACTTCTTTAATGGTCTGTCCTTCTTTTGTACTCTTTACTCTTTATATTCGCTGTATCTATCTCTTCTTTTATTCTTCGTTATCTAATTCCACTCGAATCGAACAGTTAGCTCTAAGACCCATGTTCAGGATCAGGTATCGTTCAACAGTTTTCTTTATTTCACGGATTTGCTACATAATCCAAAGCTTGCCCATTCCAGAGCAATGCGATGCTAGATCTTCTAATTTGAGAGATAGAGGTATATCAACACACACCGCCATCAAGAAATGGTACAAGTACACGATTCCCTTACCGTGTACAATGTTGTAGAAGAATTATGTATTCAAGTCCTAAGTAATAGACAACAGCATTTGAAGGTGATGAGGCCAGTGCTTTTCGTTGCTGTTATTATCTTTCCTACCTCAGGAAACTAGGTGGCATTTTTTTCCAGCTAAGTTCGCTGGAGTTTGGAACGAACTCACGTTTAAATTGTTGCGAAGCCAGCGCGTTTCCACTACACCACTGGTGCTCCAATAATAATTGGGAGTTTGAGTTATATCAGGTATGTCCTCAAAATGAGTGGAAATAGATTTCATATACAACCATGACGGCTTACACCAGATTCCTTGATAAAAAATATAGGCTAAAATAGACTTAGCATAAAAATATCAATTGAAAAGGGCCTACCGCGGTGTTGTGTAAAATAAACATAACTTTGTATTACGCAGCTACACCTATAGAAAGACGAGACAGACTAACACTTATCGGCAAAAGCCTTCATCGAGTTGTCGAGGCGAGGGGCCGGGTCGAGTCGAGGAGCCGGGTCGAGGCGAGGGGCCGGGTCGAGGCGAGGAGCCGAATCGAGCAGAAATAGGCAATATGTTATTAGGATTGTCTGGAATTCTTGGGTTTTATCAACGGAACCTAAAGTAGTGTTAATTACAAACTATCACTGTGATACATTTGGTTTAAGCATTTACTGCGCATGAACCTTTCATCAGCAGTGTCAAAAGCTTATAACAACAAAATGGAACAACCAAGATATAGAGGTAGACCAAGAAGATGATGGGGTAAGGGAATTTACGACATAACAAAGCAATACAATATCACTATGTACCAAGCCACATAAAGTGCCCTTGATAGAAAATACATCGTTGAGTCAAGCCTGCGACGCCTATCGACTAACACCAAGAGTAGAATAGAATAGAATAGAATAGAATAGAATAGAATAGAATAGAATAGAATAGAATAGTACTGAACCGTACAAGATGGATAACACTTTTTTTTATATCTCATATATGTTGTGTTGGTATTCGGTAGTACAAAGTGTATCATAACGTTTGCAATGAGTGACGTTGATAGGGGAGTATGTATACAACCGAACCTGTTTCCCCGCGTTACAGCGAGTTAAAGTGTAAGAAAAAACTTGCAAGTTTACACATTGACAGTGTAAATATGAAGATGAATTTCAGTTTTTTTTCTTTAGTGTTGATCAATCTTTGTTATATATTCATACTCGACCCACGAACAGGGCATTGCATTTGACGTCTGCATCGGTTTCCTATAATTAGTTGAGTGAGCTTTCTACTCTACTCTGCTCTGCTCAACTCTGCTCTACTCTCTCTACTCTCCTCTACTCTACTCTACTCTACTCTACTCTACTCTACTTACTCTACTCTACTCTACTCTACTCTACTCTACTCTACTCTACTCTACTCTACTCTACTCTACTCTACTCTACTCTACTCTACTCTACTCTACTCTACTCATACCTACACTCCCAACTCCACCTCTACCTCTACCTCCTACTCTACCTCTACCGCTACCTCTACTCATGAAACCAGTTTCATTTTAGTCATAAATTCCCCATATCCACTTCACCACTTGTCACATCGTTTCCCAGAATGCATCGGTAAATTTCTTTGACAAGAGCAATGCGCAATCCCTAACGGCTCAATAGACCACGATGTCGAACTTCCTTAGTCGCCTCTTACGATATGCGTGGCAGGTAACAATGACCCTATTCTTTTTCTTCTGCCAGGGTGGGAAGCCCAGGTAAGAAGCAGACTGACTTCTGTGGGCCAGATATATGGTTCTCTGGCTTGTGAGGTCGGCGCTGCCATTTGGTATGCTCCCGTTGTCTGTTTGGGCGCTCTACAGTAGCAGACATACAGCATAATATGTATTTTATACTGGGAGCAAAAAATATGGATTAGATATGATTATCAAAAAGACTAAAACTATGATCATAAACAAAGATAATACTCAAAACCGATAAGTGGATACCAAAGTTAAATTAATAGACCTGGAGACAGTTCAGAGCTACAACTACTTTGAACATCATCATCATCATCGTGTGCCTTCTCCGCAACAAAGGTTGGCTACCATGGATCGCCATTCTACTCTGTCTCTTGCTTTGATGGTGCAGGCTGTCATAAATTGACTTGTCCATCTTTTGATGTTACTCGTCCATGTTAGTCTTGGTCTGCCTCTGCCTCTTTTATCTTGTATTTTTCCTTGCAATAGTACTTTTAGTAGGCTGTTGTGTCTTTTAACATGCCCCCAAAATTTAATTTGTCATGTCTTAATTGTATTTAGTAGTTCTCTTTTTATTTTCAGTTGTTTTAAAACTTCATCGTTTGTTATCTTTTGTTTCCATCCAATTCTACCTATTCTTCTATAAATCCAAATTTCAAAGGCTTCAATTTTCTGTTCTGTTTTCTTGTCTAATGTCCATGTTTCTGCACCATACAGGAGTATTGAGATGATGTAACATTTTGCCATTCTTAGTTTCAGCACTGCTGATATTTGTTTTGTTGTTAGTATATTTTTCATGGCATTAAAATTACTTTTTGCTATATCTATTCTTTTGTTTATTTCAATTTTGCATTTTCCAACATTGGTTATAGTATGCCCCAGGTAGTTGTAGTTCTGGACTGTCTCCAGATGTATTCCCTCAACTGTGATATTTAATTGTAGGTCTTGATAATTTTCTTTGTTTATGATCATAGTTTTAGTCATTTTGATATTCATATCTAGTCCATATTTTTTGCTTGTTATGTTTATCACATTAAGCAATTGTAGGTCTTTAGGATTTTCTGCTAGTAGAACAGTATCATCAGCATATCTTAGGTTTTTGATTATCTTTCCATTAATGTTTAGGCCTGGTATCTCTGAGATGTTTTTAAAGATTTGCTCAGTGTATAGATTGAACAAGCTTGGTGATAGGATGCATCCTTGTCTTACTCATCTTTTTATGTCCATGGGTGTAGAGTTCTCCTTGTTATATCTTATTATTGCTGTTTGCTCCCAGTACAAATTATATATTAGTCGTATGTCTGTGTCGTCTAGATTTATATCCTTTAGGCAGTCTATAAGTTGGTTATGGTGTATTCTATCGAAAGCTTTGGTGTAGTCTATAAAGCAGGCATATATTGGTTTGTTTACTTCTGTGTACTTTTCAATCAATGTTCTCATGCTGAATATGGCTTCTTTTGTCCCACAGTTTATCCTGATACCAAATTGTTGCTCATCTAATTCAGTATTGATTTTATTCTGAATCCTTCCCTGTTTAACTTTTAGTAAACATTTTGTTACCTGGCACATTAATCTTAGGGTTAAGGCATAAAAATGCGAATCTGCAGTAAAGCTGAATATGAGGGGAAAAAAAAATAAAAAATGGTATGTAAGAAGCTTTACGTGACAAGTGGACGACACAGACAAAACAACGTTTCGGCTCAATAGGCCTTCATCAGGAACAAACAAAAAACAACACACACAAAACTTATAACGAAACAATCAAAACAAAAACAATCGAAATAGACAAAACAACGTTTCGGCTCAATAGGCCTTCATCAGGAACAAACAAAAAAACAACACACACAAAACTTATAACGAAACAATCAAAACAAAAACAATCGAAATAGGCAAAACCACGTTTCGGCTCAATAGACCTTAACTTAATTTCGATTGTTTTTGTTTTGGTTGTTTCGTTATAAGTTTTGTGTGTGTGTTTTTTTTGTTTGTTCCTGATGAAGGCCTATTGAGCCGAAACGTTGTTTTGTCTGTGTCGTCCACTTGTCACGTAAAGCTTCTTACATACCATTTTTTTTATTTTTCCTCATTAGGCTTATTGTTCTGAAATCACTGCATTCAACTGCACCATTCTTTTTAGGCAATGCAATGAAAGTTGATGCTTTTAGATCGTTTGGTATGTATCCTGTATGGTATATGTCATTGCATATGTCTGTGATCACTTCGATGCCAAACACTTTTAGAGCCTGTATATTGTCAGGTCCTGCTGCCTTTCCATTTTTCATTGTTTTTATAGCTTTTTCTACTTCAGATTTCAGGATTTTATAGTTGTATGTACATTTTATGTCTGGTTTTTTGTCCCTTTCGTCATGAAATAATTCTGTTATATATTTTTGCCATCTATATATTATATCTTTGTTGTCTGTTAGCATTCTTCCCTCTTTGTTTGTAATACATCCGTTTCCTGCAGCTTTTTTTGTCTTTATTCGTCATTCTCTTTATTTCTGTGTGCATCTCTCTTTGGTTTTGTTTACTTTCCATAGTTTCGACTTCTAGACATCTTTGGTTGTGCCAGTCTTCTCTTGTCTTTTTGCAAATTTTCCGTATTTCATTGTCTATATCCTTGTATCTGGCAGTGTTTTTCGCTTATGTTCTTTCTGCCATTTTTTCTAAGATTTTGTCAGTTATCCATTTTTGTTTTTTGTTACTTTCCTTTTTGGGCAAGGTGTTGCAGGATTCTTGCATGCTGTTTTTTATGCATTGCCATTTTGTTATGACTTTTTCCTCAGGATTTTCTCTTCTGTACTGCTCAATCCCCTCTTCTAGTAGCGTCTGATATGTGTTCTTTACTTGTACAGTATAAGTTTCTTTTACATCTTTCTGGTTTAACGCTGTTATATCTATTGGTGTTGCTGAATTAGTTTTTGTTTGCTTCTCTTTAATTTGATTTTCATTTTTATCATTACAGGATTGTGGTCTGAATTAATGTCTGCTCCTGGGTAGGTTTTGGCTTTCTTGACGCTGTTCCTGAATCTGTCTTTTATCATTATGTAATCTATTTGATTTCTCTTCTTGTCTCCAGGGCTTTTCCATGTGTATAATTTTCGTTTCTCTTGCTCAAAAAAAGTGTTGCATATTATCAGTCTGTTTTCTTCACAAAATTGTATTAATCTTTCTCCTCTGTTATTCCTTTTTCCTAAACAATGATTTCATATAATGGTCTTATATCTACCTTTTCCTACTTTAGCGTTCATATCACCCATTATAATCAAGATGTCTGATGATTTCACTTGCTTCATAACTGTGTTTAGATCTTCATAGTATGCCTCTATTTGTTCGTCTGTATAGTCTTGAGTAGATGCGTATGTCTGTATTATTGCTATGTAGAATGGTTTTGCCTTCATTTGGACCTTCATTTCACCTTGGACATTCTATAACCATACTTGGAAAATGTAAAACTTAAATAAACAAAATAGAAATGCCAAAAACAGTTTTAATGCCATGAAAAATTACATCAAAACAAATAACACCAGGGCTAAAACTAGGAATAGTAAAATGTTATATCTTCTCAGCATTCTTGTATGGTGCAGAATCATGGGTATTAGACAAAAAAAAAAAAACAGAAAAGAAAATTGAGGCATTTGAAATGTGGATTTTTAGAAGAATAGGAAGAACTGGATGGAAAGAAAGAAAACAAATAATGAAGTCTTAAAACAAGTAACACTGAAAAGAGAATGACTAAACACAATTCAAACAAGACAAATGAGATTTTTAGGTCATGTTAAAAATCGCAGCAACTTACTAAAAGTAATCTTATAATTTAAAATACAAGGTAAAAGAGGCAGAGGCAGACCAAAGCCTACATGGATGAGTAGCATCAAAAGATGGGCAAGTCAATCTATTACAACCTGCACCATCAATGCAAGAGACATAGCAGAGTGGCGCTCCATGGTAGCCAACCTTCGTTGCGGAGACGGCACTTGATGATGATGATAACTTTTAGTATGCTGTAGTGGGGCTAAAGATTAGAACAGCAAAATGAAGGAAGGAAGGAATAGAGGGAGGGAGGAGTTAGGAACCAGGCAGGCCATGCTCGACCAAACAGCTTAGGCCAGACTAAGCTAGTCATGTCAGGGCAGACCAGATCAGACCAGACAAGGCTGTAGACTAATAATAAGAAATGAACTTTATTATTAGGAACGGAAACTTGCCGAGGTCACAGATCAACGAGTCATTTTTGGGTGCTGGATTTGTTACTGCATCAGAAAAATTCAACAAACAAACAATAACAACAATCACAAATGAACATCATCGAACAGGATGGAAACCACCCTCGCTCGTCACAGCGCATTGCCGCCAGAGACTCCGCGTTCAAACAACCAAGCCAGACCAGATCAGGGCGATCATATTATTTTCTTTGCTGTTTCCCCAAAACCCTGAACTATACTTCTAATGTGTTATGATGGTCTGTCCATTCGTCATGAACAATTTTAATTCTTGTGTACTATGTCTCTTTTTTTAAAAAGAATTATTTCACCTGTTATGTGTTTTTTATTATTCCATTTCCTTAAACCCTGTTGTGTTCTAGTGTGTTACATTCTCATGAAAACAGATTGCCTCATAAATACGTTGAATTGAATAATACTGTAAATATCTTAAATAAATACACAATCCTAATTGTAAAGAATGCAACACCTGCCAAAATAAAAAAAAAAAAAAAAAAAAAACAGAAGTCGCCAACTTAATCTCGTGATATATTAGCATAATTTCAAAGGGGGAATATTACAACACCTGGTTTGGTGGGAAAAAGAAAAAGGAAAGAGAGATCGCGGACTACAAATAGAGAAAATACGGGATAGCTTGGTGTCTTGGCATGGAAAACAGTCAAGAACGGAACTGTTACGATGCACTGTAGATAGAGAATTGTGGAAGGAAATGATACCCTACGTCAATCGGTAAGGCACATGATGATGATGATGGTTTGGCGGGGAAAAGGTGCGGGGGGGGGGGAATAGAATAATAACTTGGGGCGGTTGGTGGAGCCAGAAAAAAACAAAAAAAACTTTCGTCAGCGTTTCCAAGCACGCTTGGAGGTTTGCCAACTGCAAAGGAAACAACAAGTTAGAGATGCCTGAGTGACGAGTAATTTTGTTGATTTAATGCGGACATGGGTGTGGAGAGCTACAACTTTAGGACTGTCAGCGTTTGACACGGGCTTTACCTGCAAATTATGAAAATGTATTCCCTAATATCGTACACGGACGCGCGAACTTCATATTAAAAGAAACAAATCACACGTAATATAAAATAATGTGCATCCCCACGGAGAATACAACCAGTATAGTTAGATAATAGCCTTCTCGGCAGAATATTACAAACCAGTTGCCATATTAGCATAATTTCAAATTTCAAAGGGATATTACTACACCTGGTTTGGCAGGTTTACCATTACGTCTTGCCGCCATCTATTTTATTTATTAAAAAAAAAAACAATGTAGTTTTCGTTAGCGCGCTTAAAACAAGGACAGACGTTCAATTTGTATTGGGGCTGATTACCCAGTAGGGAGGCGAGGAGGGGAGAGGCAGATTATAAGTACAAGAAGAAGACTGTAGTAACAAGAGATTAATCGTGTGGGTCTGGTATTGGAGATCTAATGATGAATGACCCATAGTGAGTAAACGTTGTTGCTGTCCTAGACTACACAAAGCGGATGCCAGCCACAAACAACTGTTGTTGCTACCCTAGGCAACAGTATGAGGTGTACCAGCCACATAACAACTTTGTTGCTACCCTAGTCAACACCATGAGGTATACCAGCCACAAAAAACTGTGTTGCTGCCCTAGACAACACCATGAGGTATACCAGCCATAAACAACTTTGTTGCTGCCCTAGACAACACCATGAGGTGTACCAGCCATAAACAACTTTGTTGCTGCCCTAGACAACACCATGAGGTGTACCAGCCATAAACAACTTTGTTGCTGCCCTAGACAACACCATGAGGTGTACCAGCCATAAACAACTTTGTTGCTGCCCTAGACAACACCGTGAGGTGTACCAGCCATAAACAACTTTGTTGCTGCCCTAGACAACACCGTGAGGTGTACCAGCCATAAACAACTTTGTTGCTGCCCTAGACAACACCATGAGGTGTACGAGCCACATACAACTTTGTTGCTGCCCTAGACAACACCATGAGGTGTACGAGCCACAAACAACTTTGTTGCTGCCCTAGACAACACCATGAGGTGTACGAGCCACAAACAACTTTGTTGCTGCCCTAGACAACACCGTGAGGTGTACGAGCCACAAACAACTTTGTTGCTGCCCTAGACAACACCACAAGGTGTAGATGTGTGCCACAAAAAGAATATGTTGGTTTGTGACTAAACGAAAGTTGTGACCTAGAGCTTCTTTATTGCAGCTTGTTTTACTAGGGAAATATTGAAATACAATTTACTGCCGTGTTGTATTCCTAACCCTATTCTATAGTCACGATTACACATGCATGAAATACATTACAAGTGAAAGTAACTTTGTTTGGTTGCTTAGCTGGCAGTGTATTCTAGCGCAGGTTTCTCATGGCACTGCGTTGAGTCGAGGAATATGTGTTCGATCTAGATTCGTGCTGTCTATTATTTCTTTTTTTCTGTTGTTGATTATTTGTGGATTTTTTAGAGTGTTGTGAACATGCCTCTTTCCCTGCAATGATTATCGTCTTAGGAAGTTCATTCTAATATTATATTTGTATAATAGCCACTTCCTGGATCTTCTCTTCTCTCCATTTATCTGTATTTTGACATTTGAGAGGACTTTTCTAGTATTATTTTGTAGTTGCATGGTCTGTATGTGCTGATCAAATAACTACCCTACCTGTAATAGTTGAAGAAAGTTTAGAACTACAGTCCCCACTTTAAAATGGATTCATAGATTATATATGGCCCTTTTCGTCTTGTCAGACGGTTTAGTGGAGGCGATTGCGTATTTTTTTGAGGTATTGTTTTTGCCGAACAGCTTCTCTCGTGGCTAATTCTACCAATGTTTGACAAACACACGCAGTCACATAATGAACAGGTCAGGCTCGCTGATCCACAGGGTTTATCATCCTTTTTCATGAGTCTCTTCTCTTATAAGTCCTGTCTTAGCACAGTCTCAAATGTTGTTATACCGTTCCTTATACATGCTCTCCATGATGTGCGATCACTTGCCAGATGTTGCCAGTCGTTTTCACAGATGGAGAAGTCTTTCAGAGATGATTTGCAGATATCTCTATATCGTAGTTTAGGTCTGCCGATTTGTCTTTTCCGTGTTTTAGCTCACCATATAGTATTTGCCTAGGAATGCGTTTTTCTTCCATCCGTTGGACATGCCCCAGCCATCTTAGCCTTCGACTTCTGAGCATCGACATGATTGTTAGGGTTTTCTTCCTTCACAGAACCACAGTCTGAGAGTCTTGTTTCTTGTAGGGCAGCAATATCAACATGTAGCCTATTTAGTTCTTTATCTATGATTGCTGTTCTAATTTGTCCTTCTTTCAGTGTGCTTGTTTTAGTAAGTCCAGGGCACATCGTCCTTACGTTCCATATGCCAAGTTTAAACATTGGTAATTTCTTCCTCATTTCACTTTGCCTACTCTGCCTGGGCACAGGATATGGAGATAGTGCTTTATCATAGATTACGAAAAGGCATTTGATAGTTTAGACAGAGTAATGGATATTTTGGAAGTTGCTGACTCATTATGGGATCCCCATAAAGTTGATTAACCTGATAAGAACAATGTATGAAGGAATGAAATGTAGTGTGGTGCATGAAGGACAACTTACAGAAGCATTTGAAATAAGAACAGGAGTATGGCAGGAATGCCTTCTATCTCCATTTATCTTCTTACTGGTCATGGATTGGATTATGAAATAACTCAAAACAACAGAAATGGAATCCAGTGGTCACTGACCAAACAACTTGATGATTTAGACTTTACTGATGACATAGCTCTCCTATCACACAGCCATCAACAGATGCAGGATAAAATGAGCATACTTAATGAAAGATCACAACTGACGGGACTGAAAATATAGATAAGAACATAATTATGAGAATTAATGCAGTTGGCAATAACCAAATTAAAATAGGAGACATACCTCGACTATACATACAATCTTACATTTACATATATGTGGGCAGTAATATAGATAAAGAGGGAGGAACATAAAATGATACCAAAATAAGGATATCAAAAGCAAGAGGTGCATTTGTTGCACTCCGAAACATATGGAAGTTCTAAGAAATTAGGTTAAATACTAAAATAACAATGTTCAACTGCAATGTTAATTCAATCGTACAATATATGGTTGTGAAACATGGGGAACAACAAAATTGACAATCATGAAGATACAGACTTTCATTAATGGATGCTTACGCAGAATAAAAGGATGGAAATGGCAGGACCAAATCACTAACATAGAATTATGGAAATGTACCAGTCAAATACCAGTGGATAAAGAGATACAGGGAAGACGAAGGCGCTGGATAGGACACACACTGCGGAAGCCAACTGAGAGTACAGTGGAAGTAGACAAAGTGGAAGTCCAAAATATTCTTGGAAAAGTCAGATGGTAGCATAGATGAAGATGATGGGGAAGACATGGAGTAATTTTACAAGAATGGCAAGAAACAGAATGACTTTGAGACTGTTTGTTGAAGACTTATGCTCCACTGGGAGCTGAGAGGTATAGGAAGAATAACCAAGTATTCCCCAACTTTCCTCTTCTCAAGATGTGCCCGAAAAATGTTGACTGTTTTTTTCTGATGTTTTTAGAATCTTTTGTGTGTGTGTGTGTGTGTTGGTCTTTTTGAGAATTTCCTCATTGGTCTTTTTAGTTGTCCAGAGAACTTTCAACATTTTTCTGAGAAATCCATCACTTCTGCCTCTAATCGTCTTTTAATGTGTTTGTCTACTCTCTATGATTCGCTTCCATAGGTCAGAATTGGCTCTATATAGCACCGATGAATTCTCTTTTTCACTTATATTGATATATATATATATGTTGCATAAGATATTTTTTTTTCATAAAAAAAAAAAAATGCTATTTTGGCTAGAGCTGTTCTCTATTCTGTGTAGAGTTTGTCCTGTTTATCTTTATGCAGCATGATAGTGATAATTCTTTCTTCGGTATGATCATTACTTCTGTTTTCTTATCATTAAGATTGGGCCCTTTCTTTGTTGATTTCTTTTACTATTATATCTGTCATTTTTTGTATTGTCTTTCAACGTGCATAAAAAAATCTCATTTGTTTTGGTTTTGTTGTGTTTTGTAGTTCTCCTTTCATTTTAGTTGTTTTAATACTTCATCATTTGTTTCCTTTTCTTTCCTTCCAATTATTCCTATTCTTCTGTAAATGCAAATTTCAAAGGCTTCAGTTTTCTATCGTATTTTCTTGTTTAGTGTCCATGTTTCTGCACCATACAAGAATGTTGAGAATATATAACATATTGCTATTATTGGTTTTTAGCCCTGGTGTCATTTCTTTTGATGTTGTATATTTTTCTAATGATATTGGCATAACTTAATATGCGATCTAACGCAATATGGACACTAGTGTTATATGGGCTTTAATATTGTACGGCCACTAACGCTATATAGGCACTATCATTATTTGGCCACTAACGCTATATAGGCACTATCATTATTTGGGCACTAACGCTATATAGGCACTATCATTATTTGGGCACTAACGCTATATATGCTATATATTTGGCACTAACGCTATATAGGCACTATCATTATTTGGGCACTAACGCTATATAGGCACTACCATTATTTGGGCACTAACGCTATATAGGCACTATCATTATTTGGGCACTAACGCTATATAGGCACTATCATTATTTGGCTACTAACGCTATATAGGCACTATCATTATTTGGGCACTAACGCTATATAGGCACTATCATTATTTGGGCACTAACGCTATACAGGCACTATCATTATTTGGGCACTAACGCTATATAGGCACTATCATTATTTGGGCACTAACGCTATATAGGCACTATCATTATTTGGGCACTAACGCTATAGGGGTACTAACACAATACGGGCACTAACACTAGTGCAAAATAAACGTAATAGCCTTGAGAAAATAGAGTACATTGAGGAGCTATGGAATATGCTTAAACAATCGATTAAACAAATCGAAAGAAGTAATACCAGTGAGTAAAGGAATAAACAAGAAGAAATAGGGACTGGTAGTCTAGAGGTAAGAGATCGGTCTCTGTACAAGACGGTCCTGGATTCGATTCCCATCACAGACGGTGTGGGAAAAAAATCGAATCTGTAGCTTGACCCTACCTGGTCTCTGGATAGTGAGATCCGATGTCTAGCTCTCTTGGAAAACAGCGAAAACAATCAGGACTGACTGTACATCAATTTTGAGTTTTTCTTTTGTTGTTTATCAATTTCTTCACATGTCTGCTTTAACCATTGTTCCCGTGTTTCTTTGCATTAATTTTGGATTTCTATGTGCAATCTTTTCTATGTCAGTGTTTTTGTGTTTATTTTGCGCACGTTAAAGAACCATTGGCTGTTGTAAATCGAAAAGAGTAGGTCAACTTGGCCGCTGCCTGGGCAAAATTAATAGGAAAAAATCTATCCAAAACGTTAAAACACTCGACGATAAAAATATGAGAGTACCTTTGAAGCCGAAGAATATGTGTCTGTATGACGGGGGACACCGGAGCACATGGCTGCCGGTATGAAGACTAGGAAAACGTGATATTCACGCAAAGTTCAGTCCCTCGGGGCTTTTCTGGGGATATAAAACTGGTGAACCCATAGAAACAAAATAAGAAACAAGACAAATTGGATGAGAGAAGGATACAAGAACTTAATTAAATGAAAGACCGAGACATAAGAAAGAAGAACTGACATACAAAAGATTGCACAAAGAAATCCAAAATAAATGCAGAGAAGCAAAGAAGATTAAAACAATAGTATGAATCAATAAAAAAAAAAACAAAGAAAGACACAATGTACGCACAATCAGTTAAAGGAAATAATAGGAAGCGAAAAAAAAAATTCAGGATGTGTGAAATCAAAGAAAGGGTGTATAATAATGGGAGAAGATAAGACATTGGAAAGATGGACAGAGTATATCAGTCAACTCTATGATGATGAAAGACCTGAGCTAAACAATTCAAACAAAGACACAGGACCAACAATAATACAGAGCGATATGTGTGAGGAATTTCAACACATGAAAAGAGGCAAAGCTCCTGGTCTCGACAATATGACAATCGCAGTGATAATTGCATTAGGAGATCTGGGGATGCAAGTCATAACAAAACTCATCATCATCATCATCGTGTGCCCTCTCCGCAACGAAGGTTGGCTACCATGGATCGCCATTCTACTCTGTTTCTTGCTTGATGGTGCAGGCTGTCATAGATTGACTTGTCCATCTTTTGATGTTACTCGTCCATGTTAGTCTTGGTCTGCCTCTGCCTCTTTTGCCTTGTATTTTTCCTTCCAATATTACTTTTAGTAGGTTGTTGTGTCTTTTAACATGCCCCAAAAATTTAATTTGTCTTGTCTTAATTGTGTTCAGCAGTTCTATTTTTATTTTCAGTTGTTTTAAAACTTCATCGTTTGTTATCTTTTGTTTCCATCCAATTCTACCTATTCTTCTATAAATCCACATTTCAAAGGCTTCAATTTTCTGTTCTGTTTTCTTGTCTAATGTCCATGTTTCTGCACCATACAGGAATATTGAGAAGATGTAACATTTTGCCTCAGAATTGCATAACAAAACTACTCGATGACATATACAACACTGGACACATACCAGAAGATCTACTAAAATCTACCTTTGTAGCCATACCGAAGGAGTCAGGTGCCACTGATTGCGAAGATCATCGCACTATTAGTCTCATGAGCCATACCATTAAAATATTTATAAAAATCATCTTGACTTCTAAGGAATAAAATATAACCAGAAGTGAGTGAGGAGCAATGTGGATTTGTGGAAGGAAAACTCATGAATAGTGCAATATACATCATGAGAACAATGATAGAAAGAGATACATAATTAGAGAAATATCTATATATGTACTTCATAGATTATACGAAAACATTTCACAAAGTAAAGCATGTGGAAATAATCAGTATGCTGTAGAAATTAAACATTGATGGCAAGGATCCGAGAATCATAAAAAAGAAGAACATGTACTGGCAACAAACGATAGAATAAGAATTAGTAACCAAACAGGACAGTTCCAATAAATAAAACAAGGAGTCAGACAATGCTGTGTTCTGACGCCGGATTTGTTTTCACTTTACAGCGACAATGTTACGAGATAAGAGTAGAGGGGGGGGGGGGAAGGAGTTAAAGTCAACGATCATAACATAAACAATATCGCGGATGATGCAGTTTTAATAGCAGAGACGAAGAGTGAATTACAAGAAACGATATAGATGCACATGTAGCAGCAAGAAAGGTCTGAGCTTTAATAGTCAGAAAACAGAATTAATTGTCGTATCGAAGAAACAATGATCACCATCATGCAGCATAAAAATAAACAGGAAAATTATGAAACAAATGCAACGTGTCAAATACTTATATTGACCTTTCGAGCCGTAGCCGGCCCATAGGGCGTAGACAAAGATACTCCTTCTCTTATCTGAATTTTTGTTCTAGCAGTTTTCAATTCTTTTAAAGATATTTTATCAAAACACGCCATTTGTCTCTGTTCTGTGCAAGCAGCTCTATCTCATTGAGGGAGCCGATTTCTGCTGCTCTTGCCTCTCTCATCAATGTTCAATGTTCTTCTCAGTTTCTCTCTGGGTCTTCCTCTTTTTCTCTTACCTGTTGTTTCCCATATGAGGGCTTGCTTTGCTATTCGGTTATTATCTCTTCTCATCACATGTCCAACATATAACCATCGTCTTTTCTTTATTACTGAAGATATTAGTGGTTGATTGGCGATTTCTCTAATTTCCTCGTTTGTTTTGAATTCGTTCCACGCTATACCAAGAATTTTCCTTAGACATTTATTTTCGAATGTGTTCAACTTTGTTTCTATATCTCTTGTTGTTTTCCAGCTTTCACACGCATATGTAAGGGTTAATAGTACATTTGATTTGCATAGTCTAAGTTTTGTGTTTGTGCTGATGAGTTTTGGTTTCCACAACTTTTCAAGGCTTCTGAAAGACATTGCTGCTTTAGCTATTCTGATTCTAATGTCTTTGCTTGTATCCCCTTCTCGATAAATGTGACTTCCAAGATAGGTAAAGTGATCGATCTCTTCTACTGGTTTGTTTTCCATGTATATTTTGTCGCCTGTTGGAATTAAACTTTTCATGACTTTAGTCTTTTCATGATTGATCTCAAGCCCAATTTTGCTGGCTATTGATGATAGTTCATTTGTGTTTTCCTAAATCGTTTTTATCTGACTGCTGATGAGAACTATGTCATCAGCAAAGTCGAAGTCCTCCAAATGGTCTCCTTGTATCCATTCGATGCCTTTATTACCAGTGCAGCATTTCTTCATTATGAAGTCCATAACAATTCCAAATAACAAGGCGATAAAATACATCCTTGTTTAACCCCAGTTTCTATTGGGAAACATTCGCTCAGTCCTTCCTCTGTTCGAACTGCACATGTGTAACCATCATACATGTCTTTGATAATATTTATGATTTTGATGGTAAGCCATATTGCTTCAGAATTTTCCACAACGAATCTCTATGAATACTGTCAAATGCTTTTTTGAAGTCGATGAAGTTAAGTACAAAAGGTTTTTGCTTTTCAATGTGTTCCTCTAATATAAGTCGTAGAGTGAAAATGTGGTCAAGGCAGCTTCTCCCTTTTCTAAACCCAGCCTGTTCTTCAAGCATTACTGTATCTATTGAATCCTTTATTCTATTTAGGATGATTTTGCTGAATAAATTTGAGGCAACTGACAAAAGTGTCACGCCTCTCCAGTTGTTACAATCTCTAAGTTTGCCCGTTTTGGAATATAAACAATGATTCCTTTTTTTCCATTTATGAGGCGTCTTCTCTGCTTTCCAAATGATGTTGAACATTTTCTGGAGATGTTTTAAATTATGGCTATCAATTGCCTTGAGGATCTCAGCTGTTAACTTATCCTCTCCAGCAGCCTGTTATTGGTCATAAGCTTTAAGGTGGTTTCTATTTCGCTCAAGGTGAAGTCATCTAAATTTACATCTAATTCTGCTGCTGGCGTTTCAGCTTCAAAATCTATTAAACTGTTGGGTAGTGGACGGTTAAGAATTTCTTTGAAGTGTTCCGCCCAACGGGCGTTTATGTCTGCGCTTGTTGTTAGCATTAATCCAGATTTGTCTAGAATTGGTGTTCCACTGGATGTATAGGTATTTGTCAGCATCTTTTGTACAGTATAAAGAGTTCTGCTGTCTCCTGTAATTGCAGCTGTCTCTGCTTTCTCTGCCAAATTGTCTATATAAGCGCTTGTATCTCTTCTTGCTGAACTTTTCACTTTGTTGTCTAATTCTGTGTATGGTATGTTGCTTTTGCCAGAACCTTTCCACGATCTATCTTTACATTAGTCATGGCTCTCTTCGCTTCTCTTCTTTCTTTGATGCATTTCCATGTGGTGTCTGAGATCCAAGCTCGTTTTTCCATTTTCTTCAGTCCGGCACTTGATTCTGCTGCTGTCATTAGTATTTTGCTCTGTAAATACTTGGGTACAATAATATCAGATAGAAGGTGCACCACATAAATAAACAGCAGAATAGCTCAGAACAAAATAGCATTTCAGAAAATGAAAACACTTTGTGCAACAAATCTATGTCAATAGAAGTGAGAAAGAAAATTCGTCGTTGCTAAATAGAACCAATTCTGACCTATGGAACGGAATCATGGACGGTTGACAAAGTGAAACTACGATTAGAGGGCACATACATCGAATTTCTCAGAAGAATGTTGAGAATTCCCTGGACAGCTAAAAAGAGTAATGAGAAAATTCTCAAAGAGGCCAACACAAAAAAAAAAAAAAGCTTCTAAAAAACATCAGAAAGAAACAGCATTTTCCGGGCGCATCATGAGAAGAGGAAAGTTGGAATACTTGGTTACAACTGGCACAAAATAGGGAAAAAGATATCGCGTAAGACAAACAGACAAGATACTAGATAGTTTGGTGTCATGGCATGGAAAACAGTGAAGAACAGTATTAATATGATGCAATGTGGATAGAAGATTGTGGAGGGACATGATCCCCCACGGCAACCGGTATGGCTCATCTTGATGAACTACTGACTAATCATAGTAATAGTAGTAGACTTTCTACCTCATAAGAGAAATCGATTTATCAGAGTAGATCACTCAGGATTGAACACAACAAAGAAATGGCCTTCCATAACACAAGCCGGGGCAAGATGTGGGCAGAGTTTGTGTTGAACGTGTTATCAGCATCGATATTTCAGTCTTGAAGGTTCATTCTGAAATGAACACGCCGATCCTAACGTTTGGTTCGAGTGTAAGTGAATAACTCTAATATCAATTTGATCAATTTAAACACAAGATAACACCAGCGACTTCGTGATTTTCTCGGTCTGTTTAATTTTTTCTTTTTTTTTAAAGAAAATATTTGCAGGAAGATTGGGGACAATCAAAGGCTAAGGAAAGCAAACCTGAAAAAATGCTGGCTGAAAATCGGATGCACTGGGCCACTGGCGCAGAACACAGTGCAACGTATTAACGGGTGTTCAGTCAGAGTGGATCTGGCAGACTCTAATTGTGATGTTCTGTCTGTGGGGGCGATCAACACATTTAGCCTGACAGCTGACTTCATATGAGAGTCTGGAATCCTTACTCTGATTGAGTCCTGAACGCAGAGAGAGAGAGAGTAAAGAAAATATCTCTTTTATTTGTGCGTGCGAGGCCGCTGGTGTGTGTGTGTGTGCACGCGTGCGTGTGTCTGTGTGTGTGTGAAGAGGAGGAGGGAGAGGGAGATATGTGGATGAAAATATGAAGTAGAGGGAAACACGTTCTTTGCATAAGATACACACTCATACAACCACGTATGTTTGGTGTATGTTCTTGTGTGTTAAGCTTACCCGACAGTTTGCTCATACACCTAAACATACACTGTTTCAAGATTCCTTTACGCAAAAAGTTCTCAACATACCAGGTAAATTTTAAGTTCTATTTACCACACTAACTCAGTGACATGACACTGACTGTTTATACAAGCAGTATTGAATGTATCAGTTCTGTTTACCACACTAACTCAATGACACTGACTGTTTATACAAGCAGTATTGAATGTATCAGTTCTGTTTACCACACTAACTAATGACACTGACTGTTTATACAAGCAGTATTGAATGTATCAGTTCTGTTTACCACACTAACTTAATGACACTGACTGTTTATACAAGCAGTATTGAATGTATCAGTTCTGTCTACCACACTAACTTAATGACACTGGCTGTTTATACAAGCAGTATTGAATGTACCAGTTCTGTTTACCACACTCACTTAATGACACTGGCTGTTTATACAAGCAGTATTGAATGTATCAGTTCTGTTTACCACACTAACTTAATGACACTGGCTGTTTATACAAGCAGTATTGAATGTATCAGTTCTGTTTACCACACTAACTTAATGACACTGGCTGTTTATACAAGCAGTATTGAATGTATCAGTTCTGTTTACCACACTCACTTAATGACACTGGCTGTTTATACAAGCAGTATTGAATGTATCAGTTCTGTTTACCACACTAACTCAATGACACTGGCTGTTTATACAAGCAGTATTGAATGTACCAGTTCTGTTTACCACACTAACTTAATGACACTGGCTGTTTATACAAGCAGTATTGAATGTACCAGTTCTGTTTACCACACTAACTTAATGACACTGGCTGTTTATACAAGCAGTATTGAATGTATCAGTTCTGTTTACCACACTAACTTAATGACACTGGCTGTTTATACAAGCAGTATTGAATGTATCAGTTCTGTTTACCACACTAACTCAATGAGACTGGCTGTTTTTACAAGCAGTATTGAATGTATCAGTTCTGTCTACCACACTAACTTAATGACACTGGCTGTTTATACAAGCAGTATTGAATGTATCAGTTCTGTTTACCACACTAACTCAATGAGACTGGCTGTTTATACAAGCAGTATTGAATGTATCAGTTCTGTTTACCACACTAACTCAATGAGACTGCTGTTTATACAAGCAGTATTGAATGTACCAGTTCTGTTTACCACACTAACTTAATGACACTGGCTGTTTATACAAGCAGTATTGAATGTATCAGTTCTGTTTACCACACTAACTCAATGACATGACGCTGGCTGTTTATACAAGCAGTATTGAATGTATCAGTTCTGTTTACCACACTCACTTAATGACACTGGCTGTTTATACAAGCAGTATTGAATGTATCAGTTCTGTTTACCACACTCACTTAATGACACTGGCTGTTTATGCAAACAGTATTGAATGTATCAGTTCTGTTTACCACACTCACTTAATGACACTGGCTGTTTATACAAGCAGTATTGAATGTATCAGTTCTGTTTACCACACTAACTTAATGACACTGGCTGTTTATACAAGCAGTATTGAATGTACCAGTTATGTTTACCACACTAACTTAATGACACTGGCTGTTTATACAAGCAGTATTGAATGTACCAGTTCTGTTTACCACACTCACTTAATGACACTGGCTGTTTATACAAGCAGTATTGAATGTATCAGTTCTGTCTACCACACTAACTTAATGACACTGGCTGTTTATACAAGCTGTATTGGATGTACCAGTTCTGTCTACCACACTAACTTAATGACACTGGCTGTTTATACAAGCAGTATTGGATGTATCAGTTCTGTTTACCACACTAACTTAATGACAGTGGCTGTTTATACAAGCAGTATTGAATGTACCAGTTCTGTCTACCACACTAACTCAGTGACATGACGCTGGCTGTTTATACAAGCAGTATTGAATGTACCAGTTCTGTTTACCACACTAACTTAATGACACTGGCTGTTATACAAGCAGTATTGAATGTACCAGTTCTGTCTACCACACTAACTCAGTGACATGACGCTGGCTGTTTATACAAACAGTATTGAATGTACCAGTTCTGTCTACCACACTAACTCAGTGACATGACGCTGGCTGTTTATACAAGCAGTATTGAATGTACCAGTTCTGTCTACCACACTAACTTAATGACACTGGCTGTTTATACAAGCAGTATTGAATGTACCAGTTCTGTCTACCACACTAACTTAATGACACTGGCTGTTTATACAAGTAGTATTGAATGTACCAGTTCTGTCTACCACACTAACTTAATGACACTGACTGTTTATACAAGCAGTATTGAATGTATCAGTTCTGTTTACCACACTCACTTAATGACACTGACTGTTTATACAAGCAGTATTGAATGTATCAGTTCTGTTTACCACACTCACTTAATAACACTTGTAACATTAGAAGGTTTTACTCCATCTGTTCCGATGAAATGTTCTGTAAATTACTTTGTTCGATTCTGCAACTGATTTCTAAGATTCTGCAACTGACCTCTAAGATTCTGCCTTCTTTGATTCTGTGTACTGTTTGCCCGTCTCACTGCCTCGTTGAAATGACCGACCGATGGACTGACTGTCAGTCCACTGACGGGACTTGCTTTGACTGGATTCGTGACTTGTTTACTGACTGACTGACTGACTCATACTTGAACTGAGACTGCAAACTATGAATGAACAGGAAAATTGATCTGCTTCCCTCGTAACCTCTTCATGTTGTGTACTTCACACTGTTGTATGATTGTATCTGTACTGTAGAATCTGATAACAAAGTCTTTCTCCGCGACACTAACGTTCGTTTGTCACCACACCATCTAACACGACAATCAATGGTGATAATTCACTGGACACAAAGTACTCTCATGAACATGAGTTTATTGACAGGTAATTTGTCAAGTAAAACAATATGTAAAAGCCAGCGTCTTACACTGCGCTCAGCTGTTCACACGCACGAAATGTACTGTAGGCACCTCCTCACTGCAGTCGTGCCTCAGTCAACTCTCACACCAATCGGTCCAAACGCTGAAATCCTCTTAGTCTGGAACCTAAGCAATGTTCCTATATTACGCACAATAACTGTTTCGTCATTAAACCCGAGTCTTACTTCAACAATTATATAACTCTTAGTGACTCTTGGACTAACTCTTAGTCACTCTTTGGACTCCACGAGCCATTGGAAATGATGGAAGGAAGGTAGGAATGAAGGATGGAGGAGTGGGAACGGAAGGAAGGGAGGGAGGGAGGTGTGGTGTGGTGGAGAGGAGGATGAAGCAAGGATGGCTCTATCACGCCTATAGCCTGGCATTCAGTCAATCTGGCGTTTTGCTTGTGTGTGTTTAGTCTGTTATACCATCGTCACAATCACGTTTAATAATATAAAACATACGCCAATCCGTCATTCTTTCCATTAAAAGAATATCACCGACAATCATTTAACGAGGGGAGAACCCAGATATCTGTCGGCTGATTAAATAACCAGAGGATTTCTAACGTCCATATTCATCTAGCACATTCACTTATTTGTCGTCAATTATTCTCTAGTATTTATTAAAGGTGTTTCCACGATGATGTAAAAGTGATATTTATATACAAGAGCGGTTTGAAAAATGCTTGCCCCGGAGGCGGTAATTTAAATAACATGAAACATGTACAAACGAGCTGTACACATATTGTGAAAGATTAGAACGCCCTTAACGTGTGGGGGCCATTATTTTGAAGGTAGTTAATATCCGGTCTACAAACAACCGCCAAAGTTAAACAAATTGTTGCCAGTCTCGTTGAAGGTGGAATCGGAGGTCATCTTCCACGTACAGCTACTTCCATCTCCTTGTCAGATGTGTAAGGTGTGCCAGCTTTAGGATGAAAGGGAGAAGTCGGGAGATGTCAGATGTGTAAGGTGTGCCTACATGTGTGCCAGCTTTAGGATGAAAGGGAGAAGTCGGGAGATGTCAGATGTGTAAGGTGTGCCTACATGTGTGCCAGCTTTAGGATGAAAGGGAGAAGTCGGGAGATGTCAGATGTGTAAGGTGTCCCTACATGTGTGCCAGCTTTAGGATACAAGGGAGAAGTCGGGAGATGTCAGATGTGTAAGGTGTCCCTACATGTGTGCCAGCTTTAGGATACAAGGGAGAAGTCGGGAGATGTCAGATGTGTAAGGTGTGCCTACATGTGTGTCAGCTTTAGGATGAAAGGGAGAAGTCGGGAGATGTCAGATGTGTAAGGTGTGCCTACATGTGTGCCAGCTTTAGGATGAAAGGGAGAAGTCGGGAGATGTCAGATGTGTAAGGTGTGCCTACATGTGTGCCAGCTTTAGGATGAAGGGAGAAGTCGGGAGATGTCAGATCTAGGATGTGCGTTATGTGGTGAGCGATCATTGTCGCGCTGGAGGAAAAATCTGTTTACAGAAACCCCTCGCACGACTGCTACTATTTTGGACAACACGCAATTTATTTAAGCCCAAATCGAATGTTATTTATGTGAGAGTATAGTTCTGTTTCGGTTAGCGATTTACTTACTCAGTGAACATACGTATTTGTTTCCTGCAGTATTGTTGTAAACTGTGGTTTTTGTTTGTGCTAAGTCGCATCTCTCACTTGGTAAAGCTGTCACACCACTTTCATATTTACATTGTGACCCCTCACTTCATCAGGCTTTACCGCAACCTCCCATGATGTCCATATACAATAAAAAAAAAATGTATGTTTTCGCCCGTGCGCTGCCGGGGCCCGAAAGGGAAGTAAAGAATAGCGGCGCTGTACCCTACCAGGCATGTTCGTAAGAGGCGAGAAAGGAGGGTTAGGCATGGGACTGGCTATCCCATACTGTAAAAAAATAAGCCGAAAAAACTTCACAAACATGAACAAGTCAAAGAAAGATAAAGTAAATCCGTCAACCAGGAAAGAGAAGGGCTCTCTGTCTAAGAGACGTATGACGCAATCCGGAGAAAGCCATAAGGAGTCCGGGTTGCCGACTCACCCTTTGTCTACCAGGAAATCATCCAGAATTGGCACCTGGAATGTTCGTACCCTTAACGAACAGGGAAAAGCGGCACAAGTGGCAGCAGAAATGAACAACTACAAGATAGATATTCTGGGAATGTGTGAAACAAGATGGCTGGGAGCGGAGAGAATAAAATTGAATACAGGGGAGATGATTTTATCATCAGGACACCAGGAACCAGGAGCACAACATAGCGAAGGGGTAGCTATAATGCTATCAAAGAATGCACATAAGACACTAATAGAATGGGAGGCAGTGGGACCAAGACTGGTGAGAGCAACATTAGAACAACCAAAAACAAAATAAAATTACACATTATACAATGCTATGCACCAACCAACGATAAAGATGACTCAGTTAAAGATGATTTTTATAAACAGCTACAATGCCTGATGGATGCAAGACGAGCCAAGGATATTATAATCTTGATGGGAGACCTAAATGCTAAGGTAGGATCAGACAACAGAGGCTTGAAGAGATTATGGGAAAACATGGACTTGGAGATATAAACGAGAATGGAGAGATATTTGTGAATTTCTGTATTGTAATATGAGAGTATTGTTGGGGTCTTTGCTCCTTAGTGGCGCACCCCCCAACCACCACCTCCGCCACATTTCCGGTTGTGTTTCCTAGTGTTTGTAATATCCCATCAGCCCTACTGTTGTTGTTGCCTAGTTCGGCGAAATATGATCTCATTCTCACAAGACAGTCTATATGTTATAGGACATTACGTGTTACTTCGTAACAAGTTGCTATACATTTAGTTGCACAGAATAACTGGACAAGGGTCCGGTAAAAGGAACACATCGTTTTCAACAACACGCTTATCGAATTATGTACTTGACATCAATGAGTCACTGATACTAGAGAGGCGCAGGCACTTGACAACAATGAAATACAGTATGGTGGATAGGCGGCAGGCAGGAAGCATTAAAGGCTATGCCTGAAAAGTGTTCCTTGTTGCAGTTTCCTCAAGTCCGGCTTGTTGCAGGAGCAACGAAGTTAAGTGCTCTGTGCACACTGTGAGCTGTGCGTTTCATCCGTTTTGATCGTGTTTCGATATTCCGATTGTTTACGATGAATGCTGATATCGTATAATGGAGAATAGATGGTTGTGTTCACTTTCTGTGCGGTTTCGCCTTATGTCTTTTGGCGTATGCTGAGACTGCTATGATGGACTACATCTACCTTTCTTTGTTTGGAAGATGAAATAGTAATTCGGATGATTCCACTGGCACGGTTGAACAATTATGTCGATTTTAATTCGTCTTCAGTGACACCGGGGCCTTCTATAACCATAACAATGATATACAGATAATATAAAAGAAATGACAACAAGACAGCACGGTTTGATTTAAAGTTCCGATTAATTTATTGCCATTCTTATAGTCAGCACACACAAATTGATTTACCGACCGCCTTTAAAACTATGTCGTTGTTTTGTTTCATGTTCGTCTGGAGTAAAGCCTTTTTCTCAAATTAAAAGAACTATGACCTCACAGTAGGTGACTAGCCGCTGTAGACCTGTCGCTAGTTAACTTGTCTACTGAATGAGATGACATGTAAATGAATATCTTATGAGCTCGGTATCGATCGACAGCATAAAGGTTCACCCAGCCGTAAACTAGTACCGAATTTTTTTTTTTAAAGGGGGAATGAAATACAGAACTGGCGTAATGTTGACCATATTATCATAAGCCAATGTGTATCGATGGTAAAAGAAAATAAACCATTGTCGTTAACAGTGTTATAATCAACAACGACAGTTGCTAAAGAGGAGCAACTTCGTCACCAATTCCAAAGGAAAGAAACGTGTTTAGAGACTAGAGACTGTCTCAAACAGAACCAAAACTCATGCAGCTATTAAATTAGAAGCGTACACACCAGAGCTCAAAGAAGATATAATTGGGATCAATGAAAGAAGTGACAAAGACAGGACTAGAGAGAAAGAATATTGCAGAAAAGTACATATATGAAAACTACACATCGACCCTTGGTTCCCATGTGTGCACGGATAGTTCAGCTACAAATGTCAGTAGCAATGGAAGAAAATTGAGGAGGGAGGGTGGGGAAGTGTGGTTCCGAGTCAGTACCCACGTAGAGCTAGCTGACTCCATATCCACGTAGAGCTAGCTGACTCCATAGCCACGTAGAGCTAGCTGACTCCGTAGCCACGTAGAGCTAGCTGACTCCGTAGCCACGTAGAGCTAGCTGACTCCATAGCCACGTAGAGTAAGTTGACTCCATAGCCACGTAGAGCAAGCTGACTCCATAGCCACGTAGAGCAAGCTGACTCCATAGCCACGTAGAGCAAGCTGACTCCATAGCCACGTAGAGCAAGCTGACTCCATAGCCACGTAGAGCAAGCTGACTCCATAGCCACGTAGAGCAAGCTGACTCCATAGCCACGTAGAGCAAGCTGACTCCATAGCCACGTAGAGCAAGCTGACTCCATAGCCACGTAGAGCAAGCTGACTCCATAGCCACGTAGAGCAAGCTGACTCCATAGCCACGTAGAGCTAGCTGACTCCATAGCCACGTAGAGCTAGCTGACTCCATAGCCACGTAGAGTAAGCTGACTCCATAGCCACAGTAATATTTTCAAATAGGTGCTAGGCTGAAACCCAAATTAGTTGCTTAAAAAAAAAAAGTAAAGATCCCCGTCACACCAAGTGGCTTATATGGAATATGGTGTTAGTGACTATCAGTTTTACAGACCTTCGGCACATGATTTTTGGGGTAATGTGGTCGGTATTACGTCCGTGCCACTTTACTTTCCCAGAAAAAAAATCATGTACCCATTAAAGGCTGGGTGAACCCGGAAGCCGTCGGTTGGAATCGAACCCTACCTCATGTCCTTTGTAGCCCAGTTCACTAACCACTGAGCTATCGCGGCTCCCTAACTTCGTTGCTTACTTCCATAAAAAAGAACCAACATACAACTAGAGTGAACTAGAAGTATTGAAAGTTGTAGCAAAAAACAAGCAAAAAATATGAACTAGAAATGAATATCAAAAAGACTAAAACTATGATCATAAACAAAGAAAATTTTCAAGACCTACAATTAAATATCACAGTTGATGGAATACATCTGGAGACAGTCCAGAGCTACAACTACCTGGGACATACTATAACCAATGATGGAAAATGCAAAATTGAAATAAACAAAAGAATAGGTATGGTCAAAAGTAATTTTAATGCCATGAAAAATATACTAACAAGAAAACAAATATCAGCAGGGCTGAAACTAAGAATGGCAAAATGTTACATTTTCTCAATATTCCTGTATGGTGCAGAAACATGGACATTAGACAAGAAAACAGAACAGAAAATTGAAGCCTTTGAAATGTGGATTTATAGAAGAATAGGTAGAATTGGATGGAAACAAAAGATAACAAACGATGAAGTTTTGGAACAACTGAAAATAAAAAGAGAACTACTAAATACAATTAAGACAAAACAAATGAAATTTTTGGGGCATGTAAAAAGACACAACAGCCTACTAAAAGTAATATGGAAGGAAAAATACAAGGTAAAAGAGGCAGAGACAGACCAAGACTAACATGGACGAGTAACATCAAAAGATGGACAAGTCAATCTATGACAGCCTGCACCATCAAAGCAAGAAACAGAGTAGAATAACGATCCATGGTAGCCAACCTTCGTTGCGGAGAAGGCACTCGATGATGATGATGAAAGTTGTAGGAAATGGCAAAGCAGTTCAGTGCAATATTTATCCATGCTATCACAAAGATATTTACTTGACGTCACCGATACAGGAATGTTGCTGTTCCGCCTCAGAATGCTTGGTGAAGATATTAGGTGGGGGATGTAGGAACAAATGTAAACATAAAATTGTATGTGACAGCTTTACAAGGGTAACGACTTAGCAAGAATAGCAGTTCGGCCACAGGCAACCATCGCTAGGATTGGAGAACAAACATTTATCAGGCGCGATCACATGTCATTATATGAATTTACTTAAAAACCCGAGGAGGTGCGCGTGGCCGTGCGGCGTAAACGAATTTCACTGGCTGAAAAGTCGACGTGCGGTGTTCGAAACCCGCGTTAGATAATGATTTTTTTTTCTATCGGGGATTTGGGGGGGGGGGGATAGAGTGTGGAATAAAGTCTCTTTCATCGTGGCGACTGCTTTGATCAAGATGACCCTCTGGTTTCGATCGTGAGGGGCGCCCCCCCCCCCCCCCCCCCACCCCCCCCCCCCCCCCACCCCCCCCACGACATACACCACCATCATCATCATCGAGTGCCGTCTCCGCAACGAAGGTTGGCTGCCGTGGAGCGCCTCTCTTGCTTTGATTGTGCAGATTGTCATAGGTTGACATGTCCATCTTTTGATGTTACTCGTCCATGTTAGTCTTGATCTGCCTCTTTTACGTGTTATTTTTTCCCCTCCAGGATTACTTTTAGTATTCTGTTGTGTCTTTTAACATGGCCCAAAAATCGCATTTGTCTTGTTTGAATTGTGTTTAGTAGTTTTCTTTTCATTTTTAGTTGTTTTAAGACTTCGTCGTTTATATTCTCTTCCTTCCATCCAATTCTACCTATTCTTCTATATATCCACATTTCAAAGGCTTCATTTCTCTGTTCTGTTTTCTTGACTAATGTCAATGTTTCTGCACCATATAGGTATACTGAGAAGATTAAACATTTTGCTATTCTTAATTTTAGCTCTGGTGTTATTTGTTTTGAGTTAGTAAGTTCTTCATGACATTAAAATTACTTTTTGCCATTCCTATTCTTTTGTTTATTTCAGTTGTACATTTTCCACCACTGGTTATAGTATGTCCAATGTATGTGTGGTTCTGAACTGTCTCCAGGTCTATTCCTTCAATTTTGATATCGAACATACACCAGCAATGATAATATTTACTGCAATGAAACTGTTCCCTGGACAGAAAAGAATGAACAGAATAAAGATGTCGTTGCCTTCGTAGGTGTCACATTGAAAATGTAGCTGTGGCTATTGAGCCAGCTATCTCTACGAGGCTATTGAGCCAGCTATCTCTACGAGGCTATTGAGCCAGCTATCTCTACGAGGCTATTGAGCCAGCTATATCTACGAGGCTATTGAGTCAGCTATATCTACGAGGCTATTGAGCCAGCTAACTCTACGAGGCTATTGAGTCAGCTATCTCTACGAGGCTATTGAGTCAGCTATCTCTACGAGGCTATTGAGTCAGCTATCTCTACGAGGCTATTGAGTCAGCTATCTCTACGAGGCTATTGAGTCAGCTATCTCTACGAGGCTATTGAGTCAGCTATCTCTACGAGGCTATTGAGTCAGCTATCTCTACGAGGCTATTGAGCCAGCTATCTCTACGAGGCTATTGAGCCAGCTATCTCTACGAGGCTATTGAGCCAGCTATCTCTACGAGGCTATTGAGCCAGCTATCTCTACGAGGCTATTGAGCCAGCTATATCTACGAGGCTATTGAGTCAGCTATATCTACGAGGCTATTGAGCCAGCTAACTCTACGAGGCTATTGAGTCAGCTATCTCTACGAGGCTATTGAGTCAGCTATCTCTACGAGGCTATTGAGTCAGCTATCTCTACGAGGCTATGAGTCAGCTATCTCTACGAGGCTATTGAGTCAGCTATCTCTACGAGGCTATTGAGTCAGCTATCTCTACGAGGCTATTGAGTCAGCTATCTCTACGAGGCTATTGAGCCAGCTATCTCTACGAGGCTATTGAGCCAGCTATCTCTACGAGGCTATTGAGCCAGCTATCTCTACGAGGCTATTGAGTCAGCTATCTCTACGAGGCTATTGAGTCAGCTATCTCTACGAGGCTATTGAGTCAGCTATCTCTACGAGGCTATTGAGTCAGCTATCTCTACGAGGCTATTGAGTCAGCTATCTCTACGAGGCTATTGAGTCAGCTATCTCTACGAGGCTATTGAGTCAGCTATCTCTACGAGGCTATTGAGCCAGCTATCTCTACGAGGCTATTGAGCCAGCTATCTCTACGAGGCTATTGAGTCAGCTATCTCTACGAGGCTATTGAGTCAGCTATCTCTACGAGGCTATTGAGTCAGCTATCTCTACGAGGCTATTGAACCAGCTATCTCTACGAGGCTATTGAGTCAGCTATCTCTACGAGGCTATTGAGCCAGCTATCTCTACGAGGCTATTGAGCCAGCTATCTCTACGAGGCTATTGAGTCAGCTATCTCTACGAGGCTATTGAGTCAGCTATCTCTACGAGGCTATTGAGTCAGCTATCTCTACGAGGCTATTGAGTCAACTATCTCTACGAGGCTATTGAGTCAGCTATCTCTACGAGGCTATTGAGCCAGCTATCTCTACGAGGCTATTGAGTCAGCTATCTCTACGAGGCTATTGAGTCAGCTATCTCTACGAGGCTATTGAGCCAGCTATCTCTACGAGGCTATTGAGCCAGCTATCTCTACGAGGCTATTGAGCCAGCTATCTCTACGAGGCTATTGAGTCAGCTATCTCTACGAGGCTATTGAGTCAGCTAACTCTACGAGGCTATTGAGTGAGCTATCTCTACGAGGCTATTGAGTCAGCTAACTCTACGAGGCTATTGAGTCAGCTATCTCTACGAGGCTATTGAGTCAGCTATCTCTACGAGGCTATTGAGTCAGCTATCTCTACGAGGCTATTGAGTCAGCTATCTCTACGAGGCTATTGAGTCAGCTAACTCTACGAGGCTATTGAGTCAGCTAACTCTACGAGGCTATTGAGTCAGCTAACTCTACGAGGCTATTGAGTCAGCTATCTCTACGAGGCTATTGAGCCAGCTATCTCTACGAGGCTATTGAGTCAGCTAACTCTACGAGGCTATTGAGTCAGCTAACTCTACGAGGCTATTGAGTCAGCTATCTCTACGAGGCTATTGAGTCACCTAACTCTACGTGGGTACTGAGTCTGAGAACCAACCCTTCCCCCCCTCTCCCCACTTTTGCTCCATTGCTACTGACATTTGTAGCTGAACTAACCGTGCACACATGGGACCAAGGTTCGGTGTGTAGTTTCATATATGTTCTTTTCTGCAATATTCTTTCTCTCTAGTCCTGTCTTTGTAGATGTTGTTGGTGTTAGTTCTTCTGTCTTGCCAATAAACGCCTGTGGCAACACAGTTTTAGTTATTTTATTTTCTGTATCGGTCGGAAAAAGCTGTCACATACACCTTCATATTTACATTTTTGTTCTCGCTTGGAAATGCTGTGACATACACCTTCATATTTACATTTTTGTTCTCGCTTGGAAATGCTGTCACATACACCTTCATATTTACATTTTTTTTTCTCGCTTGCAAATGCTGTCACATACACCTTCATATTTACATTTTTGTTCTCGCTTGCAAATGCTGTCACATACACCTTCATATTTACATTTTTTCTTCTCGCTTGCAAATGCTGTCACATACACCTTCATATTTACATTTTTTGTTCTCGCTTGGAAATGCTGTGACATACACCTTCATATTTACATTTTTTTGTTCTCGCTTGGAAATGCTGTCACATACATCTTCAAATTTACATTGTGTTCCGTTACCCAGCTTTACCGCAACCTCCAACGATGTCCCATATATATGTGCCTACGTCTGTCGAAGCTGATCATATCATATGAGGGGGGGGGGGAGGTTAAAATCTTTTGAGAACGAAATGAAGCCAAAGTTAGAAGAGATAACAATGATGCGAGACAAACAACTACGCTCCTCGTCATACAACTACGCTCCTCGTCATACAACTACACTCCTCGTCATACAACAACATTCCTCATTCTGAAAGACTCGGATCTGCGATTAGAAACGGCAAGTTCAGTCATGAGAAAGGCTCATCAGCAAAGCAGAAACAAAGTGAATAACTATTGAAGATCACCATCTACTGATTTCCAACCATTTGCGAAGACTTATAAGGTCATACATACAATGTATTGTAAGATAAAACTTATTCCTCAAATCACTGTACCACCATATGTTGGGTGTTGCAGTAAGAGGCTAATATAACATTTTGTTAACTTGTATTTGAAAAAAAAGGACAGCACCTGCATTTAAAAAAAAAAAAATATGTTATAGTTATTCGAAGGCCCCGGTATCACTGCAAACGAATTAAAATCCATAATTGCTCAACCGCCCGTGCCGGTGGAATCATACGAATTAACATCTCATCGAATATACAAAGAAAAAAAGGCAGCTGCAGTCCCCATCGTAGCAAACATAGAACACGTCAAGAGACATGAGACATAGTAGCACCGACAATGAACGCAACTGATCGGTCCTTCGTCATATGATATCATCATTCATTGTAAGCAGTCTGGATATAGAAGCACCATCCGATGAAACACACAGCTCACGGTGTGCACAGAGCACTAATCTCAGTAGCTCCTGCAGCAAGCCGGACTTGGAATATGAGGAAACTGCAACAAGGAACCTTTTCAGCCAGTGCCTCAACGGTTCATTGCCGCCTATCCACCGTATTGACCGGAAGTCTGGAAAATGTAATGTAGACATCTTTAGTGTGCATGTTCTGTATTTTCTTTATAAAATGTCTAGATTGTTTGGTTAAGTAAAACTATATATGAGGTTGCGTTATTTTTTTTAATTTTTAGTTGTGGGTTAATAATGCGTGGATTTTAATTCGTCTTTTACGCTAACCTTTAAACGTCAAACACTTGGGCACTATAATAACATCAAATGGAAGATGCACCACATAAATAAAAGCAGAATAGCTGATGCCTAAATAGCATTTTTAGAAAATGGAAAATGGTACTCGTATGCTACAAGTACAATATATTATGCAAGAAAATATATATGTGTCAATAGAAGTGAGAGAGTTAATCGGTGATATATATATATATATATATATATATACATATATATATATATATATATATATACATATATATATATATATACATATATATATATATATATACATATATATATATATATATATATATATATATATATATATATATATATCCAATTATGACCTATGGGAGCGAATTATGGACAGTAGACAAACAAATGAAAAGACGCTTAGATGCCACAGAGATGGGATTTCTCAGAAGAATGTTGAAATTTCACTGGACAGGTAAAAATAGCACTCAGGAAATTCTCAAAGAGGTCAACACAAAAATGGAGCCCCTTAAAAAAAAAAAAAAAAAAAAAAAATAAACATCAGAAGAAACAATCAACATTTTTGTGGTACATCATGAGACCAGGAAAGTTTCAATACTTGGTTACAACTGGCAAACTATAGGGAAAAGAAAGATCGCGGACGACAAACAGTGAAGGTTCTAGATAGCTTGGTGTCATGGCATGGAAAACAGTCAACAACAGAATTGGAACGATACACTGTTATTAGACAATTGTGGAAGAACATGATCGTCCACGCCAACCGGTAAGGACATGATGATGATGGATATTAAGAACGTACCTCCTCTGCGATCACAGAATAATATTCGCCAATTCCCATAAATACGGGTGGTTGCGTCATTCATTCTTTTGTATACTTTGTATTGCTCAGCTGATGCCGTATATTCGCCCATCCATATCGACTTCTATCACGTTGTCGTTCTACTCTATTTAAGTCGGACCTCAGGTACGACAAAAAGACGTCAACGCGAGCTCTGATTGAGATACTCGTGTGGAGTCAACTGCGTCACTGATGATTAAATTAAAAGCTAATAGTTAGCATTAAACTAAGTCTCTTCCTGTTGCGATTATTTCCTCACCCTAAACATGTATTATTACAAATGTTTTACATACATTGCAAACGTCACAAATACGTCAGGAAATTCTCCAGATTAATATTGAATGCGATATCACAGATAACCTGATTGTATAAAGTGTATAGTGTATGTCTAACTTAACAACGTAAAGAGATCAAAGGTCAGACCAGTGCTGGGATAAAATGATGTTTGCAAGGCTTCCTTGAGGGAATTTTCTATCAGTGAAACTGGAAAAATCTGGCTGCAGATCGTAGCACGTGGAGTTCAAAGAAGAAAATGGCGCAGCAACATTCCAGGCAGTGCTGATATCAAATTCAGAAGTTAATAGGCGCAGGAGAAATGAGAAGAGACCTGGCACATTGAATACATTATGTTCATTATGTGGACGGATATTTCTGCCCAATATTAGTACATTCATCCACAACAGACGCTGATCAGCAAAGCAGCATCCAGCATAAAAAGAAACGTAAAGAGCCCCGTCACGCCAAGTGGCGTATTGGCAATATGGTGTTAGTGACCATACATTTTACAGACCTTCGGCACATCATTTTTTTGGGTAATGTGGCGGTATTACGTCCGTGCAGCTTTAGTTTCCCAGAAAAAAAAAATATATATATATATATATCCGGTTATCCATTTAAGGCTGGGTGAACTTGGATGCCATCGATCAGGATCAAACCCGAGGTCTTATCCTTTGTAGACAGTTCACTAACAACTGAGCTGTCACGGCTACAGCATCCAGCATAAGACTCTCATATTTTTTTATTTTGTTTTACCAAACTACCTAGTCATGGTGAATGCTTGCTATCAACTGTCTGTCAAGACGTCATCTTAAAAATGTTCCAACTTTGTCTTTTCCCTTGGGGATTCTGAAAAAGCGCCTGTTGTGTAACACAGTTATTTAGGTTGTCACGTTCATATGTTATCTTTTCACTGAATTATTGCGTATAGAGGGATATGATGTACAGGTGTACGTTCCTATCCGTATGTATGTCAGCAATCTACTAATGTTAAAGGCTGCACGCGACTTTTCTGCGTGACGAGTTCAAGTTTACCATCATGGGCGATTGTGCGTATGATTCTGTCCACCTGTAGCTGACAGTGGTGAACCTTGACAAGTGGCGTCACGAAATTAGGGTTGTGTGTAGTCCTCACCTATAGATGGGTGTGGTGTATTGCCTGTTTTTGTGCATATATATATATGGTGTGTGTGTGGTGTGTGTGTTTTTTTCTGCCTGCGTGTATTTGTATATGTGTGTGCAAGTGTATGTAAATGTGAATGATGTATGCGCCTTATGCATGTATATATTATATTAATAAATGGACTTAATACGGAGGGTGAGGGTCATGTTCTTCTCACCAAATTTGCGCGCTGAAGTAATCTCATAGACCGACCATGTTCCGTTGTTTTATCTGCAATACCACCGTGGTGTAGTTCTTATGTTAAATGTGGAATATATTTCTTTAATAACAGGAGTAATGAAACAACGAAAACATATACATAAGCTTTTTTAGACCAAGAATAAGCATTCGACAGAGTAAACAGACAACAGGTGCTGGAGATACTAACAACATACAGAGTAAACAGGCAACAAGTGCTGGAGATACTAACAACATACAGAGTAAACAGACAACAAGTGATGGAGATACTAACAACATACAGAGTAAACAGAAAAGTGCTGGAGATACTAACAACATACAGAGTAAACAGACAAGTGCTGGAGATACTAACAGCATATAGAGTAAACAGTCAAGTGTAGAGATACTAACAAACATACATAGTAAACAACAACACGTGATGGAGATACCAACAACATACAGAGTAAACAGACAAGTGCTGAATATACTAACAACATACAGAGTAAACAGACAAGTGCTGATGATATTAACAACATACAGAGTAAACAGACAAGTGCTGAAGATACTAACAACAGGCAGAGTAAACAGACAAGTGCTGGAGATTCTAACAACAGGCAGAGTAAACAGACAAGTGCTGGAGATACTAACAACAGGCAGAGTAAACAGACAAGTGCTGGAGATACTAACAACATACAGAGTAAACAGACAAGTGCTGGAGATACTAACAACATACAGAGTAAACAGACAAGTGCTGAATATACTAACAACATACAGAGTAAACAGACAAGTGCTGATGATATTAAACAACATACAGAGTAAACAGACAAGTGCTGAAGATACTAACAACATACAGAGTAAACAAACAAGTGCTGGAGATACTAACAACATACAGAGTAAACAGACAACAAGTGCTGGAGATACTAACACAATACAGAGTAAACAGACAACAAGTGCTGGAGATACTAACAACATATAGAGTAAATAGACAACACGTGATGGAGATACTAACAACATACCGAGTAAACAGACAACACGTGATGGAGATACTAACAACATACAGAGTAAACTAACATTAACTGATCAATGTAAAAAGACTGTATCAACAGCAATGGCCACAGTTAGACAACATCAGGTTCTGCAGATCACTTCGAAGTAAGATCACAAGTAAAACAGAGTTGATACTATCTCGCCCATTATTTATTACCTACATGGACTACATATGTAAAATCGGCAACCCATCGGAGACAGGGGAGATTAACGAGCTTCTAGTCGCTGAAGATTAGGCATCTGACGTGGGAAAAACTAAAAAAAAAAAAAAAAAAAAAAAAAAAACATTAAAAGACTAAAAATACACAGGAACCAAACACAACTTGAAAATCAACACCAAGACAGAAGTAATGAATATCGGAAAAGAGAAATAGAAACAGCACCGTAGTTGGACACTAGACTCAAGAAAAATAGGGGAAATAAGCACTACCGAAATGAAATATGTTAGACGCTTGGCAGAGGAAACATCTGAAAGATAAGATCGAAAATGAAGAACTGAGAAAAAAAGCTAGAACTAATTTATACCCATTGAATACATAAAGAAACGACAAATACATTTATTAGACTACATTATAAAGCAGAAAGATAGAAATACTACACAGGGAACCTTCAACAGTTTCTATAAACTGTCCAGGATATCAACTATTCTCCTAGTCATCAGGCGAACGCAAGTAAACAATATGAGCAATAATGTTAAGTAACCCACGTCTGTCCGCCCTAATTTTACCGACAGAAAATCCCCAGACTAAATTTAGGGATACGCGTTTTTTTGTTAGGGCGTAAACACCGACTACGACAATTGCTGATATAAGCTGTCAACACTTCAAGCTGGTTTGTACAGCAACGGATTTGCTGAATAATAATTCGTTATTGATTAACTTGTAGAGCCGATGGCCGCGCAGTTAAATGGGCAAAATATATCCGTTTAAAGAGATTATAAAATATGCACAGTGATAGCTCCAGAAAAATAAATAGTTTAGTTTAGTTTAGTTTAGTTTAGTTCAGTTCAGTTCAGTTCAGTTCAGTTTGTAGTGCTTAGATTCCCTTCACAGCACGTTCCCCAGTATGAAGCACGTCCGTCACACGCTGGCAAAACCAATGAAGATTGCTTCACCTCCGATTCACGAACTCTGTAGCACCGGCAATAGCCTAGATACCAAACTCCTTAGTCGCTTCTTACGACATGAGTGGCTGGTGACAGAGGTTTATTCTTGTCTCTCCTAACCGTTGCCAGGGTTCGATTGTCACGTTGGCCCACAATATTGCTGTTATTAGAACTATAGTCAGTCCTCGTTACTTGTACCGCGCGTATTCTCATATTCTGTTTATTTATGCCCTCTGATATCACTGGAGCGCCAGGCTCGTAGTCTTAATTCGTTAGCTTTTTGATACGTTTCTTTGTGAGCGAGAGTTATAACTTATAACTAAGCTTGGTGTTCTGTGAACGAGGGTTATAGCTTATAACTAAGCTTGGTGTTCTGTGAACGAGGGTTATAACTTAAAACTAAGCTTGGTGTTCTGTGAGCGAGAGTTATAACTTATAACTAAGCTTGGTGTTCTGTGAGCGAGGGTTATAACTTATAACTAAGCTTGGTGTTCTGTGAACGAGAGTTATAACTTATAACTAAGCTTGGTGTTCTGTGAGCGAGAGTTATAACTTATAACTAAGCTTGGTGTTCTGTGAACGAGGGTTATAACTTATAACTTAGCTTGGTGTTCTGTGAGCGAGAGTTATACCTTATAACTAAGCTTGGTGTTCTGTGAGCGAGGGTTATAACTTATAACTAAGCTTGGTGTTCTGTGAACGAGAGTTATAACTTATAACTAAGCTTGGTGTTCTGTGAGCGAGAGTTATAACTTATAACTAAGCTTGGTGTTCTGTGAGCGAGGGTTATAACTTATAACTAAGCTTGGTGTTCTGTGAACGAGAGTTATAACTTATAACTAAGCTTGGTGTTCTGTGAGCGAGAGTTATAACTTATAACTAAGCTTGGTGTTCTGTGAACGAGGGTTATAACTTATAACTTAGCTTGGTGTTCTGTGAGCGAGAATTATAACTTATAACTAAGCTTGGTGTTCTGTGAACAAGGGTTATAACTTATAACTAAGCTTGGTGTTCTGTGAGCGAGAGTTATAACTTATAACTAAGCTTGGTGTTCTGTGAGCGAGAGTTATAACTTATAACTAAGCTTGGTGTTCTGTGAACGAGGGTTATAACTTATAACTTAGCTTGGTGTTCTGTGAACGAGGGTTATAACTTATAACTTAGCTGCTTGGTGTTCTGTGAGCGAGAGTTATAAATTATAACTAAGATTGGTGTTCTGTGAACGAGGGTTATAACTTATAACTAAGCTTGGTGTTCTGTGAGCGAGAGTTATAACTTATAACTAAGCTTGGTGTTCTGTGAGCGAGGGTTATAACTTATAACTTAGCTTGGTGTTCTGTGAACGAGGGTTATAACTTATAACTAAGCTTGGTGTTCTGTGAACGAGGGTTATAACTTATAACTTAGCTTGGTGTTCTGTGAACCACGGTTCGAATTTATAGCTCAAATTGGTGTTCAGAGAACGAGGGTTATAACTTATAGCTCAAATTGGTGTTCTGTGAAATAGGGTTATAACTTATAGAGGAGAGAAATAATAATAATGAATATTATTATAGAGGGAAACTTCCGAAGCGATAATCAGCGAATCATTTCAGAGGAAGAGGTATGTTTACATCACTCGGGACAAAAATGATAAATAAGCAACAACTGAAAAAAAACAAAACAAAGAACAATATATGGTCCGAAGCAGGATCGAACCCGTACTCAGTGGCACAGCGCCTTGCCACTAGAAGCCAAACGCTAGGGAATACTGCCAACTCAGCTAACTAAAACTTATAGTTCTATGAACCAGGGTTATAACTTATAGCTCAATTTGGTGTTCTGTGAACGAGGGTTGTAACGTATAACTCAACTTGGTGTTCTGTGAACTAGGGTTATAACTTATAACTCAGCTTGGTGTTCTGTGAAGGAGGTTATAACGTATAACTCAGCTTGGTGTTATGTGAACTAGGGTTATAACTTATAACTCAGCTTGGTGTTCTGTGAACGAGGGTTATAACTTATAACTCAGCTTGGTGTTCTGTGAACTAGGGTTATAACTTATAACTCAGCTTGGTGTTCTGTGATAGGGGTTATAACTTATAACTCAACTTGGTGTTCTGTGAACCAGGGTTATAACCTATTACTCAACTTGGTGTTCTGTGAACGAGGGTTAAAACTTATAACTCAACTTGGTGTTCTGTGAACTAGGGTTATAACTTATAACTCAACTTGTTGTTCTGTGGACGAGGGTTATAACTTATAACTCAACTTGGTCCTCAACAATTGACCCAACTGATAAAGGAATGGGTACGTGACTCAGAGAGTTGGGGGAAAAAGTAGTGACATCGAGATAAACCCTGGCCACCTCGCATCTAATACTCTGACCTAGAACAGTGACGTTCTATTTCTCATTTCCTGAAACATGCTACATGTTACCGAACTTCTTTAACTTATACTATGTACTTATAACTAATACCATGGTGATACATATTAGGGGCTAATTAATTTATCTTACTCTCTCTTTTTGTCTATCTCTCTCTCTCTCTTTATTTCTTTCTTTTTCTCTATCTCTGTCACTTTTTTTCTCTCTCATTCTCTCTTTTTTATGTCTCTCTTTTTATGTCTCTCTTTTTATGTCTCTCTTTTTCTCTATCTACCTCTTTCTTTTTGTTTCTCTCTCTTTTTTCTCTACCTCTCTCTTTTTCTCTTATCTCTCTCTCTTTCTCTTATCTCTCTCTCTTTTTCTCTATTTCTCTCTTTATATCTATATCTCTCTCTTTCTCTATTTTTCTCTCTCGTTCTATGTATCTCCATCTCTTTCTCTATCTCTCTCTTTCTCTATCTCAATCTCTTTATATATATATATATATATATTTATATATATATATATATATATATATATATATATATATATATATATATATATATATATATATATACATCTTTTCTCTCTCACTTTCTCTATCTATCTTTCTCTTTCGGTAGATAGTGCAACCTATGACCGCCTTTTCTTAAAACAGCCAATGAGGCTGCGACCTGTACCAAGTGAGAAGGATCGACAAGACAGACATTTGAACGTCTGCCTAAATAAACCAGGTTCATTTTCGAACAATTGAGCTTTTTCATCGAAATACACGATCTATGTATGTCGCTGTCATGTCTGTCTACGCTATCATATCATGCATGTTTGTTCTGTCTGTCTATCTGTATGTCTTATTAGGTCTGAGTGCTTGCAAAATATGTTTTATTTCCCTTGTCTTGTCTGTGTGTCTGTTATGTCTTTTCCTATATGTCTTTCTGCCCCGTCCTGATTGTTTGGTCCTTTATATATGTCATCTGCCCTTCGTCCCGTCCTGTATGTCTCTGTGTTCCTTTCTATGTTTCTTCGTCATGTCTGTATTTCCAAACTTCTTTGTCTGACTTCCTGTTTGTCTGTCTTCCTGTTTGTCTGTTTCCCTGTTTCGTCATGTCTGTTATCGTTACTGTCTAGTCTTTCAATCTACACTGCCGATTCGTCCTGTCCAGTCTCTTACGTCCTCTCCTATCCGATCTTGTCCTACCCTACTCGTACTATGTATGATGTTCCGTTGTCGTGTCTGTTCTGTTTGCCTGCCCTGTTATTTTGTCTTTTGTCCTATATGTACACCTGTTTTTGTATATTTGCCCTCTCTGTATTTCATGTCTCTCTGTCTGCCCGTCTTTCTCACCGTTTGCCTGTTCCCTCTTATCCGTACCGTTCCGTCCTGTTATTTCCTGCTCAGTCCAGTCTTTTCATGTTCCATTTTACCTTGAACTATCACGTTCTTTTCTGTCCTCCAGTTCTGTCCCTTTCTGGAGACAAATAATAATAAATGAATATTATTATAGAGGGAAACTTCCGAGGCGATAATCAGTGAATCAATTCAGAGGAAGAGGTATGTTTACAGCACTCGGAAAAAATGACAAATAATCAACAACAGAAAAAAAATATGGACCAAGGCAGGATCGAACCCGTACTCAGTGGCACAGCGCCTTGCCACGAAAAGCCAAACGCTAGGGAACACTGCCACTCAGCTAACTAAAAAATTAGCTTCGTAGGCAATGTCTTTTCGCGAAGGCTTTCCCATGACTATAGCATATGGCTGCGATCACAGCTCGGAAATATTTTTCCTGTTAAGACAAGTATCTCCCGGATAGGGCAGGAAGTTTCCAAAACCACTGGAAACTACTATTCGTGCTGTTTCGTCCTAAATGTTTGTCTGCAACGCAAGTATTCAGCCCTGCCCTATCCGGGAGATACTTGTCTTAACAGGAAAAATATTTCCGAGCTGTGATCGCAGCCTTATGCTATAGTCATGGGAAAGCCTTCGCGAAAAGACATTGTCTACGAAGCTAATTTTTTTTAGTTAGCTGAGTGGCAGTGTTCCCTAGCGTTTGGCTTTTCGTGGCAAGGCGCTGTGCCACTGAGTACGGGTTCGATCCTGCCTTGGTCCATATTTTTTTTTCTGTTGTTGATTGTCATTTTTTCCGAGTGCTGTAAACATACCTCTTCCTCTGAAGTGATTTACTGTCCCTTTCTGTTTGCCCTGCCCGCTTCTGTCTGTTATTTAACAATTCATCACACACATGTTGAAGAGAACCCGATTGGCTACAGCACTGACGATAAGACCAATGCAGTTAGTGATTTCTTAAATTGATTCATAAATTACGAAAAGACATTTGATAGTTTAGACATGGGAAGGCTTTGTATGTTGCTGAGTCATTACGGAATCCCCACAAAATTTACTAACCTGATAAGAACAATGCATGAATGAAGGAAATGTAGTTCGGTGCATGAAGGGCAGATTACAGAAGCTTTTGAAATAAAAACAGGAGTAAGGCAGGAATGCCTTCTATTTCCATTTCTCCTTCTACTGGTCGTAGATTGGATTATGAAAATAACTCAAAACAACAGAAATGGAATCCATTAGTCACTGACCAAGGAATTTGATGATTTAGACTTTGCTGATGATATAGCTCTCCTATCACACAACCATAAACAGATGCAAGATAAAATTAGCATATTTGATGAGAGATCACAACAGATGGGACTGAAAATAAATAGAGATAAGACAAAAATTACGAGAATAAATGCAATTGGTAATAACCAAATAAAAATAGGAGAAATACACCTACTAGACGTACAATCTTACATATATCTGGGCAGTGCTTGCTTTCGCCCGATGAGTAAAGGAGTGTACCTTTTCGTCATCCGCCCTTAAATGGACGCTAAGTGGGCGTGTCTGCGTTGTGTTGTGGTTTACAGTATAACTGTGATATCTGCGCCTTTCGGCCAAACACATCCGACTTCAGCATGACATTTTTGAGAACCGGGATGTCTTCCCTCTTTGATCCCTACTCGCTTGACCAGACTAGACAAGTTAGTCTGTTACTGGAGGCACCACGGAGAGGTGGAGCAGGGTCTGGATGGTTCTGGTTCACCGATCCTGGTGCAAGCCATCAGCTCTGGGGCGCTAACAATTTCCAGCTCTGGTGCCGTGAGGCACCCCTTCGCCTCCATCATCATCATCATGTGCCATACCGACTGGTGCAGGTGATCATATCATTACACAATCGTCTATAAAATGTGCATCGTATCAGTTCTGTTGTTGACAGTTTTCCATGCAATGACACCAAGCTATCCCGTATTTTCTCTTTGTCGTCCGCGATCTCTCGTTCCCTGCATTTTGCCAGTTGTAACCAAGTATTTCAACTTTCCTCTTCTCATAAAGTGCCCAAACAATGTTGATTGTTTCTTTCTTATGCATTTTTTTTTTTTTACTGCTCCACTTTTGTGTTGGCCTCTTTGAGAACTTCCTCATTGGTCTTTTAGCTGCCCAGGGAACTCTCAACATTCTTCCCAGAAATCCCATCTATGTGTCCTTTAATCGTCTTTTCATTTGATTGTCTACTGTCCATGATAAGCGTCAATAGGTCAGAACTGGCACTAAATAGCACCGCTGAACTGTCTTTCTCATTTCTTTTGACACATTTATTGAATAAGATGTTTTCTTTTCATTTTCTGAATGACTATTTTTTACCTGATTTGTTCTGCTTTTTATTTATGTAGTGCATCTTCCATCTGATGTTATTGTTGTGCACAAGTATTTGAAACGCTGCACTTGTTTCAGATGTGTCTTGTTTATTTTTATGCTGCATGATGGTGATGATTGTTTTCTCGATATTACCATTTCTTCTGTTTTCTTACTATTCAGACTGAGACCTTTCATGTTGCTCACCTTCACTATTGTGTCTATCATTTCTTGTAGTTCATTATCTGACTCTGCTATTAAGACGGAGTCATCGGTAGATTGTTTTTTTTGTGACCGTTGACAATTTAAAAAAATAATGTAAATAATATTCGACACGTCGCTATCAAGAGCGAAACGGAAACAACAAGAAACGGTTGGTGTGGTAGTTGCGTAAACAAACAAATCAAGGCAGGGACTAAATGTCCACACGAAATGAATGGTGCTCCAACAAAAACGCTTCCCCTGAATCTGTTTGAACGAATATATCAGTACCAAGTTGTGTTGATAATTGTCGTTTCCTGCATCGTTTTTATCTCACTGCTGATGACGCTCATGTCGTCAGTGTGAAGACTAGTTTTAATTTTAATGACATATTTTATCTGCAAAAATACACAGATGGCACGACGCTTTAGCACGCTGACTTACACAAACTTTATCTATCTTGGAAGTCACATTGACCGGAAGGGGTTACAAGTAAAGACAGTAGAATCAGAATAGCTAAACTAAAGCAGACTGTCTTTGAGAAGCCTTGAAAAGTTGTGGAAATCTAAACTCATCAGCACAAACACAAAACTTAAACTATTCAAATCAAATGTACCATCAACCCTTACATATGCATGTGAGGGCTGGGAAATAATAAGAGTCATAGACACCCCTGAACACATTTGAAATAAATGTCTAAGGAAAATACTTGGTATAGCGTTGAACGAATTCAAAACAAACAAGGAAATTAAAGAAATTGCCAATCAACCACTAATATCAGTAACCACGACAAGATATTGGACATAAGTTGGAGATGTGATGATTAGAGATAATAACCGGATAGCAAAGCAAGCCCTCAAGTGGTAAACAACAGGCAGGAGGAAAAGTGGTCGACCCAGAGAGACACTGAGAACATTTATTAGAGAGTCATAGGCAACATGAATCGGCTCCCTCAATGAGATAGAGCTGTTTGCACAGAACAGAGACACATGGCGAGATTTGATAACAGATCTTTGCAAGGACATAGACTGCTAGAAAGAAACAATTAGAACGAGAGAAAGAGTATCTAGTATATGGGCCGGCCACGGCACGAAATGTCGATAGATAGATAGATAGATATATAGATAGATAGGTAGGTAGGTGGCAGGTAGGCAGGCAGCAGGCATGCAGGCAGACAGACAGACAGACAGACAGACAGACAGACAGACAGACAGACAGACAGCCAGACAGCCAGACAGCCAGCCAGCCAGGCAGACAGCCAGCCAGCCAGCCAGGCAGACAGCCAGACAGACAGCCAGCCAGACAGACAGACAGCCAGCCATACAGACAGCCAGCCAGACAGACAGCCAGCCAGCCAGACAGACAGCCAGCCAGCCAGACAGACAGACACACAGACAGACACACAGACAGACACACAGACAGACACACAGACAGACAGACAGACAGATAGAATGAATGAATGAATGAATGAATATGTAGCACAAAAACGCTTGCTTTCACATCAATCAGCTTTGATAATTTAAATGAAAATTTTGTATTTACTTTGATCACCGAGATAAGGAGGGAGCCGCGATAGCTCAGTGATTAGTGAACTGGACTACCACGGACAAGGAGTAGGGTTCGATCCCAACCGACGGCTTCCGGGTTCACCCAGCCTTAAATGGGTACATGATTTTTTTCTGGGAAAGTAAAGCAGCACGGGCGTAATACTGACCACATTACCCCAAAAATCATGTGCTGAAGGTCTGTAAAATATAGGGTCACTAACACCATATTTCCCTATACGCCACTTGGCGTGACGGGGGTACTTTACTTTTTTTTTTTTTACTGAGATAATGACCTTGTTGGCTATAAGTGGTGGTTGGCATATACTTCGTCATTTCTTCATCTTTCACATCCATATAATAGAACTGACTTCACATTGGAGCTGCACATTTTTAGTATATATTACTGAAAAAAAGTACGGTACACCCGTCACGCCAGGTGACGTATATGGAATATGGTGTTAGTGACCATAAATTTTACAGACCTTCAGCACATTATTTTTTTTGGGTAATGTGGTCGATATTACCGCCGTGCCGCTTTACTTTCCCAGAACAAATCCGGTAAGAAGAAGTGGTGGGCTGTAACGTACAATCATACAAGATATGGTGACAGCTTTACAAAACAGTAGCACCACAAAATACTGACGTTACGGCCAACACGCGGCCTTCTTTAGAAGACGAGAACAACACACCTATACAACGAAATAAAGATAAATTCTACTACATCTAGAAAGAGCGGAACAAGTAAACCAAAGAGCGATAAAAACAAGGATGAGTAATCAAATGATAAAATAAAAGGGGAATGCGCTGCGTATTGAGAAAATACAAACTGATAATATATTTTTTTTACAAATAGTAAGCTTAAAAAAATATATTGATATTAGCATAAGACTTATCTGAGACTCGATCCAGAAGGGAAATTACTCAGGCCCTTTTTATAATTAAGTGACTGTATAATATATACACAGTGCGAGCCGTTCTAGAAACTGTCTACATTAAGACTAAAAGAATAATTTAACGTACCCCAGTTTGATTTCATATTCGGACTGTCTGGAGATAAAGGTAGAAGCGAGATTGAAGATTTAGGGTGAAGGAATAATGCGTTTGGTAATTTGTTTCATCAAAAAGGGGGTGTTAGACCAAACAAGTTTAGGTCCAATTGCGAAAACGTCGTTCATCGGTAACGGTATTTCATCATCATCGCGTGCCTTCTCCGCAACGAAGGTTGGCTACCGTGGATCGCCATTCTACTCTGTTACTTGCTTTGATGGTGCAGGCTGACATAGATTGACTTGTCCATCTTTTGATGTTACTCGTCCATGTTAGTCTTGGTCTACCTCTGCCACTTTTACCTTGTATTTTTCCTTCCAATATTATTTTTAGTAGGCTGTTGTGTCTTTTAACATGCCCCAAAAATTTCATTTGTCTTGTCTTAATTGTATTTAGTAGTTCTCTTTTTATTTTCAGTTGTTTTAAAACTTCATCGTTTGTTATCTTTTGTTTCCTTCCAATTCTACTTATTCTTCTATAAATCCACATTTCAAAGGCTTCAATTTTCTGTTCTGTTTTCTTGTCTAAAGTCCATGTTTCTGCACCATACAGGAATATTGAGAAGACGTAACATTTTGCCATTCTTAGTTTCAGCCCTGCTGATATTTGTTTTGTTGTTAGTATATTTTTCATGGCATTAAAATTACTTTTTGCCATACCTATTCTTTTGTTTATTTCAGTTATTTAACGGTATTTAGAATGTCATATTTATTTAAAAAGAGGCCAACACAAAAAAGGAGCTCCTAAAAACACCAGAAAGAAACATTCAATATATTTTTCGGGCACATAATGAGAAGAGAAAGTTTGAATACTTGCGTACAACTAGCAAATTAAAAGGAAAGAGAGATCGCGGATGACAAAGATAGAAGATTCTGGATAGCTTGGTGTTATGGCATGGAAAACAGTCAACAACAGAACTGATACGATGCCCTGTAGATAGAAGATTGTGGAAGGACATGATCGCCTACGCCAACCGGTATGGCACATGATGATGATTCATTGAAAGGGGCGTGGTTAAGAAACAAGTCTGGTTGCAAAACTGTAACTGTTTTGAAATTGATAATAAAACTACTGTAATTATGAGTGATTAATTGACCTGATGAGAACCGTAAAGTCATCCAGCATATGTGTTGCAATAGTTGTACACATCGTTGACTCACACATCCAATGAAGATAACATCACATTCTGGTTAGTAATAGTTGTTTTTATTTTAATTTTATTCACGTTTATATCCTTATTGAAGTTAGTGTTCACATAGTGTTTTGTTATCGCAATTACTTCAAGGTTGTGTCGAACACTTGTCATTGTACACCCTAATCGGCTATCTCGCCTCACAACAGTTGTTATGACAGTTTAATACTTCGAACGAAATACATCATCATTAAGTGTGCTTTTTGAAATGATTAAACACCACTGGAACTAAAATGAACTGATATCGTGTTTGTATTAGGCCAAGACAACGAATGTGATCAACTGGAGGGTGTTAGGTTTGGATTAAGTTACGACATATTCAAGTGCCATACCTCCTGGCGTAGGTGATCATGTCTTCCCACAACTTTTGATCTCGACAGTTTTTTTAAATAGTTTCTGTTGTTGACGTTCTGCCAAGCTATTCTCTTAAGCTGTCTGGTATCTTTTCTATTGTATAATCATGGGTCACCACACTGACCGAAGACAGTTCAATCTAAAAGCCAGCCCACTAGTCACGACACCACTGCCGCTTATAAAATAGCACGTGATATGAATAAGATTCGGAAATTTCATTTTGTAGTAGCCACAATCTTCCACACGCCATCAAGTAGTGACAAAACATTTTATTTTACAAACATTACGCGCGAATAACAGTTTAACATCTCAATGAAAAATATAAAAAACAACTAATTGAAGATTTGGTAGAATTGGATGGAAAGAAAAGATAACAAACGATGACGTTTTAAAACAACTGAAAATAAAAAGAGAACTACTAAATACAATTAAGACAAGACCAATGAAATTTTTGGGGCATGTTAAAAGACACAACAGCCTACTAAAAGTAATATTGGAAGGAAGAATACAAGGTAAAAGAGGCAGAGGCAGACCAAGACTAAAATGGACGAGTAACATCAAAAGATGGACAAGTCAATCTATGACAGCCTGCACCATCAAAGCAAGAAACAGTAGAATGGCGATACATGGTAGCCAACCCTCGTTGCGGAGAAGGCACTCGATGATGATGATGAATTGAAGATATCAAGTGTTACAGAATGATTCAGCAGAACATTCTGGTCCTCACTTGTGTACAGGCAACTTAGGGGATTTCTTTTAATTTGTAAAACATGCCTAGCGAACGAGGCAAAAAAATATTCATGATACAAGACACAGAATGTAAACAACAATAGCGAAAAATATAATATATATATAGTATATACTAACATAAACTAACTTGAACTGAAATAATGACATCTATGACGTACTTGCCAAAGTGCTCGCACTGTAACTCATGTGGGAAAACCAGCTTACTGTTGTATAAAAAAAACAATTAAAAACAAAACAAAAATAAAAAATGGGATTTTCCGTTGAAGGGTTTATTGCTGCGTTAATAAGCACAATTTTTTATCACCGACGCTTTAGTTGTCTTACTGATTTTATTTTTAAAAAATCATGTATGTCTTAAAAAAATAATTTTAAAAATAAAAACTCACTTTACGGCATTACCCCCCATTGCTGGGGGTCTGCCAGGGGTGATATGTGTAGGACAGGAGAATAAAGACCGGAGACAAATAATAATATTACATATTATTATTAAAGAGGGAAACTATCAAGGCGATAGATCAGCTAATCATAGGAGGAAGATGTATGTATTACAGCACTCAGAAAAAAATGACAAATAAACAACAGAAAGAAAAAAACAAAGAATAATGTATGGTCCGAAGCAGGATCGAACCAGTACTCCTTGGCACTGCGCCTTGCCACGAGAAGCCGAAGGAATGGGAACACTACCACTTCAGCTAACTAAACAAATTAGCTATGGTGGACGATGTCTCACTGACGCAGGTGTTCTCATGACTGTAGTATTAGAATAAAGGCCGCTTCTCCTGAGCTGTTGCCACGAGGTGTCTGAGTTTTTATTTCACTCCCCCCCCCCTTTTCCCCGATAGTTTTGTTTTTATGTGTGTGTGGTTGGGGGGGGGGGGGGGGGGGTTCGAACGCACGTTCTCCTGCGTCTTACAAATCATTCCAATATTAATTAAAGATTTTCATGAAACATAGTACTTTGTCTTCTTTGTTATTTCCATGTCACTCTCGATTCTAGATCTACCAGTTTCGGTGACTCTAGATCATGTAATTTAGTTATTCTTCATTTCGTTGTACATTTCTGTGCTCGTGTTTTCTGAAGAATGTCATATGTAGGCCGAAACGTTTTGATTTATTTTTCTTGTTGGTTCCTCTTTGGTAAAGCTGTCACCAAACCTTGTAGGAGTGTACGCCACATCCCTTCAACGTGATATTAAACATCTGCTGTTAAAGAGATAATGTTGCTTGGACTGGTTGGTCTCGAGGCAAGACGCCGGCCTCGAGACAGAGAAGTTGTGGGTTCAAGTCCCGGCTGCGCCAGTTGGGATTTTTATTTATGATTTCTCTCTTCGCCAACCACCCGTGGTCCAACCAGTCCAACCAGCGAGGCCCGGCTTGAAACGTCAATTACTCAACGACGGAAATAATATGAGTACTTCCGAAGACGGAATTATCTGCCTGTGCGGCGAGGGACACCTGTGCACACGGCTGCCAGGGAAACATGGATTAACACGCAAAATTCAGTTCTCTAGGGGGACTTTGTCATAGGTAAAAGCTGGCGAATGCAAAAAAAATAAAAGAAAAACACATTATTGCTTATCATGAATCATTCACTACGTGCCGTTTCCATATGGGGAAGGTTGGCTAACATGGAACGCCATTTTGCCCTGTCTTTTGTCATGTCGGTGCACATTATCATAGATCCACATGACCGACCTTCTCTTTCCATCTTTTGGTGTTATCAGTCACTCTGGTCTGTCTCTGCCTTGTTTACCTTGTACCTCCCCATCCAAGATGACTTTCAGGAGGGTATTGTGTCTTTTCTTGTGTTCCAACAACTTTGGTTTTGTTCGAATTGTGTTAAGTAATTCTTCATGTGCGTTGACTTCGCAATATAATGAACATCAAATGGCAGGACTAAGTAACCAACTCTAAATCCAGCATTATTGCTGTCAGACGCCTTTCGTCCTCAGTAGTTCTTTCAATACTTTATCATTTCTATCTTATCCTATTTATTTACTGGTTGCCTATTTACCGAACGATGCTTTTATCGCAACCCGTCTGAAGGAATATATGCCCTTAGTTCTCACTGCCTTTGTTGTCATGTTCAAAGTCTCTTTAAAGTCTTGAACCACATTATTCTTTGTCTATCCTTGTCTCATTTTCCTGAAACGGTGTCTCTAGTTATTGCTCCTTTCAGAGCATCGTGTCTTTTAACGTGACTGAAATGTCTCATTCCCTTATCTGATTGCTCATCCATATGCCAGTTATTTTCAATGTTTAGACTAATATGCCTTCATTTTTTTTTATATTATCCAAGATATTCGGAGGATTCGTCTGTACTATTTTGCTTCTAATTAACCGATTTTCTCCTTTATTGAATTGAATATTCATGTGCACGTTGTTTTAATGTAATTCCTTGTGGTATCAACATAGAATGAACGGATATACCAGACAGGAGCCCAAAACAGCCAGTCTGATCACCCTTCCCACCCCCCCCCCTCTTTTTTTCACACCCCAAACAAATGAAAAGAAAAATTAGTTGGAGAAATGATTCACAAAAAATTACAGCCCCCAAAACTGGTCATGTGTCTGTACATATGGATCGGCCGAAGGATCAGTTAACCATGGAGTCGTGGACATTTACATTCGATGCCCCGATTGGAAAACTGGCACAAAAGCCTTCCAAACCGGTAGCATCGCACTAAATCAACAGAGCAGAACCAACCACACTGACAGTATGAGCCGCATCCAAAGCTCTATCCACGGAGGACAACCCTGAAAACAAACCACTGCTGCCTGGCAGTTACCATCGGGCGGAAGAAAGGCTATGGGAGAACACCCAGACAGAAACCACGGGTAAGGTGGGCCAACAGCCCTGGACAGCATCTCCTCCACAAGAAGAAAAACTCTTACATCAAACCAAGATCAAGCCTTCCGAAGGAGGAGTGTGCTAGCGACGGCACAGTTTTAGGGGAAAAATCAGGACACACACGCACATGCTAGTACCGACCATGTGACCAGCTCACCTTATGTCATGATGTTGTCCCTACCCCATCCACCATGAAACTGTAGTGTGTCAGCCACGGCACAGGTTTAGGGGAAAAATCAGGACACACACGCACATGCTAGTACCGACCATCTGACCAGCTCATCTTATGTCATGATGTTGTCCCTATCCCTCCATCATGAAACTGGACAAAAAGTTCAGATTCGCACGATCAAAAGACCTGAATGCTGAAGCAGAAAAAAAAAATGGAGTCATAAATAGTGTATTGTTTTTACTTGACATTGGTACGGATCCAGCGACCTGTGATATGACGCCCTTCAGCCATGTGCAAGTAACAATGATATCCGCAGGAATGAGTTTTCTTGTAGTTCCGTACAAGGTATTACATGAATCAGGAACTTGTAGGAAGTATAGTTACTCTAATATCAGCGAGCTTTGGGCAGTGGGACAAATGATGATCTATTGTTTCACGTGGATGTTCACAGAAAGACATGCTGGAGCTGTTTTTAACTTGATAAAAGGGGGTGCAGAAGCGCCTGCGGGCGCAATAGCAGCGTCGGTCCACCACCAGCTGACCAAGACTTAACAGTTCTACCTCCTCGTGGTCTCCCCTGGTAACAGTCTGTGTCAAAACAGGCTGGCTAACAGAAGCTAGGATCGCCGTGTTTCCCTGTAGTGGTGGCTGTTGCTGATATAGAGGACCCAGTACTGCAGTACCTCTGGGCTGGACTAGTAGTTTCCCAGCATAGCCTGAGACTAGACGAACTCCAAATTCTCCAGTAAGAACCGGGACTGTTAAGAAAGCCATTACGACCCGTTACATCAATGAGTAAAAGGGCACCTCGCCCGCATCAACTCGTGACATTCCTTTAACAATAACTTGATAATAAAGCAGTTAAGTCAATAGATCAATTGCAACCATCGGTGATCACCCTGTTCTCAAACTATTTGAGCTATTCATTTAATAACTATACGTTATTAAATATTTCTGCTAAATAACACGGGTCGGTTATGTTAAAAGACGTACCTTGTGGCAAGGAGCTGTACCGACCTACTAAATGTTATAATGTTTCTTTGTAGACGGTTTAGTGGTGATGTAATGTACGTCCAGATAATGGTCGTCTTCTTCTTCTACCTTTCATCTCCCTGTGGAGCATAGGTCTTCATCAAACACTTTCCAAGCCGTTCTTTTTCTAGCTATCCTTTTAAGATCGTTCCATGTCTTCCCCATCATCTTCATCTCTGCTTCTATCTGTCTTCTCCAAGACAGTGGTATTAAACAGTTAATAGCTGATACTTTGGAAGTAAGCAACCTTGTTATATACACATGCGGTTGTGCGCTGAGGGGTGAAAGTCGGTGTAGGGTTTCTTCGCTAGGGTCAGGAGAAGAGCTATTACAAAGCAAAGGGGAGCTTACTCTACACTGGAGATAAATACAAATAAATGAATATTATTATGGAAGGCAACTTCAGAGGCGATAGGTCAGCGAATGATTTCATGGGAAGAGGTATGTTTACAACACTCTGAAAAAAATAACAAATAATAAACAGAAACAAAACAACAGAACAATAGACGGTCCGAAGTAGCATGGGTATGATCCTGCAACGGTCCATCTATTCTATTGAGCAACCTATAATGAGACGAATGACGTCATTCACTGTTGGGCTCAAATGTGTTTCAATGAGGAAGTTGGGTGGGACAACTACCGTGTTGAACTCGTCAGCGCTTCCCAAGTTACAGATACCATGTGCTCGGCTTGAGTGGGTGACATATGTCTTCAATCTGAACATAAACTACGTTTTATATACTGCCCAGTGCAGCATCATCATCATTGAGTGCCGTCTCCGTATTGAAGGTTGGCTACCATGGAGCGTCATTCCGCTTTGAGTCATGCTTTGATGGTGCAGATTTCATAGGTTAACTTGTCCATCTTTTGATGTTACTCATCCATGTTAGTCTTGGTATGCCTCTGCCTATATTACCTTGTATTTTCCCTTCCGATATTACTTTTAGTAGGCTGTTGTGTCTTTTAACATGCCCCTAAAATCGCATTTGTCTTGTTCTAATTGTGTTTATTAGTTCCCTTTTAATTTTTAGTTGTTTTAAAACTGCATCATTTGTTTTCTTTTCTTTCCATCCAATTCTACCTATTCTTCTATAAATCCACATTTCAAAGGCTTCAATTTTCTGTTTTGTTTTCTTGTCTAATGCCCCTGTTTCTGCACCATACAGGAATGTTGAGAAGATGTAACGTTTTACTAATCTTAGTTTTAGTCCCGGTGTTATTTGTTTTGATATTAGACTGCCCAGTCCACTGGAATATTTTTCACAATAAAAGAGCCAACATGCTAGCGTCCATGTGGTGAGATGGCAAACATCATGGTTTCCTAACATCTAGAGGTTGAATGTAATAATTAAAACAAGAACAGGTCAAATTGTTCTGGAATAGATCATAATCACCACCGCACTGTTTCCTGAATAGAGCTTTAACCCTCCAAAGCAGCGAACAAAAAGTGGGAGGGGGGAGTTCGACCCAGAAGACGATGGAATAACTAATAAAACATGTCTACGATGGACACAATATATGAGGCCCCTCAGAAAGTTGATGGAAATACTTCATTGTCAGTCATTGATGAAAGAGAGTTAAGCGAAACCAAATGAGTAAAGTACACGCTCATCCGTGTTCTATTTTAACTCTTTCAAGATTTTACTTTTCTGGATTTCCGATCAATATGGCGGATAAACGACAGGGAACAGTTGAGTCACTATCTGAAAAATCTTCCTCATGTTCCAAGTCCGGCGTGCTGCCAGAGCTACTGAGTAGTGCTCAGTGCACACCGTGAGCTGTGTGTTTTATCCAGATGACGTTTCCATATTCCGATTGTTTACGATGAATGACGATATTGTATGTCGAAGGACAGTTCAGATGTGTTCAATTCGATGAGGAAACACCTTATGTCTGTTGGCGTGTGATGTATTTGTTTCGATGAGGAAACACCTTATGTCTGTTGGCGTGTGATGTATTTGTTTCGATGAGGAAACACCTTATGTCTGTTGGCGTGTGATGTATTTGTTTCGATGAGGAAACACCTTATGTCTGTTGGCGTGTGATGTATTTGTTTCGATGAGGAAACACCTTATGTCTGTTGGCGTGTGATGTATTTGTTTCGATGAGGAAACACCTTATGTCTGTTGGCGTGTGATGTATTTGTTTCGATGAGGAAACACCTTATGTCTGTTGGCGTGTGATGTATTTGTTTCGATGAGGAAACACCTTATGTCTGTTGGCGTGTGATGTATTTGTTTCGATGAGGAAACGCCTTATGTCTGTTGGCGTGTGATGTATTTGTTTCGATGAGGACTGCAATATCCTTTCATTGTTTGCATATTCGATGAGATGTTAATTTGGATGATTCCACTGGCACGGGCGGTTGAACAATTATGGATGTTAAATCGTTTGCAGTGATACCGGGGCCTTCGAATAACCATAACTTTCCTCGATGTCCTTCACCCAGAACAGGTCACTGTAGCCTCAGAGCAAACTTATTCAATATATCATCATCGTGTGCCTACCAGTTAGCGTAGGAGGTCGTGTTCTTCCATAATTTTCTATCCATAGTGTATCGTATCATTTCTGTTTTTGACCGTTTTTCCGTGCCATTACATGAAGCTATCTAGTACCTTACCTCTTTGTCGTCCGAGATATCTCTTTCCCTGTATTTTAACAGTTGTAACTAACTATTCCAACTTTCCTCTTCTCATGATGATATCGAAACATGTCGATTGTCTCTGATTTTTTTAGGAGCTGCCATTTTGTCTTGGCCTCATTCAGAATGTCCTCATTGGTCATTTTAGCTGTACAGGGAACTCTCTACATTCTTATGAGAAAACCCATCTCTTTTGCCTCTGATCGTCTTTTCATTTGAAACATTTTTGCCTCTGATCGTCTTTTCATTTGAAACATTTTTGCCTCTGATCGTCTTTTCATTTGAAACATTTTTGCCTCTGATCGTCTTTTCATTTGAAACATTTTTGCCTCTGATCGTCTTTTCATTTGAAACATTTTTGCCTCTGATCGTCTTTTCATTTGAAACATATAACTCAGTGATTTTGCATTCGACTGCAGAAACACCCAGTCATACCCTAGATAATATCCTACAGGGCTGCAGTACTTGCAACACTCTAAGTTAAGAAATAATCTCCACAGAAGCAACTTGGCGTGATAAGTTATGGATAACCAATAGAAATCGCAAACACACCTTGTTGACCGTGACCCGTGCTGGTCTAATCGTTTCAACGCGTAGCGATAAATGATCGCTGACGAGTGAGATCTCCCGGAAATATGCTCTTCCGTTTTATTTTGTTTTCCTTCTGTATTCATCGGGTGCAACAACACAAACATTAACTTCCTTTGATGGGCCATTTATTCTTCAAGTTTGATCATCGGCCCATTCACGACCTTGACATTCCATCTCAACATCCGTCAAAAACGATAATGTTATTGCTATATATATATATATATATATATATATATATATATATATATATATATATATATATTATTATATAATTTTTTTTTAATTTTTTTTTTAATTCATCGGAGCTTACCTTTGATTTGCAACATTTGCTGTCATTTACGCTTCACGGCCATCAAGATATGTTAAGTTGAACACAACCGCACGGAATCGAATAGATAACGGAGGGACACGGCTTTGACGTGTTTATTGAAGGGTGACTAACAGGTGAGACAGAGATACTGAGATGTTTGCGTCACGGTACTTTTTTTTTTAAGGGGAGGATATTAGGGTAAAGCGTGCCACACAGTTTAATTTGTAACTCGTTATTATATACGTCATCCAGTGACAACGGGAAAAGCCAACCCAAAATCATCGTCAACAGTAAAGAATTTGAAAATTAGAACAAACTATGAATATGTGTGACTGGTAGTAACTAACAATGGAGACTGCCAGAAAGAGATCAAAAGATGATTAAATGAAAATGAAATTTAAAAAAAAATAAAATAAATACCATTTTAAGAACACCTGGCACAATATCAGCAATGCAGTAAAATTAAATATACCAAGGACAGGACATGAGTCTTCCTTACATCAACATATGGTTGTGATTCATGGACATTCTTTCAAACAGAAAGGAAGAAGATTGCTTCTTTCGAAACAAAGTTCTACAGAAAAATCCTTAAATACATTATGTGACCAAAAAAAAGAGCAATACATAAACTAAAAGACTTAAACATAAAAAAAGAACTGGCTTATAAATACCATTCTACAGAGTAAATTAAAATACCATGACCTTGTCAAAAGATCTTTCCCTGTTTTTCACTCGGCCCGTCCATTCATCCAATCTTCTCTACTGTTGGAGTTTATGATTAATTTGGCTGTGTTTAATGAGATGTCGGTGTTAAATTGTGTCTGGATCCTCTCTTAGCTAATGTATCTGCCTTCGTCTTTTCCTGGTGTGTTGGAGTGCCCTGGGACCCATTGCATCACTAGTCTTATGTCACGTGTGCTGATGAGGGCATCTATATCTATGGTGAGCTGTGTGAATTCTGGCTTGTTTATGTTACTTCCTAGTGCCTACGGGGCTGATTTGAAATAAGTAAAGAATGACAATATTTCTTTTATTTCATGGTATTTGTAAAGAATGACAATATTTCTTTTATTTCATGGTATTTGTAAAGAATGACAATATTTCTTTTATTTCATGGTATTAGTAAAGAATGACAATATTTCTTTTATTTCATGGTATTAGTAAAAAATGACAATATTTCTTTTATTTCATGGTATTAGTAAAGAATGACAATATTTCTTTTATTTCATGGTATTTGTAAAGAATGACAATATTTCTTTTATTTCATGGTATTAGTAAAAAATGACAATATTTCTTTTATTTCATGGTATTAGTAAAAAATGACAATATTTATTTTATTGCATGGTATGGTATCAATAACGGTATACAGAATGATACACTGCTGTATTTAAGGCTGTTACTTCTGCTTCATAATTGTTACAACATCAGTTTATGCATATATCCAGTCATCTGAATAAGTATTCATGATTTTCCTTGCGGCTGTTTCTTGATACTGGGTCACCATTTTTATATATTCTGTCATATATTTCTATACAGATTTCTTGGTTTATGTAATTTGCGTTTGGCGACAGTTCTTTGATGACGCTTGATGTTTATTGACGTTTCTCATGTATGTAGTATTTCTCTTGTATGTAGTATTTCTCATGTATAGTATCTCTTGTATGTTCATGATATGTGCAAAGTTGAGTGAGATATGTTTGATTCATTGGTTAGGAATCCATGTATCCACTAACTTTCTGTTAGGATGGTCTTTCTCCATTCTTTTTTGTCTTTCATATGGCATCTTAGTGGCCTTATCTCTTCTCATCTCTAAAGGTTCTACACTGCAGTGTATTTCGCATGCTACACTCGGCATGGACCTCATTGGGCCACTGACGAGCCATAAAAAAATTAGAGAACCCCCGTCACGCCAAGAAACGTATAGGGAATATAGTGTTAGTGACCATAAATTTTACAGACCTTCGGCACATGATTTTTGGGGTAATGTGGTATTTTGCCTATGCCGCTTTAAATTTCCAGAAAAAAATCCGGTACCCATTAAAGGCTGGGTGAACCGGAAGCCATCGGTTGGGATCAAACCCTTCCTCTTGTCCTTTGTAGTCCAGTTCACTAACCACTGAGCTAACGCGGCTCCCACAGACGAGCCGTAGTGCACTGTTTTGTATACTGTTAGTGACATGTTGGTTGTTTTGCTGCATGTAGCCAGCTACCATGTTCCATAATCTTCTTTTCCTTTTAGCTCCCAGTGGAGCATAGGTCTTCAACAAACACTTTCCAAGTCGTTCTGTTTTTTGCAATTCTTTTAAGATCATTCCATGTCTTCCCCATCATCTTCATCTCGTCTTCGATCTGTCTTCTCCAAGAATTCCTTGGTCTCCCTCTTTGTCTTTTCCCCTGGGGATTCCAAAAAAGGGCCTGTTGTGTAATACTCTCAATTGGCTTCCGTAGTGTGTGTCCTATCCATCGATATCGTCTTCGCTGTATCTCTTTATCCACTGGTATTTGACCGGTGCATTTCCATAATTCCACGTTCCAGGATAAAGCGAACATAACCCAGATAGAGGTTTCTAAGAGTTTCTTTCTCTTCTCCCCATGAAGAACTACAAAGCCTTTTCATAAGTTGCAGTCTTCGTTGTTTTAAGACTTCATCGTTTGTTTTCTTTTCCTTCCTTCCAATTCTACTTATTCTTCTATATAGAAGAGACAGACCAGAGTGGCGCTGCATGGTAGCTAACCTTGGTTGCGGATATGGCACTCGATGATGATGATGATGATGAGTCTTCGTGTTGCTTTCTAAGTCAGATTTTCTACTTGTTTCTTTAGTTTCATTTGGTGGTCTAGTTGTACTCCTAAGTATTTTGAGGTGTTCCAATTTTTTTTATAAACTTCCCAGTTGGAGATTAAACTTTATATTTACCCTAGCTGTTTTGTTACTTCAGAAACATTTTGTGTATACTGTCCACAGTTTATTGATCTTTAGTTTCCTGGTATTACAATATCCTTCTAGTCATTTGAGTCATTTAAGGTCTTTATTTAGTTTTGATTCTGCTATTCTGATGTTGCCGTTTGTGTGCCATATAAGGAAACCATTGGCATAGAGTTTTCTCACAAGTCGTTAATATTGGTTATTGGTTATGGAAGGCCTCGGTATCACTGCAAACGAATTAAAATCCATAATTGCTCAACTAATAATTGCTAAGTCGTTAATATATGATAAACGAAGGGAGCGGCCATCGATATCCTCTGCCCGCTTAATGGGTTTTTTCCGAAAACACGCCAATACATGTGACGTCTCGATCTATTGACGGACGACCTTATTTTATCAACAACCAGCCCTGTTCGGAATGCCGAAAACGTCACAACTATTAATTGATCTCCCTTTTTCTCTCAGCGGGTAGACTCAGAGATGGTAGAAACGGAGCAGCTAAGTGGTGACCCCTGTGGTACCCCTTCTAGAACCTCTTTGTTTGATAAATCCAGTCATTTAATTTGGTTTCGATTGTCCTGTTGATTAGGGAGTGTTGGACCAATTTGTCAAGTTGTCAATTTTGATGCTATTGATATGTTAGTCCAATAATGTTCATGAGAATAAAAATGTCAACATTTGACACAATTGTAGAGTTTCTGGTGTAAAATAATCACACTGTAGCCACACATATTGTAACCACACACACTGTAACCACACATACTGTAACCACACATATTGTAACAAATTGACGTTGCATCGTCTCTTCTGTTTATTGTTAATGTTGCTCGTCATGTTTCAGAGGTAAGACAATTTTCTAAGATTGCTAAGATATCATCAACAAACAGCCGTGCTGAGTACATTTAATATTAAGCCTAGAGATCAATGAATTGATAAAACAGTGGTTTCAACAGTAGAAATAAAAAAAAAGTAAACATGCATACAAATAATGAACAAGTTAAACGTGCGAGATGTTAATTGTTACATTTATTCATCTCTATTATGTGACGTAGATAACTACGTAGGGTGGTCAAAAAGTAATGCACACCAATTTTTTTCTCGGAAACTATTCGGGCAAAATGTGTGAAATTTTCACAGATTGTAGCTGAACATCCCCTTTACACTACCTATTTGTCAACATAATCTCCGTCCAGGCGTATTGCCTTACGCAAACGCGAAACTAGGTCATGAATGCCTCGTTTGTACCAAGTTTTGTCCTGCTCGCGTAGCCATTTTTTAACTGCACGGATCACATCCTCATTATTGTCAAAGTGTGTCCCACGCAGGAATTTTTTGAGTGGTCCAAACAGATGGAAATCTGAGGGAGCCAGATCAGGGCTGTAAGGAGGATGGGGCAGTACAGTCCAACCAAATTTGTTGATTGCTTCCCGTGTTACCAGACTTGTGTGAGGGCGTGCATTGTCATGTTGAAGCAACAAATCTGCAGATGGCTTATTAGGCCGAACTCTGTGGAACCGATTTTTGAGTTTTGTCAGTGTATTGATGTAAGCTGTCGAGTTGATTGTCTCACCTCTTGTCATTACATCAACAAGAATCACACCATCAATGTCCCAGAAGACAGTGATCATCACCTTTCCGGCTGATGGAGATGTTTTGAATTTTTTTCTTTTTGGTGACTGCGGATGATGCCATTCCATTGACTGCATTTTTGTTTCAGGCTCATAATAATGTGCCCACGTTTCGTCACCGGTAACAATTTTTGACAAAAACATTTCTCCTTCAACACCGAAACGCTCCAACAATTCAGAACAGAATGTTTTCCTTTGAACTCTGTGATCATTTGTTAGGCACCGAGGAACCCATCGAGCGCAAATCTTTGAATATCCGAGAGTTTTAAAAATTGCGATTGCACTTCCCTTGCTGACTGTAAGCTGCAATGCCAATTGCTGACTAGTGATACGCCTATCATTACGAATAATGGCATCAGCCCGGTTTAACATGTCTGTGCTGGTAACCGAGGCAACACGTCCAGAACGCGGTAAATCATGCAGCTCCACTCGTACACTTTCTGCAGCTTTAATTCTCTGAACCCAGCGACTAACTGTGCTCCTATCGACTGCAGAACATTTGTACACTGCACACAGTCGTTTATGAATGTTTGCCACAGTTTCTTTTTCCGCAACCAGAAATTCTATGACAATTCGCTGTTTGTAACGGACATTGTTGACAAGCTCCATTTTAACGGTTCATAGATTGCGTAATATTTATCAGAATGCTGTGCAATTTGGTGCACATAATTGGAACATGTCATATTCCAAGTGTGCAAAATTTCATATTCCTATCTTTATTATTAGCCGAGAAAAAAATTGGTGTGCATTACTTTTTGACCTCCCCTGTACATAGAGAGCAATCACGCGAAATAACAAAGGAAAAGGACACTTGAGATGAAGACACGCCGACAAATAGGAAGTCAAATGTGTGATTACAATTAAATTGAAATGTGCACTTCTTAGAAAATTGAGGTACAGTTAAGCAAATTGAGTGCGTATATTAGTAAATGTAAAGTAAATTATAATTTTTGTAAATAAACAGATGTGTAACTGCTGTGCTGGGGATTGTGGTAGATGTGTAACTGCTATGCTGGGGATCGTGGTAGATGTGTAACTGCTGTGCTGGGGATCGTGGTAGATGTGTAACTGCTGTGCTGGGGATCGTGGTAGATGTGTAACTGCTGTGCTGGGGATCGTGGTAGATGTGTAACTGCTGTGCTGGAGATCGTGGTAGATGTGTAACTGCTGTGCTGGAGATCGTGGTAGATGTGTAACTGCTGTGCTGGGGGTTGTGGTAGATGTGTAACTGCTGTGCTGGGGATCGTGGTAGACGGAAAATGATAAAGAAAACAGACGGGATGACTAATGAGCTGTAGACTTGGAGAGTAACATCATCATCAAGAGGTATGTTGGAATACGTAAACAAGTTCAATTACAGGTGATGTTTTAGATTCATCGCATTGGATGTATGATGCTAAGGAAGTATCTGACATGATCGCCATGTGAATAATTGCTCAAACCTAAAACTGGCGTTTTCGTTATGATTTGAGAAATTGTCCCCAGTATTCACGAATGAAGTCCCTCTACGACTATAACGCTCTGACAGTTGTAGAGGTTGACGTTTTATAGAAATAGTACCAGTTCAATGTGTATGCTCAGGAAGGGACAGGGTTCGTAGGCTTGTGTTACTAAATAACTCAGGACTAACTGCAATGTGTTTAATTGACGTCCATGGGCTGTCGGGCATGATGGGAATTGGACGAGCTGACAGATTGACTGGAACGGATGTCGTGGAGGACGGACGTGCAATGGACCGAGCTGACGTTCTGAATGCCCTCAGGGATGTATGGTGAGCTTAATTTTCAGCTAGTGGTTGTGAACCTACGACTGTGTTCAAGCTGTACGAACATCAGGTCAAAACTGGAGATGCCAGAAAGGAGCGCTATGCGGGTAACACAGAAGAATAAAACATCAACAGAGAACTAGAATTGTCAGTTTCCTCACACTGAGTGACATACTAGGGGAGAGATCTGGGCACTTGTGGCGGTGTTCGATATACAATAAGGCTGATCCGTCGATTAAACTAGTTCCAACTCGTAACATCCAACAATATAAGAAATTGTGTGTAGCTCGGTTATTGTTTCAACGATATTTTTGTGGAAATGCTTCCTCTTTATCCTCAGTCTTCTTCATCCTCCTCTCTTCTTTTCTCTTTTCACTGATACCTAAAAGGTGTCGTGGTTTATATCATTTGTCGTTCTTGTGCTGCTCGAATTGTCTGAATTAGTGACTTTCCTTTGTTGTTACATGTCTCTGTCACTGCATCTATCCATCTTCTTCTGGGTCTTCCTCTTGGTCTTTTTCCATGCATTCTCGAGAAGAACGCCCTTGATGGTGATTGGTGAGGATTCATTCTGACCAGGTGGCCGAACCATTTAAGTTGTTGTTGTTCTATATATTCTTGGCAGAGTTTTGTTCCTACCATTTTTCTTATGGTTTCATTTGGTATTCTTTCTCTTCTTGTGTTGTTTGTTACTTTTCTCAAGCATTGCATCTCACATGTATTGATCTTTGTTAAATGTGATTTAGAAAGGGTCCATGTTTGACTTTCATAGCACAAAATTGGTATGAAGATGCTATTTATCATTTGTTGTTTAGCTGGCATAGAAATGTTTGGATGTCTTAACAATGGTGAAAGCTAGTATGTGACAGCATTTGCTTTTTGTATTCTCATGTCAATTTCTCTGTCTAGTTTTCCATCTTCTGAGAACATTGCGCCTAAATACTTGAATTCCTCTACTTGTTTTATTTCTTTGTCTTTGATCTTGATGTTTAATGGGTGTCTCAATTTGCTTATTCTTATAGCCTCTGTTTTTGCTGTGTTAATTTTCATACTGTAGTTTGTGCAGCTTTTATCTAGAGATGTTAAATGCTGTTGTAGCAGGTTTTCATCCTCATATATTAGGCATTGGTCATCTGCGAAGAGTAGCTCTTTGATGTTGGAGTTTTCTACCTCTATGTTATTATTTGATTTGTCCTTGTTGTTGGTTGTTTCCTGATTTATTTTGTCCATATATCCTCAGTATTCACTCATAAAGCTGACGCGGATGTTTACTTTACTACATGGGCGGAATTTGCGCCTATCGGCCAAATATATCCTTCTTCAAACAATATATTTATTACCCAACAGTTGTGATCGAACAGCGGCCATTTTGGCCTGCTCTTTTTGACATATAACTGAGAAGGGTTCAGTATCGTGCACTTGCTATATGTTCATGGAGCCTCCTGCCTTCACCGTTATCTGAGAGGGCTAGACATCAGCTCTCACTGTTCAGAGACCAGGGGAGAATTTGGTTATTTGGTTATGGAAGACCCGGTATCACTGCAAACGAATTAAAATCCATAAATGCTCAACCGCCCGTGCCAGCGTAATCATCCGAATTAATATATCATCTCCCAAATAAAGTAAGATAACTGTAGTCCCCATCGTAGCAGTCTCAGCACACGCCAAAATGCATAAGGCGAAACCGCGCACAAAGTGAACACAGCCAACTGTTCCCTGTCATACGATATCATCATTCATCGTAAACAATTGGAATATCAAAACATGATCAAAACGGATGAGACACACAGCTCACGGTGTGCACAGAGCACTTAACTCAGTAGCTCCTGCAACAAGCCGGACTTGGAATATGAGGAAACTGCAACAAGGAACACTTTTCAGACATAGCCTTCAATTGTTCCCGCCGCCTATCCACCATATACCGGAAGTTCACGTCCCCTTGAATATGATGATTGTCATATTTTTTAAAAATTGTATAGCGCTTGATGATGTTAGGCCATCGTTGTTGACTCCCAGGGGAGAATGCATGTATGAAGAAACCACGGATTCGAAGAGATACATTTCCACCGCATGTGACGGAATTCAAACCTGGGACATTCTTGTATATAGGTCGACGGCCTACCTCTAGACTACCTAATCGTCTTCCTTATTGCTTTTGAGAATAAGCATAATAAAAGAACGAATTGAAAACAAACGAGGAAATTAGAGAAATCGCCAATCAACCACTAATATCTTCAGTAATCAAGAAAAGGTGATGGTCAATGTTGGACATGTGATGAGGAAAGATAATAACCAAATAGCAAATCAAGCCCTCATGTGGGGAAATAACAGGTCAGAGGAAAAGAGGAAACCCAGAGAGAGACACTGAGAAGAACATTGACTCGAAAGGTCAATTTATAGATAGATAAAAGATAGTTAATTAGACACTCTGTAACGTAAAATGTTCAGGTTTATATAACGAATGTTGTTAAATGTCAAGTGTAATTTCTTCAAAACATCTTGAATGTACTTTGGAAGCAGGGGATAGGGACAGTAAGAGCTTCATCAAGATTCTTGGCTTACAGGAGATCTGACGACCCTACCTTTATTATTTATAACACCGGCATCACTTGTTGTTAAAATTGTTTTTCTGCCCTGAAAAAAAATTAATGCGTCAATTTATGACTGGATGAACCTAGAAGCTGTCGATCGAATTGAACTAGCATTCGATTCTTCAATATGCCGTTTTATTAAATATTAGGCTGGAGACCAACTATAAATGGTTGGAAACGGAAGCTGTTAGGTGTCTTGTTCATCGCGGGTGGCAGAAATAATATCACCAGGAACTGCCATGAAAGAGTGGGAAATGTAGACAAAGAAAGAGGTGGGAAGACAATATTAGACATGGGATAAATCTTCATTGGCCGAATGAAGAGGTTGTATTTCTTGTGTGTTTGTTTTAAAATGCACATATACCGCATACATATCAACCTCACATACAGCAGATTCTGTTGAAGTTATACTACTTTATTATTGATTATTATAAGTAATTTCATAGATTTATTGTTTTATGAATTTAAAAGTGAACGGGACACGTCAATTACATTACATGTAGACAAAGAAGTTAGGGCTTAATTATGTCCTGGCTATTTCTTGATTATAATTCTGACTATTTCTTGATTATAATTCTGACTATTTCTTGATTATAATTCTGACTATTTCTTGATTATAATTCTGACTATTTCTTGATTATAATTCTGACTATTTCTTGATTATAATTCTGACTATTTCTTGATTATAATTCTGACTATTTCTTGATTATAATTCTGACTATTTCTTTATTATAATTCTGACTATTTCTCGACATTCGCCTCATCTATTTAAGCCTGTTTGATTCACATTTCTTAGTTGCATACAGACATCACTATCAATGACCGTTGTTCATCACTAGGTTGCATATCCTTTACAGAACGTTGCATTAACCACAGCCCGTGAAAACGAATCTGTCTCTAGGCAGATCTCCTTCTTGTTCTATTATCATGTTCAATGTTTCCTTGATGTCTTGAAACCACATTTTTCTTGATCTGCCCATGTCTCGTAGTCCAGAAACCATGCCTTCCATTATTGTTTTTTTCCAGCCATGCTTTATCTCTTGACATGGTCATAGTATTTACATTTTCTCTGTAAAATCTTGTTTATGATCTTGTTCATTTTAATATTTATGTCTTTTAATGTCTTCAATGCTCTTTTTATTTATCCAAGGTATCTTGAGGATTTGTATGCAGCATTGTGTTTCCAATGCATTGATTCTATTCGACTTTAATATGCCGTGTCTGCCACGACCCAGCTTTCTCATCGCAAAAAGTTCCGTCAAACATGCCTGATCGCTTTTTCATTGTCGAAGATAAGAATCATGAGTGAGTGAGTCATATCGTTCATCTTGTAAGGGTTTCTTATAATTTGTAACAGATGTTCTGAAAGTTGATTTGTAAGCCATGCAAGGCAATTTGTGAGGGAAAATTGATCAATTGTGTGGACACCCACCACCCCCCTCCCACACACACACAAACAGACCAGACAGGACAGGACCAGACAAGGATAGACAAGACCAGTCAGACAGACATATCATCATCATCATCAAGTACCGGGCTTACTGGCGTAGGTGATCATGTCTCTCCACAATTTTCGATTTCGGCAGTTATTTATCATTTCTGTTGTTGACCTTCTGCTAAGCCAACCTCTTAAGCTGTCTGTTATTTTTTCTCTTTGCTTCCCTCTATCTCATCGTCCCTCAATTTTTCCAGTTCTTACAATATATTCCAGGTGTTCTCTTCTCATTACATGGGCAAAAAATGATGGTTGTCTCTTCCTAATATTGGAAATCAGCTCTCCTTTTGCTTTGACCTCTTTCAGAACTTTTTCATTACTCTTCTTAGCTGTCATGGTACTCTCAACATTTTTCTGTAAAACCACATTTCTACAGACTCCAGTCATTTTCTTGTCTGCTGTCACATTGTCCATGATTCGCATCTATATGTTAAGACTGGCTCTATATAACATTTAGACAGACATATACACACAATTAAAATAAATCGACATATACCATTTTTATGATAATATCCTTTCAAGCCAATCAAAACGTACCTATGTTTTTGAAATACACTAAAACTACTGAAGATAGCCAACCACACTTCATGGATATACGATGTACACATAACAGGTCTGTGGAGAGAAAGGATTCCGGTTCAAAGTTCCTCATAGGCGGGCGGTGATTTAAAATAGGGAAATCTTGCCTAACGCCATTATGAAAGCGGATCTTTTGAGTTGAATGGCGTAATGTAAGCAACGACACAACACTTCTGCGCCCACGAACTTTATATAAAGGACAATGACTAATAGAACCCAAAAAAATGATTTAGTCTTTGGGTGAATGCACACAACGACAGACATATAATAGCTGGGGGACTGGTTGGTCGAGAGAGAGAGAGAGAGAGAGGTTGTGAGTTCAAATCTCGTCTGCACCAGTTGGGATTGTTATTTTGTGATATCTCTCTCTGCGACAACAAACCCTAGTATCGACAACGAGGCCCTGCTTCAAACGTCAATTACTCATCGACGGAAAAAATAAAAACCATGAGTACCTCCGAAGACGGAGCTATCTGCCTGTGGACACGGGGAATTTAAAAAACAAAAAACAGATTTAACACGCAAAATTCAGTTCCTAAATACTAGGGACTTCGCTAGAGGTGAAAGCTGATGAACGTTAACAAAGTGTGAGTTCTTATTTTTAGGTTCTGAGCTTGAACGCGAGACGGGGCATGGGTGGTTAAGAGTTACTACGTTGGGTCTGTGTAATTGGGTTCAGGTTCGAACCGGCCAGAGGCGGTGGGGATTTTTATTTTCAAATTAGTGGTTTCTTAGTGGTTGTATTTTTCTCCTGTCTTTGGGCAATGAGATTCGATGTCTAGTGCTGTCGAACAATGATACAAAACTGGAGGTTTCGTAAACCCTTGACAATTAAAAGTCGAAATATTGGGCCATTCATCGATTTGCCCGATTATTAAGTAATTAACAGATCTACCCATGTTGAAAACTTATGTATCGACTTTAAGGGCGCAGATAACGCTGTCTACCGTACTCTACCGACACAACGCAAGTACGACCATTTATTGTGTGAACGCTGAAGAAGAAGACGAAATCTTTTTTTTTTTTTTTTTTTTTTTTTTTTTGTTATTTATGTTCTGTCTTCAGTATAGATAGATACTTGGTCTCACCTACTTTGTTTACTTGCTTGCTTGCTTGTTTGCTTGCTCGCTTGCTTGTTTGCTTGCTTGCTGGTTTGCTTGCTTGCTTGTTTGCTTCCGTGTTTGCTTGCTTGCATGCTTGTTTGCTTGCTTGTTTGCTTGCTTGTTTGCTTGCTTGCTTGTTTGTTTGCTGGCTTGCGTGTTTGCTTGTTTGCTTGCTTGCCTACTTGTTTGCTTGCTTGTCTGCTTGTTTGCTTGCTTGCCTGCTTGTTTGCTTGCTTGCCTGCTTGTTTGCTTGCTTGCCTGCTTGTTTGCTTGCTTGCTTGTTTGCTTGCTTGCCTGCTTGTTTGCTTGCTTGCTTGTTTGCTTACTTGCTTGTTTGCTTGCTTGCTTGTTTGCTTGCTTGCCTGCTTGTTTGCTTGCTTGCTTGTTTGCTTGCTTGCCTGCTTGTTTGCTTGCTTGCTTGTTTGCTTACTTGCTTGTTTGCTTGCTTGCTTGTTTGCTTGCTTGCTTGTTTGCTTGCTTGCTTGTTTACTTGCGTGTTTGCTTGCTTGCCTGCTTGTTTGCTTGCTTGCTTGTTTGCTTGCTTGCTTGTTTGCTTACTTGCTTGTTTGCTTGCTTGCTTGTTTGTTTGCTTACTTGCTTGTTTGCTTGCTTGCTTGTTTGCTTGCTTGCTTGTTTGCTTGCTTGCTTGTTTGCTTGCTTGCTTGTTTGCTTGCTTGCCTGCTTGTTTGCTTGCTTGTTTGCTTGCTTGCTTGTTTGTTTGCTGGCTTGCGTGTTTGCTTGTTTGCTTGCTTGCCTACTTGTTTGCTTGCTTGCCTGCTTGTTTGCTTGCTTGCCTGCTTGTTTGCTTGCTTGCCTGCTTGTTTGCTTGCTTGCCTGCTTGTTTGCTTGCTTGCTTGTTTGCTTGCTTGCCTGCTTGTTTGCTTGCTTGCTTGTTTGCTTACTTGCTTGTTTGCTTGCTTGCTTGTTTGCTTGCTTGCCTGCTTGTTTGCTTGCTTGCTTGTTTGCTTGCTTGCCTGCTTGTTTGCTTGCTTGCTTGTTTGCTTGCTTGCTTGTTTGCTTGCTTGCTTGTTTGCTTGCTTGCTTGTTTGCTTGCTTGCTTGTTTACTTGCGTGTTTGCTTGCTTGCCTGCTTGTTTGCTTGCTTGCTTGTTTGCTTGCTTGCTTGTTTGCTTACTTGCTTGTTTGCTTGCTTGCTTGTTTGTTTGCTTACTTGCTTGTTTGCTTGCTTGCTTGTTTGCTTGCTTGCTTGTTTGCTTGCTTGCTTGTTTGCTTGCTTGCTTGTTTGCTTGCTTGCCTGCTTGTTTGCTTGCTTGCTTGTTTGCTTGCTTGCCTGCTTGTTTGCTTGCTTGCTTGTTTGCTTACTTGCTTGTTTGCTTGCTTGCTTGTTTGCTTACTTGCTTGTTTGCTTGCTTGCTTGCTTGTTTGCTTGCTTGCTTGTTTGCTTGCTTGCTTGTTTGCTTACTTGCCTGCTTGTTTGCTTGCTTGCTTGTTTACTTGCTTGTTTGCTTGCTTGCCTGCTTGTTTGCTTGCTTGCTTGTTTGCTTGTTTGCTTGTTTGCTTACTTGCTTGTTTGCTTGCTTGCTTGTTTGTTTGCTTACTTGCTTGTTTGCTTGCTTGCTTGTTTGCTTGCTTGCTTGTTTGCTTGCTTGCTTGTTTGCTTGCTTGCTTGTTTGCTTGCTTGCCTGCTTGTTTGCTTGCATGCTTGTTTGCTTGCTTGCCTGCTTGTTTGCTTGCTTGCTTGTTTGCTTACTTGCTTGTTTGCTTGCTTGCTTGTTTGCTTACTTGCTTGTTTGCTTGCTTGCTTGCTTGTTTGTTTGCTTGCTTGTTTGCTTGCTTGTTTGTTTGCTTGCTTGCTTGTTTGCTTACTTGCTTGTTTGCTTACTTGCTTGTTTGCTTGCTTGCTTGTTTGCTTGCTTGCTTGTTTGCTTGCTTGTTTGCTTACTTGCTTGTTTGCTTGCTTGCTTGTTTGCTTGCTTGCTTGTTTGCTTGCTTGCTTGCTTGCTTCCTTGTTTGCTTACTTGCTTGTTTGCTTGCTTGCTTGTTTGCTTGCTTGCTTGCTTGCTTGTTTGCTTGCTTGCTTGTTTGCTTGCTTGCTTGTTTGCTTGCTTGCTTGTTTGCTTGCTTGCTTGCTTGTTTGCTTGCTTGCTTGCTTCTTTGCTTGCTTGCTTGTTTGTTTGCTTGCTTGTTTTCTTGCTTGCTTGTTTGCTTGCTTGCTTGCTTGTTTGCTTGCTTGCTTGCTTGTTTGCTTGCTTGTTTGTTTGCTTGCTTGCTTGTTTGCTTGCTTGCGTGCTTGTTTGCTTGCGTGCTTGTTTGCTTGCTTGCTTGCTTGTTTGTTTGCTTGCTTGTTTGCTTGCTTGCTTGTTTGCTTGCTTGCTTGTTTGCTTGCTTGCTTGTTTGCTTGCTTGCTTGCTTGTTTGTTTGCTTGCTTGTTTGCTTGCTTGCTTGTTTGCTTGCTTGCTTGCTTGTTTGCTTGCACGCTTGTTTGCTTGCACGCTTGTTTGCTTGCTTGCTTGTTTGCTTGCTTGCTTGCTTGTTTGCTTGCTTGCTTGTTTGCTTGCTTGCTTGCTTGTTTGCTTGCTTGCTTGTTTGTTTGCTTGCTTGCTTGTTTGCTTGCTTGCTTTGTTTGCTTGCTTGCTTGCTTGTTTGCTTACTTGCTTGTGTGCTTGCTTGTTTGCTTACTTGCTTGTTTGCTTACTTGCTTGTTTGCTTACTTGCTTGTTTGCTTGCTTGTTTGCTTACTTGCTTGTTTGCTTGCTTGCTTGTTTGCTTACTTGCTTGTTTGCTTACTTGCTTGTTTGCTTGCTTGCTTGTTTGTTTGCTTGCTTGCTTGTTTGCTTGCTTGCTTGTTTGCTTGCTTGTTTGCTTGCTTGCTTGTTTGCTTGCTTGCTTGTTTGCTTACTTGCTTGTTTGCTTGCTTGCTTGCTTGTTTGCTTGCTTGCTTGTTTGCTTGCTTGCTTGTTTGCTTGCTTGCTTGTTTGCTTGCTTGCTTGTTTGCTTGCTTGCTTGTTTGTTTGCTTGCTTGTTTGCTTGCTGGCTTGTTTGCTTGCTTGCTTGCTTGTTTGTTTGCTTGCTTGTTTGCTCGATTGCTTGTTTGCTTACTTGCTTGTTTGCTTGCTTGTTTGCTTGTTTGCTTGCTTGCTTGTTTGCTTGCTTGCTTGTTTGCTTGCTTGCTTGTTTGTTTGCTTGCTTGTTTGCTTGCTTGCTTGTTTGCTTGCTTGCTTGCTTGCTTGTTTGCTTGCTTGCTTGCTTGTTTGCTTGCTTGCTTGTTTGCTTACTTGCTTGTTTGCTTGCTTGCTTGTTTGCTTGCTTGCTTGTTTGCTTACTTGCTTGTTTGCTTGCTTGCTTGTTTGCTTGCTTGCTTGTTTGCTTGCTTGCTTGCTTGTTTGCTTGCTTGCTTGCTTGCTTGCTTGTTTGCTTGCTTGCTTGTTTGCTTGCTTGCTTGTTTGCTTGCTTGCTTGCTTGTTTGCTTGCTTGCTTGCTTCTTTGCTTGCTTGCTTGTTTGTTTGCTTGCTTGTTTTCTTGCTTGCTTGTTTGCTTGCTTGCTTGCTTGTTTGCTTGCTTGCTTGTTTGCTTGCTTGCTTGTTTGCTTGCTTGCTTGCTTGTTTGCTTGCTTGCTTGTTTGCTTGCTTGCTTGTTTGCTTGCTTGCTTGTTTGCTTGCTTGCTTGCTTGTTTGTTTGCTTGCTTGTTTGTTTGCTTGCTTGTTTGCTTGCTTGCTTGTTTGCTTGCTTGCTTGTTTGCTTGCTTGCTTGCTTGTTTGCTTGCACGCTTGTTTGCTTGCTTGCTTGTTTGCTTGCTTGCTTGCTTGTTTGCTTGCTTGCTTGTTTGCTTGCTTGCTTGCTTGTTTGCTTGTTTGTTTGCTTGCTTGCTTGTTTGCTTGCTTGCTTGTTTGCTTGCTTGCTTGCTTGTTTGCTTACTTGCTTGTTTGCTTACTTGCTTGTTTGCTTGCTTGCTTGTTTGCTTGCTTGCTTGTTTGCTTGCTTGCTTGCTTGTTTGCTTACTTGCTTGTTTGCTTGCTTGTTTGTTTGCTTGCTTGCTTGTTTGCTTGCCTACTTGTTTGCTTGCTTGCTTGTTTGCTTACTTGCTTGTTTGCTTGCTTGCTGGTTTGCTTGCTTGCTTGCGTTCGCGCGATGACTAAAGAGATACACCTTTACGTCATCCGCCCTTATAAGGGACGTTAAGTGGGCGCGTCTACGTTGTGTTGTGGTTTGCAGTATAACTGTGATACTTGTGCCTTTCGGCCCAAAGTCGGATATGACTTCAGCACTTCACATACTTTAAAACCAGCCATCAGTTAAAAAAACACAATTCAATCGCTTCTTCCAATGTGGATACAAACCTTCGTACTGTGATGGGTGCAAGCCTATACCTCATCGATAATGATCGAGACGTGTATTGGCTCATTATATTAGTTGCATCTCCAGTCCGTGCTACAGCTACTGACATTGTTTTTATTTAATTGCCTTCTAGCCGGTCTCATAGTTTGCTATATAGCGTAAGGACGCCTTGCTTTAAAATTCATCACAGATCGATACATAGTAAGTAAAGTACCATCGTCACGCCAAGTGACGTATAGGGAAATATGGTGTTAGTGATCCTATATTTTACAGACCTTCAGCACATGATTTTTGGGGTAATGTGGTCGGTATTACGCCCATGCTGCTTTACTTTCCCAGAAAAAAAATCCGGTACCCATTTAAGGCTGGGTGAACCCGGAAGCCGTCGGTTGGGATCGAACCCTACCCTAACTCTCTCACACTAACACACTCTCACACTAACTATATCATACTAACTCTCTCACACTAACACACTCTCACACTAACTATATCATACTAACTCTCTCACACTAACACAATTTCACACTAACTATATCATTAGGAGAGTTAACTCCTTTGTAGTCCAGTTCACTAACCACTGAGCTATCGCGGCTCCTATAATCGATAAATAGTAAAGTATAAACGACGTAATCTGTGATCCAGTAGTGCTGTCGCTGCTGTTTTCATCCCTCCTAGCCTTTGCTTCCGTCTTACTTTTTAATATAGGTTTTCAATATATATTTTTTTCGAAACCTGCGATTAATGGACATCATCATATCTTCAGGTGCCTTGATGATCGACGTAGGCGATCAACTCTCTCCACATCACTGATCCCTCATGCATCTCGTAATTTCAGTCGCTGATCTTTTGTTATGTCTTTAGGATAAGTTGTTCAATATTTTTTCTCTCGGTTTTCCTCTGCTCTTCTTTCCGTTTATTCTGCCGCCTGTTGCTTTAGTATTCTCAGTGCTCTTTAGTGGGATGAACTATTGCGAGGTTTTATGAGCATTTGGTTGGAGGTAGTTGGGGGTATTTTATGGTAGTTGAGAGAGTAATTATGAGAGTGAGTTACTGTGAGAGTGAGAGAGTGTTGGTGTGATAGTGAGATGTAGTTTTAGTGTGATAGTACAGGAGGGAGTTATTGTGAGAGTGAGAGATAACGTGTAAGAGAGTGTGATAGTATGAGATAGTGAGAGTGAGAGAAAGAGAGTATGAGATAGTGTGAGATTGTGTTAGTGTGAGAGAGATAGTATGAGATAGTTAGTGTGAGAGTGTATTAATGTGAGAGTGACAGAGTTAGTATGATATAATGTAAGAGTGTGTTAGTGTGAGAGAGTTAGTATGAGATATTGTGAGAGTGAGAGAGAGAGAGAGAGTTAGTATGAGATAGTTAGCGTGAGAGAGTTAGTGTGAGAGAGTTAATATGAGATAGTTAGTGTGAGAGAGTTAGTATGAGATAGTTAGTATGAGATAGTTAGTGTGAGAGTTATTATGGGATAGTTAGTGTGAGAGTTAGTATGGGATAGTTAGTGTGAGAGTGTGTTAGTGTGAGAGAGTTAGTATGAGATAGTTAGTGTGAGAGAGTTAGTATGAGATAGTTAGTGTGAGAGTTAGTATGATATAGTTAGTGTGAGAGAGTTAGTATGAGATAGTTAGTGTGAGAGAGTTAGTATGGGATAGTTAGTGTGAGAGTTAGTATGATATAGTTAGTGTGAGAGAGTTAGTATGAGATAGTTAGTGTGAGAGTTAGTATGAGATAGTTAGTGTGAGAGTTAGTATGAGATAGTTAGTGTGAGAGTTAGTATGAGATAGTTAGTGTGAGAGAGTTAGTATGAGATAGTTAGTGTGAGAGTTAGTATGGGATAGTTAGTGTGAGAGTGTGTTAGTGTGAGAGTGTGTTAGTGTGAGAGAGTTAGTATGATATAGTTAGTGTGAGAGTTAGTATGGGATAGTTAGTGTGAGAGTGTGTTAGTGTGAGAGAGTTAGTATGAGATAGTCAGTGTGAGAGTTAGTATGGGATAGTTAGTGTGAGAGAGTTAGTATGAGATAGTTAGTGTGAGAGAGTTAGTATGAGATAGTTAGTGTGAGAGAGTTAGTATGAGATAGTTAGTGTGAGATTTAGTATGAGATAGTGTGAGAGTTAGTATGGGATAGTTAGTGTGAGAGTGTGTTAGTGTGAGAGAGTTAGTATGAGATAGTTAGTGTGAGAGAGTTAGTATGGGATAGTTAGTGTGAGAGTTATTATGGGATAGTTAGTGTGAGAGTGTGTTAGTGTGAGAGTTAGTATGGGATAGTTAGTGTGAGAGTGTGTTAGTGTGAGAGAGTTAGTATGGGATAGTTAGTGTGAGAGTGTGTTAGTGTGAGAGAGTTAGTATGCGATAGTTAGTGTGAGAGAGTTAGTAGGATATCGTTAGCGTGAGAGTGAGAGAGAGAGTTAGTATGAGATAGTTAGTGTGAGAGTGAGAGAGAGAGAGAGAGAGAGAGAGAGAGAGAGAGTGAGAAAGTCTGTGTCGATGAAAGCTGTTTTCCTAATATTTTCTACTTTAGTGAGGTTGGTAACGTTTAATCCAGGACATATGGTCCTAACGTTCTTACGTAGCCATTAAGAGAGATTTTGTTTCCCTTCTGCTATGTCCCAGCTAGGACGGGACTGTCATTGTTTGCTTGCCAAGCCTGGACGAACAATGTGGAAATAGGGCTTTACAAACAAATAAAAACATAATTAATGAATATTTATAATTTGTACACATTTTACATTAATATAATTTAATGTTAAATATTTACACATGAGATGGAAAATAACAAAATACATTACTTGAGGTCTGCAATAATGTCTTTCATCATCATCATCATCATCATCAAGTACCGGGCCTGCTGGCGTAGGTGATTATGTCTCTCTACAACTTTCGATCTCGGCAGCTATTTATCATTTCTGTTGTTGGCCTTCTGCCAAGCCATTCTCTTATGCTGTCTGGTATCTTTTCTCTTTGATTCCCTCTATCTCTTCGTCCCTCAATTTTCCCAGTTGTTACAATATATTCCAGCTGTTCTCTTCTCATTACATGGCCAAAAAATTATTGTTTCTTTCTAATATTCCTAATGTCTTTTTATAGAGCTTCTTAATTGGTAATGTTTCTCTGGCATATGGCACAGACACGCATAACTGCGCTACAAACTAGACAATTGCATATACACGCGCAAGGGAAATGTCTAGTTTGTCTTGGATTCTTGAAACAGGTGGCACATTGTCTCCAGTATCTTCTAGTATTTCCTGTGGAAAAATGTAACAAAAATATATAGTTATAAGGCAACAACATTAGTATTTTGAGCCAACATTATTGGATGCCATGGAGCGCCACTCCGCTGTTTCTCCTGCTTTGATAGTACAGGTTGTCATAGGTTAACTTGTCCATCTTTTGATGTTACTCATCCATGTTAGTCTTCGTGTAATCTTTTGTAAGATCATTTGTAAGCGAAGTACTTTTGTAGGAGCTTTTTAACATTTGTAGTTGTAGGAGTTTTCTGTATTATATCTTGATATCTCTCTAGGCGTTGTCATTAACTTCTCCGAACCATACCATCAATTAATTGTATATTGATAGATGACACCTTCTCTGTAGTGGATGTGCGTTGTATATATATATATATATATATATATATATATATATATATATATATATATATATATATATATATATATATATATATATAGATAGACGACGTTTTCGAGCTTTCATCCTTTACAGTTGTTGTAATAAAATCGTAACCAACATAACCTCAACACGAACTCGTTTATTTTATTACTTGGAGCCCTTTTTATTTATTTCTTTAATCTTCTCTTCTCTTGTAATCCTATGACATCAATGAAGCTATTTATTTAAAATCCAATTAAAAATCACAGTTCCTTTCACACTCCTTAACCTATTCTACCTTAGACCTTCATTCGTCGTCCTTTACCTAAACTTTCTAACTACATTGTCGGCTGTTTCCCTACTTCGGTACGTTCCCCATCGAACGCACCACCCTAACCTATTCTACCTATCACTAGCTATCGGCCTGCCTGCGTTCCATCCTCCTATTCTTCCCTAGCTCTATCTGCTTAAATATCTAACGGTTCGTCTCCCTGATGTTAATCACTCCACCGGCACGTCCTCTCCGTACGATGTTCTGGCTCCAAGTGACTAGTCTCTTCTAGTCACCTCACTACCGTAACCCCCTGCCACGTCATGCCCCTTACTTTACGTCATTTTCTCTTCTGCACAAGTAAGTGCTCAATCTATATTTCCCCATACTCTATCTCCCTGTGTGTACTTTCTTTCACACCCTTCCTCGTGCAAGTGCCTAATCTATATTTCCCTATTCTCCATTCCCCTCTATTATATACTCCTATCCGTACCTTCTCTGCTATATTCGTCTATATTTGACTCTTTTACCTTGTGTTTTCTTTTCCAAGATTATTTTTATTAGTTTTTTTTTTTTTAATTTAGAAATATATTTATATATTTTTATCAGAAGTGACCAGAAGGTTATGTAACTTATTAAAGTGCTTCATCTGCGTTCATTTTCCTATTCTCGACTTATCTATCACATAGAATGATGATGATAGCGTTATGAACCTAGAAAACAGGAGAGCAAAAACAAGAAATAATAAGAACCTTATAGTTTAACCTTAAATAGATACCTGATTTTTCTGGGTGAATAGGGCGGCCTGACGTGGTATCGTACACCTTACCAATACGATCTACTGATGGTTATTTGAGATTGTAAGCAGTAACACACACTCGCTATACATTTTAAGACGTTGATGGGAATTTCTCCTCCTCCCCCTCCCTCCGCCTTTCCATTAATAAAGATTAACAGTCGTCTGCTTTCGATGGAGCAGGTTTCAGTTGTTAACTCTCACTGCAATGTCTGTAGGTCGGTCATCTTCTGGGTTCTGAAGCCTGGCCTGGCATGGACAGTCGAGTGTCTGTGTGTCTTTCTCTTCAGGTCGGCAGTGAGAAAATAATGTCTTGAGGGAGTTCTGAAGATTGTGGTGTGCTGTTGTGATCTTTTCTGGTGTAGTTTGGTATCTCGGGGGATGCCGTTTTTTTGTTTACGCCCCTCTTCTTCCCCCCCCCCCCAGAAAAAAAAAATAATGCTTCTGCTTTTTTTAAACAAATAACTATTTTGCAGTTTTAATTAATTTTTAAAGTAAAATGAGTACGTCACTATTAAAATAATATCTGTGTATATATATATATATATATATATATATATATATATATATATATATATATATGAATTTGGCGTCTTGACTGACGTCTGTCAAGCAATCATTAAAAGTCAGTAGTTTGGTAATATATTAGTGTCTGATGCTTTTTTCGTGGCTGAGTCCGCCATTATTGGATAGACAGATTCAACAACAGAATGAACAAGATTTTTGTGTCTAGTCTGGCCTGGTCTTCTTTCTCATGCGCTTTTTGTTTTCGGAATTTGACGTCAAGCCTTCCTCGAAAATGTCTGTGCCTTTTTTCTTTTTTTTCTTTATTGTTGTTCTCCATTTGCTGCGATCAGATACCAGATTGTTCCCAGTTTTCTTTCACTGATTCACTATAGGAAAACCTGCAAATATTCTTATTTCTCAGCACTGGTCTGCCATTTGAATTCTCCCTGACAGAACCACAGTCTGCAAACCTTTGTTTCCTGAAGGGCTGCACTATCAGCATGTAGCCTCTGCGGTTCTGTGTCGTTTTCCTTATGTTTTCTATTTTTGTATGGCTCAATCTATCGACGTCTCAAGGTGTATCCTCGAGTTCGCCCATCGGGCGTAGACTCATATACTCTTTCCCTGTTTCCAAATTGTCTTTCTAGCAGTCTCAATCCTTGTATAGATCTTTTATCAAATCTCGCCATTTGTCTCTGTTATGTGCAAGCATCTCGATCTCATGAAGGAGCCGATTCCTGATGCCTTTGCCTCCCTAATCAATATTTTTCTCAGTGTGTCTCTGGGTCGGCTTTTTTTTCTCCTACCTATTGTTTCTCACTTGAGGACTTTCTTTGCTATTCGGTTATTATCTCTTCTCATCGCATGTCCAACATATGCCCATCGTCTTTTCTTGATTGCTGATTATATTAGTGGGTGATTAGCGATTTCTCTAATTTCCTCATTTGTTTTGAATTCGTTCCACACTATACCAAGCATTTCCCTGATACATTTATTTTTAAATGCACTCACCTTTGTTTCTATGTCTCTTGTTGTTTTCCAGCGCTCACTTGCAAACGTTAGGGTTGATAGTACGTTTGATTTGAATAGTCTAAGTTTTATGTTTGTGCTGATGAGTTTCGATTTCCACAACTTTTCAAGGCCTCAGAAAGACATTGCTGCTTTAACTATTCTGATTCTATTTTCTTGAGTTGTATTCCCTTCCCGATCATGTGAGTTCCACCACATATTTTAAATGGTTGGAGATGTTTAATCCAGGACACATTGTCCTAACGGTCTTGTGTCGAGTGTGAGAGATGGGGCATTTTTACTGTTGTGTCCGAACGAGGATGAAACTAACATTACTGCTTGTTTCCTATGTCTGGGCCAATAATATGGGGATAGTGATTAGCCCAAAAAGCACTAGCCCCCTCTAGGCCTCTATTTAAAGCGTTCTAAAACATGGACGAGGTATAGCGTTCGGAACCAAAGTTGAGATGCAAGGGATGTCATTCGATTCGACACCAATGAGGGTTTTAGGGTACCTCAATCCGGATTTTCATTATGGGTTTACTTCCGTAGCTGTTCAACTCTCCCTAGTCTTTTCACAAGGCAGTGAGCAAACTGGACAAGAAAGCTGCTGTCGAAAATAATGCATTCGCCGGTGCAGTAGTGAAAGCAATAGCCTTGATAGATCTATCACGGATGATAAGAAGAATCAATATCCACTTAACAACACATATCCACTTAACAGCAAATATCCACTTAACAACACATATCCACTTACCAACAAATATCCACTTAACAGCACATATCCACTTAACAGCAAATATCCACTTAACAGCAAATATCCACTTAACAACACATATCCACTTAACAGCAAATATTCACTTAACAACACACATCCACTTAACAGCAAATATTCACTTAAGACCGAGAATTTTAATGTCCACTACCCTGTCAGAATTAAACAACAACAACAGGCAGGAACAGAACACTATATCCAAGCAGCACACACCGCGTGTGACTGTCGTATTTCAAAATAACCCACGTTCTAATGGAAAACATTGTCCACACACAGACGCCATCTTGACCCGATTATAACATATAGTGATAACATTTTAAAAAAACTGTCAGAAGAATGAAACATATAGTGATAACATAAAGAAACAGTCAGAAAATTAAACATATAGTGATACCATAAAAAAAAACTGCCAGAAGAATGAAACATATAGTGATAACATCAAGACACAGTCAGAAGAATGAACCATATAGTGATAACATCAAAACACAGTCAGAAGAATTAAACATAGTGATAACATCAAGAAACAGCCAGAAAGTGAAACATATAGTGATAACATCAAGACACAGCCAGAAAGTGAAACATATAGTGATAACATCAAGACACAGCCAGAAAGCTAAACATATAGTGATAACATCAAGACACAGCCAGAAAGTGAAACATATAGTGATAACATCAAGACACAGCCAGAAAGCTAAACATATAGTGATAACATCAAGAAATGGTCAGAAGTGAAACATATAGTGATAACATCAAGAAACAGCCAGAAAGCTAAACATATAGTGCTAACATCAAGAAATGGTCAGAAGTGAAACATATAGTGATAACATCAAGAAACAGTCAGAAAGTGAAACATATAGTGATAACATCAAGACACGGTCAGAAAGTGAAACATATAGTGATAACATTAAGAAACGGTCAGAAAGTGAAACATATAGTGATAACATCAAGAAACGGTCAGAAAGTGAAACATATAGTGATAACATCAAGAAACGGTCAGAAAGTGAAACATATAGTGATAACATCAAGAAACGGTCAGAAAGTGAAACATATAGTGATAACATCAAGAAACGGTCAGAAAGTGAAACATATAGTGATAACATCAAGAAACGGTCAGAAAGTGAACCATAGTGATAACATCAAGAAACGGTCAGAAAGTGAAACATATTGTGATAACATCAAGAAACAACAAGAAGAGGACTGAGCACACATTTTTTTTTTCTTTTTAGCGTTATATTCATGGTGGTGCGGTGAAGCGCTGTCATTGGTTATGTATTTGGGACAGCTTTCTTTACTTGTGCCACTTAAACACAACGAAACAAAACCAATATAACACGTTTCATGGACCACAATCATCTACTGGTCCCTGCTATGTCAATGAACAACGACTCAGCCTGATATGCGTGAAGATGTACCTCATTATGAACGTCTATGTCTGAAGAAATGGGAAATGGCGGGTTCTGTGGATCAATGCCGCCAACAGCGCCCTCTTCATCCTGTTTAAGAAAAAGAAATAAACATAAATAAGAGGTTAAGTACCTTCTTAGCTTTGAAAACATTCATATTTGTATATTGTAACTTTCAAGTTTAATGTAAAGCAGCTTGATCATGTAGCACATACACCGACAAACAGTACATTGCAAAAAATAAAACCAGACGCAGCAGATAAAACGAATTTGACCCCCTATGCCCCACGCAGTACAGACCCGAACGGTGGATTAGCAAAATATGTAATGTCTCACATACTAAAATGTATGAAACAAACCGCAGTGCTATTGTAACTAACGTTCTATTTTTTTCCTCTCGTCATTGAGAGACAGAAGGGAATAGCGAAGTGATATATATATATATATATATATATATATATATATATATATATATATATATATTGATAGGATTAAGAAACAGTGAAAAGACGGAACATATAGTAATAACATAAACATGACATTCAGAAGATTGGCCACCTTCTATAATGTAATGGTTAGGTTTAGTTTAGTCCACAGGCCGACCTCTTTGCACATCGCAGAAGTCCATAAAAAGAAAAGTAAAGTACCCCCGTCACGCCAAGTGGCGTATAGGGAATATGGTGTTAGTGACCATAAATTTTACAGACCTTCGGCACATGATTTTTGGGGTAATGTGGTCAGTATTACACCCGTGTCGCTTTACTTTCCCAGAAAAAAAACCGGTACCGATTAAAGGCTGGGTGGACCCGGAAGCCGTCGGTTGGGATCGAACCCTACCTCTTGTCCTTTGTAGTCCAGTTAACTAACCACTGAGCTATCGCGGCTCCCAGAAGTCCATAAGTGCTCCGATTTCTTCCCAAGTGCAAGTCTTAACGACAGCGGTGATGTCTTGGTTTACAAGTCTTCTATGGGTTTCTACATAGCGCTCTCGTCTGACATCTCCCACCGTGACTGTATATTCGTGAAGTCTGTTCATGGCTGTGAGTCTAGGGTAATTTTTTTTAGTCTGTTTTCTCGTTTATCGTCCCTCAGAAGATTAAGAAAGTCACAGCTGTCCATTGACCTTCCTCACTCAACGTCAATCAAACTGGTTAGTATGTCTGCAATGTTAATGTTGGTAATTATAACACAAATTGTTACCTGCCTTGTAGAGTTATATATGACCCTTTTCGTCTTGTCAGACGGTCTAGTGGAGACTATTGTGTGTTTTTTTTTATTTGTAGGTTTTGTTTTTGTCCAACAACTTCTTTCGTGGCTAATTCTGCCAATGTTTGACAAAACACACACTGCCACAGAATAAATAAGTCAGGGCCACTGATCCACAGGGTTTTCCATAATTTTTCATGAGTCCTTTATCTTCTAAGTTTTGCCTTTCCACAGTCTCAAATGATAGTAGTATATTAGGGTCTAAATGTTAATAATCGTTGTTCATCCGCGTCTTTTTTGTTATATAAAAGTCAACGTTCACGTGGCACCTTACTTTTTGTTTGGACTATGACCGGTGACCCGTTGACCCGTTTGTTGTAGTGCGTCCAACTGTGCCATTTTGTTATATAAAAGTCTAACCGCACATCCGGTGACCCGACCCGACCGGTCCGTGGAGTTATAATGTTATGTCGGGGTAATCGTTGGTGACTTTGCAAATCTAGAAGTTAATGTAATTTTAAATAGCGTGTTGTTAGGGTGTTTTTTAAATGGAGGAAAGCACCATCTGGTGTTCCTCTCTCCTCTCGCGTTCTCCTCTCTCCCTCTTTCTCTCTCTCTTTCTCTCTCTATATATATATCTCTCTCCAGGTGGGGTGCCGCCAAAGTATTTATTCGATAATCTTCTAGAATTTTTCTATAACGTTGTTTATATTTTAATTCAGCAAATAGGAATAGACTAAAATAAACAATAAAACAACTAATCAAATTAAACCTCGTCAAATAAAACAAAATATGTTGCTTTCTATATACTTTGTTTTACAATAAAGATTTTATAGTTTAATTCATCATCAACGTAGAGAACAGATATGTTTTAACAATTATGTGAGACGGAAAAAAATTACTCTCTCTCTCTCTCCTCTCGCTCTCTCTCCTCTCTCTCTCTCTCTCTCTCTCTCTATATATATATATATATATATATATATATATATATATATATATATGTATGTATGTCAGTATGTATATATGAACTTAGCAAAGCTGTAAGAGATGTTAATTAATAGAAAACCCATGTTTTTTTTTCATAATTGACATAATGTGGCAAATGATCTTACGGACAGATTGGCAAAGAAAACTGACTGTGAAGTGAATTTGTTGTGCAAGTAATAGCCTAATGCAAGTAATAGCCTAATGCAAGTAATAGCCTAATGCAAGTAATAGCCTAATGCAAGTAATAGCCTAATGCAAGTGGACAAGTAGACTATGTAATGTGTACACATGTAATGCGAGCAGTCATCATGTCTTTGACTCCTCAAGCTTGAAACCCACTATCCGCCTCTGCGGAGGTCATGCGCATTACTTTACTTGGCATGTTCTATGCTATTCTCAAGGTCAAACCCACTATCCGCCTCTGCAGAGGTCATGGCGCATTACTTTATTTCGCATGACCTATTCTCAAGGTCTTCCGAAAGGTGACAAGATTATCTGAAAATCATTATTCGATCACAATACCGCTGGCTGTGGGATTACCCTAACTTATTTGGCATTCTGGAGCTGAAAGCAATGGCGATTAGCGTGAGAAAACCTTTGACACAAAAGCGGATATCTAAACATCAAAACATAGATGATACCAAAAAAAAAAATAATAATAAATAAGCCTTTGCAGAAAATTGGAAGCAAAGGTGGAGATTCATTCAAATGAATTGCCACGAATAGAGTAAAATGTAGCTACCACTGCTTTGACGGTTCGCAATCAATAAAAGCTCGCCTTGCTCTTTTTAGGAGCGTAGACCACGGACAAAGGGTCTCTCCAACAGGTCCTATTATTGGGCAATTTCGCTATCCTTTCAGTTAAAACATATGTCCGTAAGGATTTCCATTTTTTAAATTTGATTTATGTTCTCAGCGTGTTGGTTGTGTGCTTATACTTCAATATACGAATCAGAAATTTGGACTGTGCAAGGCAGGAGAAAAGGTTAAACAGCTTTCATGTGGGTTGCCTTCGAAAGATAATAAACATCAAATGGCAGGACAAAGCAACCAACTATAATGTCTTACAACGAGGCGAACCCCCATCCATCATGGCAACACTTAGGAGTCGTAGACTATAGTGGCTGGTTCATGTAAGAAGAATGATAAACAATCGTATTCCCTAATAAATATTTAACTTAAATATTTATAGTGTATATATATATTTATAATATATATATTGATATAATAGTGAACTTAAGGTCGGAAAGTGACCAAAATGTAGACCGGCGCTGAGATATAAGGATGTTTTGCAGGGATTCCTTGAGGGAATTCTCTATCAGCGGAAGAGATCAAAGGACAGACCAGTGCTGAGATATAAGGATGTTTTGCAGGGATTCCTTGAGGGAATTCTCTATCAGCGGAAGAGATCAAAGGACAGACCAGTGCTGAGATATAAGGATGTTTTGCAGGGATTCCTTGAGGGAATTCTCTATCAGCGGAAGAAACTGCGAAAATCTGACTACAGATCGTAGCTCATGGAGAACACAAATAAAAAATGGCACAGCAACTTTCGAGCCAATGCTAATATCAAATTCAGAAGACAAAAGACGCAGGAGAAAGGAGACGAGGCCAGGCACCACGAATACATCTTGTTCGTTCTGCGGATGGATCTGTCTGTCAAATATTGGCTTAGTCAGCCACGAGAGAAGCTGTTCAGCAAAGCAGCATCCAACATATGACACAAATATTTTTTAGCAAACTACTGACTTATCATGATTGCTTGCTATTAACCGTCTGTCAAGACGCCAAAGGTCATATATATGTTTCAATGACAATGATTGTCTTGCTACTAACCGTCTGTCAAGACGCCAAAGGTCATATAGATGTTTCAATGACAATGATTGTCTTGCTACTAACCGTCTGTCAAGACGCCAAAGGTCATATATATGTTTCAATGACAATGATTGTCTTCCTAAGCTTGTTCAAGCTTTTCTTAGTGTGTTCTGATCGTCTCATTTTTTTTTCTTTAAAAAATATGTGGCTAAATTTGCGCTTGTTATATTCGCTCAATACTCTATGCCAATATAAGTGAGAACGAGAGTTCATCGGTGCTATATAGAACCAATTCTGACCTATGCAAGCGAATCATGGACAGTAGGCAAACAAATGAAAAGTCTATTGGAGGCCACAGAGTTGGCATTTCTCAGAAGAATGTTGAAAGTTCCCTGGACAGCTAAAAATACCAATGAGGAAATTCTCAAAGAGACCAACACAAAAAGGGAGTTATTAAAAAACATCAGAAAGAAACAATCAACATTTGTTGGGCACATCATGAGAAGAGTAAAGTTGGAATACTTGGTTACAACTGCCAAAATGCAGGGAAAAAGAGATCGCGGGCGACTAAGAGAGAAACATACTGGATAGCTTTGGTGTCATGGCATGGAAAACGGTCAACTACATAATTGATACGATACGCTGTGAATAGAAGATTGTAGAAGGATATGCTCGCCTAGGGCAACGGATATGGCACATGATGATGATATTCGCTCAATTTTCAAATCTGACCTAATCGTTTCATTAGGAAAGTAGAGGTTACCCTATATCTTCCTTTAGCACTACCCTTTGGTTAGTCGTTTACACACAAACTAACAAAAGTGGCTAGGATTTAATAGTAAACACAATCCTGGCATTATTTACACATAGCGAAATTTTTTCTAACTGATAAATCAATAATTCATGCATGATTATGTACGCTCAAACGCGTTTACATAATATATATTGTAGACAAAAAATATAACATATAATAATAAACTAATGCATTATAAATAAATCCACTTAACTGCCAATTCCACAAGGAAAATATAATAGTTATAAAAGAAATGAAATATGTAACTCTATTTTATGATGTTGGTTATTACTTTTCAAATGTATTTGTTGAGAAATACACAATCTAACCGTACACATGTTACTGCGTATATTATCTTCTAAAATAAGTTGCCCTCTATCCTGGTTATTTATTTATAAATCACAACATAGCCTTCTTTGGTTTTTTGATTATAGAAGGCCCCAGTATCACTGCAAACGAATTAAAATTCATAATTGCTCAACCGCCCGTGCCTGTGGAATCATCGGAATTACTAACTCCTCTCCCAAAACAAAGAAAGGTAACTGTAGTCCCCATCATAGCAGTCTCAGCACACGCCAAAAGATATCAGGCGAAACCGCACAGAAAGTGAACACAGCCTACTGTTCCCTGTCATACGATATCATCATTTATCGTAAACAATTGGAATATCGAAAAATGATCAAAACGGATGAGACATACAGCTCACGGTGTGGATAGAGCACCTAATTCTAACTCCTGCAACAAGCCGGACTTGGAATATGAGGAAACTGCAACAAGGAACACTTTCATACATAGCCTTCAATGGTTCCTGCCGCCTATCCACCATATTGACAGGAAGTCCACGTCCTGAAAATGATGATTGTCATATTTTTTTTTAAATGTATAGCGCTTGATGATGTTAGGACATCGTTTTTGACTCCAATTCAGAACATATAAAACAGTTAGTCGTCAGATTATCCCCGTCGCACATCAAACAACAGACCGTAAGATTAGCATATGGCCGGTCTAGGGATATACAATAAGCCAGTATGATGACGTAGCACACACAACCATGGTTGCACCCATAAATTCCTGATTACTCTAGTGAATGCAGCCTATAAAGAACGAAATACAGTGCAAATTCCCTAAAGAGAAAAAAACTTCGGCTGACTTGACGGTCCACATTAATGAGTTGTAACATGTAAATAACTTACGTCAAACAATTCCATCAAGGGTCATTGAACAACACTCAATGTGACGTAAACCAACGTAAAGCAAAGCAACGAATGTGAAATATTGAATTTAAATAGTTATCCAATTGAAACATATTCATAAAGAAAGCTTCATTACAAGGTGGTGTAAAAAGTGTGTGAGGGCGGTTGGCCAGGTGGGGTAACAAGTGTGTGAGGGCGATTGACCAGGTGGGGTAACAAGTGATCTTGTGGAAGGTAGTCTGGATTACAGTGGCGTAGTATGAGGAGGGTGTGAGGGCGATTGGCTAGGTGGTATAACAAGTGATCTTGTACAAGGTAGTCTGGATTACAGTGGCGTAGTATGAGGAGGGTGTGAGGGCGATTGGCCAGGTGGTATAACAAGTGATCTTGTACAAGGTAGTCTGGATTACAGTGGCGTAGTATGAGGAGGGTGTGAGGGCGATTGGCTAGGTGCTGTAACAAGTGATCTTGTACAAGGTAGTCTGGATTACAGTGGCGTAGTATGAGGAGGGTGTGAGGGGGATTGGCCAGGTGCTGTAACAAGTGATATTGTACAAGGTAGTCTGGATTACAGTGGCGTAGAATGAGAAGGGTGTTAGGGCGATTGGCTAGGTGCTGTAACAAGTGATCTTGTACATGGTAGCTGGATTACAGTGGCGTAGTATGAGGAGGGTGTGAGGGCGATTGGCTAGGTGGTATAACAAGTGATCATGTACAAGGTAGTTTGGATTACAGTGGCGTAGTATGAGGAGGGTGTGAGGGCGATTGGCCAGGTGGTATAACAAGTGATCTTGTACAAAGTAGTCTGGATTACAGTGGCGTATATGAGGAGGGTGTACGGGCGATTAGCCAGGTGGTGTAACAAGTGATAGTATGCAAGGTTGTATGGATTACAGTGGCGTAGTATGAGGAGGGTGTGAGGGCGATTGTCCAGGATTAACAAAATACAAATACCAGGTTTGGGAATGCAATGCTTTCCTTACATGGGAGCTGTCAAACATGCTACATGATCACTGTTGCGTTATATTTTATCCGGCGTTATGCCCACGAGTAACATGACGATGGAGGTGATGACAGTGACCAGGGTATTCATCTGGGTTAGAGTCACAAGAGTACGCCCATGTCTGCACACTAAATGATTCCGATGAGCATGATAAGGAAAGTGGAGGCGGACTCTGTACGCAGACAATGGGTAGAGTCATTGCAGAAGTCAAAAATAGGTAGTCAATTAAATTCCACGTCCCTGGACATGCGAGAGTACGCAAAAAATGAAAGAGCGGACAGGTTGGCTAGCTGCGGTGTCATTGAAAACGGTCAACCAATGGATCGGATGAATGTCATCAATGCCCAATGATTTGGTGGAGTCGGTCTTCAGTCGATGAGTTATTTTTTTCAGCCAAACACGACATTTCCTGGATATAATAGAACGAGATTATCTTCGATTCTCCCTCACAACAGTCGATGCATATATTACAATACGTGTTTGTTTTCGCATTAAATATTCCGGATTTACCAGACTTCTTTTTCACATTAAGACTTCTCAGTCTTTCAATGCATCACCTACCTATTCTCCTCTTCTTCTCTTAAGGAATGAAGAACAAACTGGGTGATTTTCTATATATGTATATATCGTTTGTATCTTATGAACATGAGGAAGGAAAAAAGAAGAACTATGGTAGGGATTCACCCGGCACTCTATCTTGTTCTTTCTCTCTAGACTATGTGACACAAATGAAAACAATCGCAAAAAGACGAAATTTACAATCGAGGTGCACAATGGTCGCATGAAGAAACGCGAAATAAAAAGCATTGGCCACGTATCTCGACTATCTGGCCTAACAACGACCATTCTTCGATGAAATGAGCCAGAGGGAGATGTAGATATAGAAAGCTATGGCAAGATAACACACAAACAAAAAAAGGACACGCTTCAGCATCGTTGTCCTAAAAAAAATGACTCAAGATAGAGAGCAATATAGAAGATTAATGAACGTGTCATTGGTGTCACCAACGACTACCAGGGTAATAGGATTCAGAAGAAGAAGAATAAGAGGATGGAGGAAGGAATGGGAGGTGGAGGGTGGAGGACATGTAACCTTTGGCCCTCTTTTTTTTAAATAGTCAAAGTGACTGCTACCTCCTTTTATGAAAGAAAATTGAGAAACAAGTGTTTACAAACATTCGTGGCGCATTTTCCACTCAAATTATTTGTACAATATAAACTACCGTCGCGACCATCAAGAAAAGCAGATCACTTGAAGGTCGTGACCCACAGGTTGAAAACCGTCGGTCTAATCCTGGTGAACAGTTTCGTTTAGCTTAGTCCGTCTGCATGGATGTTTCTGAGCTTGCCCGCTGAGGGGTTCTGGCAAATGAATGCATCAAAATGCGGAGCTGCAGTAAAGCTGAATGTGAGGGAAAATTGGGGAAAAAAAATAGAAAAAATGGTATGGTGCAAGCTATACGTGATTAGTAGACGACACAGATATGAACGACGTTTCGGCTCAATAGGCCTTCAGCAGGAACAAACAAACAACACGTACACACAGATATGTAAGTAAATAAAACTAATCCTACATAGCTAACTAGTAACGAAACATCCAAAACAAAATAATCGAAATTGGTTAATGAAAAGAAAAATGACTTCCCTGTGTCGTGGACCGTTGTCAGAATGGGAAAGGGCGAGTTACACGAGTGTAGCTGTAATTACACCCTCTGGTCAGGTGAAGGGTTATAAAACTACACGAGCTGGGGGAACGCTGTTCAGGTTACCTCGACTGCAAAAACACTGACAATGTCTAAAATGATCTAAGGGCCCGTAAATACAGGTGTACAGACACAGAGATGAGTGTATACTTATATACACGCACAAACAGACATGCACCTACTAATACATATCAACATACATATACAAACATATACACATATATGCATACATACATGCACATATATATATATATATATATATATATATATATATATATATATATATATACACACACACCAATGTCCATACATATGAACACATACATGCATGTGCACACCCATACGGGGACAATCATATATGTGTAGAAATGTGCGCATAACGCACATATAACCAGAAGAGTGCACACCGGGGTCAGTGTGCAAACACAAAGGAGAAAGAATAGAACAGTAGAATAACAGGCACTCACAAGGCGGAAAGAGTGAGATGTCTGAGAGTGGGGTACAATAAAAACATATGAGGGGTAAGTAGCACAGAAAAAGGGGTATAGGAGAACACTGAAGTGTCTCAATGGGGACTAGCATGACATAGTAGATAGACTAAAGAGCCAAAACATGGGCAGTAGAGAAGGCTGTGCAAAAGGGAAGGAGTAACCGATAGGGATCTATGTGTACGAGTGTGATACATTCATACCTCGTGGGATCAGCGAGCCATACTGGACTATGAGGCGATTCTCCAAAGCAAATCGGCTGCGGTCGCCAGAGTGACAAAGGACAATACCAGTAATACGGATGTCGTCTTTGCCCTTGTGATCTGGGAAGTTGAAATGGGAAGACACTGGAATGCCAGTATTCTGTTGAACATCTCGTAGATGTTCACAAAATCTTACCGCTAATCGTCTCCCAGACTCGCCAATGTAAGTCATGTGGCATCATTGGCATATGATGGCATAAATGATGTTATGGGACACACATGTGAAGTCATGCTTGATCTCGAACTGTCCATTAGGGAATAAGACCGAGTCAGTAGGGAGCACATAGGCACAGGTGATACAGTTCCGACCACATGGGGCCGTACCGAAGTGTTGATGGTTGGAGCGAGGGAGATGGCTCCTAACCAGAATGTCACCCAAATTCCTGTCGTGCTTGAAGGCGATCATCGGGGGATCACTAAAAAGTCGACGGGTAGTGGGATCAGAGAGGAGAATGGAACGGTAGCGGTTGAGTATCTTCACAGCAGCTAAATTGTGAGGATGATATGTGAGGGTGAGTGTGTTCTCTCAGGAGGGGGGGCGGTTGGAAGGGGCGAGTGCCTCGGGACAGGAGATAAGGAGCACCCGCTTGAGGGCAGACTGGAGGATCGAATCTGGATTAAGCCGGCGGCTGAAGAAACCTAACATGAGGTGAGACTGTTGGAGGAAATCTTGGTCATCCTGGCAGATGTGACGGAGACGCAATAACTGTGAGAACGGAATTTAATCACGACATGAAGGTGAATGTGATGAAGTATAGAGAAGATAACAATGGGCTTCTGTGGGTTTATAGAAAAATCAGGTGTGGAGACCAGAAGTGCCAAAAGAAACAAAAAGATCTAGGAAGGTAACAGAGGAAGTGGATATACAAGATGTGATCTTGATAACTTTGTGATAGCTACCAATGTAGTCGATAAACCTGGAGAGGTCATCCTCAGGTAGATCGGTAAGTCCGAAGCAGTCATCATGTACCGGAGGTATATGATGGGAAGAGGACCTTGATATGAATTAAGAATTTGGTGTTCAAGGTAACCCATAAATAGGCAAGCATAGCTATGGCCCATCTTGGTGTCCATGGCTACTCCACTAACCTGGTCATAGAAGTTACTATCGAACTCAAAGGTGTTGAGGTTGAGTACAAGCTCAGTAAGGCGGAGAATAGTGGCAGTATCAACAGAGGGGTGCTGTCTCTGGTCAAGAAAGAAACGTAGAGTCAAGAGGCCGTCGGAGTGAGGAATAGAGGTGTAGAGAGAACAAACATCAAGAGCGAAAAGTCGGTATGAGCGACCAGGAGAGAGATAGAGAGAGAGATGGAAGAGAAGATACTCAAGGCATGGTTAGTGTCCTTGACATATGAGGGAAGACTAACTACCATGGGCTGGAAGACACTGTCTAGATAGTCGGATATGTGTTCAGTCGGGTAAGCACACGCTGACACGATGGGGCGTCCTGGATTGTCGTTTTTATGAATTTTGGAGAGCATGTAGAATGACGGTTTACCAAGACCACTATTCGGGATAATGAGGCGGGACGCACTTGGAGGAAGGAGGTTGTCTCGGATCAGTTCCTTGATAGTAGATTGGACTTGCTTGTTGTAGAGGACAGTGGCGTCGCCGGGGCGGGGTTTATAAAACATGGTATTGGATAACTGTCTGTTGCCCTCTGAAATGTATAAGTCTTTACGCCAAACTACCACCACTCCCCCCTTGTCTGCTGGTTTGATGACAATGTCCTCCCGGTGGCGGAGATTAGAGAGGGCCCGAAGCTCAGAGGGAGATAAATTAGAGCGGTGAAGTTTTCTAGGCCACAGTTGTTGTATCTCACGTGAGGTGACATTTATGTAGTGATCCAAGGCCTGGGATGCGTCGGGTTGTGGGGTCCAATCCGATTTACGGGAGTGGAAGCGAGAAAACTCATCTACCGGGGTGGGTGAGGAGGAAACAGCAGTTGTGCCCGAGAAATGGAACTGTAAACGCATACGCCTATGGGAATCATGGACGTCCTCACAAAGAGGGGGTTTTACCGAAAACACCCCACTACTTGTGACGTCTACAGCTATGTGAGCTTATAGACTACTGAACTCATATTACCCATGACAACCCCCTGTTCGCAATGTTAAAAATGTCACAACATTAGTCAGTCTTTTCTATCTCTCTCTTTCTCTATCTCTCTCTTTCTCTATCTATCTCTGTCTCTATCTCTCTCTTTCTCTATCTCTCTCTTTCTCTATCTCTCTCTTTCTCTATCTCTCTCTTTCTCTATCTCTCTCTTTCTCTATCTCTCTCTTTCTCTATCTCTCTCTTTCTCTATCTCTCTCTTTCTCTATATCTCTCTTTCTCTATCTCTCTCTTTCTCTATCTTTTTTTCTCTCACTCTTTCTCTATCTCTCTCTTTCTCTATCTCTCTCTTTCTCTATCTCTCTCTCTTTCTCTATCTCTCTCTTTATCTATCTCTCTCTTTCTCTATCTCTCTCTTTCTCTATCTCTCTCTTTCTCTATCGCTCTCTTTCTCTATCTTTTTCTCTCTCTCTCTTTCTCTATCTCTCTCTTTCTCTATCTCTCTCTTTCTCTATCTTTTTTTCTCTCTCTCTTTATCTATCTCTCTCTTTCTCTATCTCTCTCTTTCTCTATCTCTCTCTTTCTCTATCTCTCTCTTTCTCTATCTTTTTTTCTCTCTCTCTTTCTCTATCTATCTCTTTCTCTATCTCTCTCTCTCTCTATCTCTCTCTTTCTCTATCTCTCTCTTTCTCTATCTTTTTTTCTCTCTCTCTTTCTCTATCTCTCTCTTTCTCTATCTTTTTTTCTCTCTCTCTTTCTCTATCTCTCTCTCTCTCTTTCTCTATCTCTCTCTTTCTCTATCTCTCTCTTTGATGTATATTTATATATATATTTATATGTATATTTCCATGATAACATTTGTAAGAACAACACGATGTGTGTGTTACTATCTGTTTTTATTCTTCCCTTCATTGTTTGATTTGTTTTATTTTGCCTACCCCAGCTTTATATCTGTAGTGAAGTCAAGAATTACTGAATTTTGCGTGAATATCACTTTTTCATATTTCTTCACACCGGCAGCCGTGTGCTCAAGTCTCCATCGCCTTACAGGCAGATATCTTCCGATTCTAAAATGTTATCGTCGAGAGTTTTGCCGTTTTTGCTGATTCTTTCCTGCCAAATTATGCAGGGGCAGAGACTCTTTTTCGATTTCCACCTGCCAAGGATTCTTCCACAACACCCTTCCCCCCCCCCCCCCCCCCCCCCCTCCTTTTTGGCCGTTATCCAAGCGTGTTTGTCATCTCACTACCAAATAACTGTAAATCTAGGAAGAAACCACGGATTCAAATAGAACAATTCCCGCCGTGTGTGTCCAGATTCGAACCCGGAATTTTCTCGTCCAGACACTGACGACTTATCTCTAGACCACCCCCATCCTCCCCCTTTCCAGTGTGATATCTTCTTGGTCTGTTCCAATGTTTTTTTTTCCCCGTCAAGTCTTTAATACCATAAATGTATATATATTTTTTTTAATCAATTTCTTCCTTGTCAACTAAACACTGTTCCCTGTTAGAGAGTGTGGTCCAGGCCTGATCGTAAATCTTGTGATATGCCAGTACCACGTTCCTTTAACTAAAAAATCAGCTCTTCATTTGGGCCTATGTTATTAGTGATAATTTTACGAACTTTTTTTTGTTTGCGATTTGGACTCTGCATGAAATGTCAATGATCTTATAGAACAATCTCATTTCTATATGTCATGTGCTGCCTAGTTCACCATGGCCCCATGATTCATGTTTTGATGTATATTTTTTTTTCCCGTCTTGCTCATGCCTTAAACTAAAAACGTTGCATTTTGTAGGCCTTTAATGGCAGCTGGGAAAAGTACTAGCCAAATACCAGTGGATAGAGACATACAACGAAGACGATGGCGCCCGATAGGACACACGTTGCGGAAGCCAACTGATAGCATTACACAACAGGCCTTTTATGGAATTCCCAAGGAGAAAGACAGAGAGGAAGACCGAACACTGTGATTCATTTTTCTTGTGCTGACAGACAGACATAGACAGCCAGACATAGACAGACATGTATAGACAGACATAGATAGACAGACAGACCGACATAGACAAACAGACATAGACAAATATACATATAGTCAGAGACAGACACAAACAGACAGGCAGACACAGACAGACATATGCAGACAGACACATACATACATACAGACATACACAGACAGACACAAAGACACAGGCAGACAGATAGACAGACAGACATACAGAGACAGACAAAGACAGACAGACATAAACAGACAGATATAGACAGACAAACACAGATAGACAGAGACAGACAAAGACAGACAAACATAGTCAGACAGACATAAACAGATGGACAGACAGACAAACACAGATAAGCATACACACATAGACAGACAGAAACGGATACAGACAGACAGAGACAGACACATACAGATACAGACAGACATACATAGACAGACAGGCATAGACAGACAGGCACAGAGAGACAGACGGACACACACAGAGACAGATAGACAGACACAGACATACACAGACAGACAGCTACAGACAGGCAGTCAGACAAGCAGACAGAGAGGCAGACAAGCAGCCAGACAGACAGACGGATAAAATGAATTTTTGTCAGAAGGGCCTCATTTGCAACAACATCTTGACGATTTGCGACATGTGGAGAAGCTGCCAGTCTGCGATAGCAGCCCCAGGTGGATATAATCATCATCATTATTGCGTGCCGTCTCCGCATTGAATGTTGGATACCATGGACCGCTATTCCACTCTGTTTCTTGCTTTGATGGTGCAGATTGACATCGGTTGATTTGTCCATCTTTTAAAGTTTAAAGGATGGCTCGTCCATGTTAGTCTTGGTCTGCCTCTGCCTCTTTTACCTTTTATTTTCCCTTCTTACTTATTTAATTTTCCCTTATTACTTTTATTACGCTGTTGTGTCTTTTAACATGCACCAAAAGTTTTACTTGTTTTGTTATAATTGTATTTAGTAGTTCTTCATTTTTAGTTGTTTTCAAACTTCATCGTTTGTTTTCATTTCTTTCCATCAAATTCTGCATATTCTATAAATCCACATTTAAAAGGCTTCAATTTTCTGTTCCTTTTTTCTTGTCTAATGTTCACGTTTCTGCACTATACAAGAATATTGAGATGATGTAACGTTTTGCTATTCCTAGTTGTGGCACTGGTGTTATTTGTTTTGATCATGATGAAGTCGGATGTGTTGGGCCGAAAGGCGCAAATATCACAGTTATATGGCAAACCACAACACAACGCAGACACGCCAACTTAACGTCCTTTTAAGGGCGGATGACGAAGAGGTATACTCCTGTAGTCATTGGGCGAACGCAAGCAAACAAGATAGGCAGACAGATGGACGGACGGCCACAACGCAACGCAATGCAATAGAATACAATGCAATGCAATAGGATGCGATGCGAATACAATGCAATACAACACCTTTATAAAGCAAGAACTATAAGTAAATTCAGTGGTAGAAAAGTTTAATATTTAAAAAATAAGTAATTAATTGTATTTTATTCAACCATAACACATAAACTCAACAATATCATTGTTATCAATCGCATAATAAATACAATGACAGCAAGCGTTGAAATCATACACCTTCAGACACACGCTAAATCTTCATAGAAATTATGTTTAAATTATCAAATGAGGTCATTAAGGTATTCACGGAGGTCATTAACTTATCCATGAATGATGTTATATCTTATTCTGTAATGTCCATAAAACGCGTCAAGGACATTCTTTTAATCTATCAAGAAATGCCGCTAAATTCCTACGGGAATGTATTTAACAAAATATGTCAAAGAATGTCCCTTAAACTATCCAGGTGTGTCTTTATACATGAATGTCATGAATCTATCAAAACAGGCGATAGATGTGTCCAGGAATGTCGTTAAATGTGTCCAGGAATGTCGTTAAATATGTCCGGGAATGTCGTTAAATGTGTCCGGGAATGTCGTTAAATGTGTCCGGTAATGTCGTTAAATGTGTCCAGGAATGTCGTTAAATGTGTCCAGGCATGTCGTTAAATGTGTCCGGGAATGTCGTTAAATGTGTCCGGTAATGTCGTTAAATGTGTCCAGGAATGTCGCTAAATGTGTCCAGGAATGTCGCTAAATGTGTCCAGGAATGTCGCTAAATATGTCCAGGAACGTCGTTAAATGTGTCCAGGAATGTCGTTAAATATGTCTGTATATTTAAACTTGTGTGCCCTAGGGTTAGTTGCACTTTCTCAGCAATTTTTTTGGTAGGTTAAGGGGATGTTATGGATACCTTTCTCGAAATTCCCTAAGGAAAATAAGTCAGTGTGTAGGATGTTCCTAGGATCGTCTCGTCCTGCCAGCTCTTTGACACTTGTATGTTGAGAAATTACTTGGTGCAATTATTTTACCATTAATATGCCAGAAACAAAGGGAGCCGCGATAGCTCAGTCGTTAGTTAACTGGACTACAAAAGACATGGGGTAGGGTTCGATCCCAACCGACGGCTGCCGAGTTCACCCAGCCTTAACTGGGTACTGGATTTTTTTATGGAAACTAAAGCGGTACGGACGTAATACCGACCATATTACCCCAAAATCATATGCTGAAGGTCTGTAAAATTTATGGTCACGAACACCATATTATTATTTTTTTATCCCTCCATTGCCCTTCCATTTGGTTCCCTGTTATCAACATATGCTTTCTTAATTCTTATGATTTTTTTAATTCTCTAAATACTAGATTAATAACTAAAATGGAGACTGCCAGAAGATTAAAATAAGACTAGCAATGGCAACACATAAATTAAATACCATGAGGGACATTTGGCACACCAGCTAGCCAGTAAGATTAATAACTACTAAGAGCATTTATCTTCCCGATAGCAACATATGGTTGTGAATCATTGACAATCTTACGCAGAATTCTGAAGCAAATTGGTTCATTCCAAACAAAATATTACAGGAAAAATCATTAAATTACCTTGTATAATGAAAAAGAACAATGAAAACATATTAAAAGAATAACTCACAGGAAGTAACTGGCTTGTAAACAACATTTAACAGGAAAAATCATTAAATGACCTTGTATAATGAAAAAGAACAATGAAAACATATTAAAAGAATAACTCACAGGAAGGAACTGGCTTGTAAACAAAATATTACAGATGAAATTAAAATACTAGGACACCGCCTAAAGATACATTAGGCTGGAAAGAACAGAAATTGAAAGCATGGTTCTTATAAGACAAAACAGGGGCAGACCAAGAAGAAGATGACTTCACGACAACAAAGAGATTTTAAACATGACAGCGGAAGTGGGAGATCTGGCTAGAGATGTATATATATATATATATATATATATTCTTGCATACGGGCAGAGATGAGTACAAAGTTCTGTGTGAGAACTGGCTAGAGACAGTGAGTCCATAAGACGGGCTATGATGAGTACAAAGTTCTGTGTGAGAACTGGCTAGAGACAGTGAGTCCATAAGACGGGCTATGATGAGTACAAAGTTCTGTGTGAGAACTGGCTAGAGACAGTGAGTCCATAAGACGGGCTATGATGAGTACAACGTTCTGTGTGAGGACTGGCTAGAGACAGTGAGTCCATAAGACGGGCTATGATGAGTACAAAGTTCTGTGTGAGAACTGGCTAGAGACAGTGAGTCCATGTGGCCCGATGATGAGTACAAAAAAACTAAGTTGGAATATTTTATTTCAACTTCAGTAATTCACGTAATTTTATTTATTTGACTAGAATATTCTGAGAAATGGACTGAAGACATTTGTAACGAAATCCAACGATTTATCGGAACAATTCAAGACTCTCTGTCAACAGTAAAAAACAAACAAACAAATATTAACAGTACGGAGATGTTAAAAGGTGCAGAGGAATGCCACGGTTATTCTACATGGCACAGCACCAGGCGAAAGAAGACAAGGCAGACAGAGGAAGCGGTGGGTAGACAACACCGACGAACAAATATCCGCATATCAGAAACCTAGTCCCCAGTGTGAAGACGATGTTTAGAGAGTGCTATAATGATCTTCAAGGTTATGAGAGTAAACAATAAATGAATTGTAGGAAATTACTTCAAACAGATTCAATAAAATAAGGGCCGTGAGGTTTTACTTTTGTAATAATAATATCATAAAGTATATTACAATACAATACAATGCAACACACACACACACACACACACAGAAAGAGAGAGCGAGAGAGAAAAAAAAAGAAAAGGGAGAGAGGAATAGAATGTTGAAAGGTCCCTAAAACGGTAAAGAGAAATCGCGGACGACAAAGATATAAGATACTAGATAGATTGGTGCCATGACATGTAAAACAGTCAACAACAGAATTGATACGATGCACTGTGGATAGACGATTGTGGAAGGACATGTTCACCTACGCCAACTGTATGGCACATGATGATGATGATAAATACATTTCCCTTTGAGTCGAAGACGACACATAGAGCAGACATTCTGGACTTGCCATACAGATAATCTTTGTTATCGTCAGATTTTACACAGAGTTCTAATTGCATCTTGTATTTTGTCCTTTTTTCTGGGCCAGCTTCTCGACTGCGGCAAAGTAGCCGATGGCTGCTGTTGTTGCCTCTCGTCCCAGTGTCATTTTGAGTGCTTCTCTATGTCGGCCTCTTTTTTCGTTTACCCTCTGGTTCCCATTTGTGGGCTTGTTTTGAGATTGCCCTGTCTATTCTCATTTCTTGACCAACATTATATGTCCATCTTCTTCTTTTGATGATATACAGATATACAAATCCAATAAAATACAGTATAGTACAGTACAATACAATATGATACATTAGGTAACAGACTTAACAATAAATACTGCTAAAGAAAATGAAGACTGGTGAAACTGAATAGTGCAAATACTGATATGATGTACATAAATTATCACAAGCACAATATCATGTAATGAACTCCAAATGAAAGACATTAGAGAACAGGTTAAAAACAACATGCAGAAGAAAAGTAGAGGTAGTGAGGAAATGATCAGACCTGAGGTACCTCAGAAAGACACTTTTGGAGAGGTAAAAAGATTATGTTGCTGTTCAAAGTGTGCTGTTGTCTACATGTTCTGAGGCGTGTTGTGTATAGCTTGTAACAAAGCAATTTGGGCACTACATTTTTTTTTTCAAATCCGTGTGAAGGATATGAAGTAAATAGCAATATTTAAAATATTTATCATTTGTACACTTTTTACATCAATATAATTTAATGCTTAAATATTTACAAATGAGATCGACAATAACAAAATGCATTGTTTGAGGTATGCAATGATCTCTTTCATTCTTCTTCATGAGAACCTCTTTCTATGTTACACTGTTTAGCATCTTTGGTCCAGTTAAATTCTACCAGCCTTATTGTTTATTAATCTTATATGGTTATGCTTATGGAAAGCCCTGGTGTCACTGCAAACGAATTAAAATCCATAATTGCTCAACCGCCCGTGCCAGTGGAATCATCCGAATTACTATCTCATCTCCCAAACAAAGAAAGGTAGATGCAGTCCCTATCATAACAGTCTCAGCACCCGCTGAAAGACATACGGCAAAGCCGCACAGAAAGGGAACACAGCAATCTGTTCCCCGTCTTACGATATCATCGTTTATTGAAAGCAATCGGAATATCGAAACACGATCAAAACGGATGACACGCACAGCTCACGGTGTGCACAGAGCACTAAACTCAGTAGCTCCGGCAGCAAGCCGGGCTTGGAATATGAGGAAACTGTAACAAGGAACATTTTTCAGACACAGCCTTTAACGGTTCCTGCCGCCTATCCCCTTATTGACCGGAAGTTTACGTCCTCTTGAAAATGTTGATCGTCATATTTTTTTTTTTTTTTATGTATAGCGCTTGATGATGTTAGGACATCGTTTTTGTCTCCAAATCTGAACATATGAAACACAGTTATACGTCGGATTATCCACATCGGACATTGAACAACAGTCTGTAAGCGCTCACATCTCCCCTGCTATGTGAATTTGTGAAATGATAATCCAGTATACAACAGGGCTGCAAAGTCATGAACAAAACTCCGTCATTTCGCCCTTCATCATAAGCGTACGGCCGGTTTAAGAATATACGATCAGCCATCATGATGACGTACCACATATTAACCTTATAATCAACCTCTACTGGCCACTGTATCTTTCCGCCTTTTTGTAGTTCTGTGTTGTATTTTCTAGCTTGGAATTTTTTTTCTTTTACTTTTTCTTTTTTTATATTTTTTTTCATTGTTTGGTTTGTTTGTTACACCTGATGAAGTCATTTGCCGAAACGTCGTAGTGTGTCTTCTTTTTCTATTAGTTTAACTGCTCCATACCATTTTATGTTTATTTTTTTACATAATCTTTTTTCAAAGAACTTCATAATGTGTAACGTGTCCCTGGCATATGGCACATACATACATAACTGCGCTACAATCTAAACAATTACATATACACCCGCACGGGTAATGTCTAGTTTGTCTTGGATTCTTGAAGCAGGTGGCACATTTCCCCACGTATCTTCTAGCAATTCCTGTGGAAGATAGTAAAAATAATTATTAGAAAAGGGAATTTTTATTTTATTAAAATGTAAGAATGTGACCAGAAGGTGAAGTAATTAGATTCTTACAATATGTTTTCAGCATTCAGTTTAATCTTATCTCAGTTTATCTCATAGAAAGATTATTGCTTTAAAAATCTAGCCGACAAGAAGAGGAATTCATGAGTGCCATATAGTTTAGCCTTAATGGGTACCGGATTTTTCTTAGAAGGTAAGGTGACCTGGCGTTATACCGACCGTACAATTAATCTGTAGTTTGTGCTTGAAATATATGCAGTAGCGTCATCATCATCATCATGTGACATCCTAGTTGGCACGGGCGATCGTGTCTCTCCACAATCTCATATCTACAGTGCATCGTTTCAATTCTGTTGTTGACTGTTTTACATGCAATGACACTAAGCTGTTCAGTATTTTCTCTCATTATCGTCCGCGATCTCTCTTTCCTTCTATTTTGCCAGTTGTAACCAAGTATTCCAACTTTCCTCTTCCCATGATGTGATCGAACAATTTTGATTATTTATTTTTGAAGATTTTTAAGAGTTCCCTTTTTGTGTTTGCCTCTTCTAGAATTTCCTCATTGGTCGTTTTAGCTGCCCAGGGAACTTTTAACATTCTTCCGAGAAATCCCATCTCTGTGGCCTCTAATCGTCTTTATCATTTGTTTGTCTACTGTCCATGATTCGCTTTCATAGTTCAGAATTGGCTCTATATAGCACCGATGAACTCTTGTCTCACTTCTATTGACATAGACGTGTTGCGTAAGACGTTCTTCATTTTCTGAAATGATATTTTGGCTCATGACAAGACCAGAGGGATAAAGGCCGCTTTGTCAAAGACGTCGCCACGACGCGTGAGACTCAGGATTTATAATTCACTCCTGATAGAGAAAAAAAAATCCTTTCTGTCTACCGCGGGCTTCGAACACCTTACGCCCTCTTTTCATCCCGCGAAACAGTGGATTTAGCTACATGGCCACGTGCGTGTTCCCCGCTGTGCGGTTAGGAATGTACTCGACAAGCTTCGTGCTATGGGCAGTTTTGTATCACCTTTCATTGGGAGATGTTGTAAATCTCCCGTTAACTGCTTATTTTCTGTAGTTACAGCTGACGTTTTAAGACACCTCAATAAGAGTAAATATTTAGTCGTAAGATCAAGAAATTGTATTTGTTTTTTGTTTTTTTTTATGAGCATATAATATTAAGAAACATCATGAAAAGTAACGATAACATCAAGAAACAGCCAGAGGACTAAACATATAGCGGTAGCACCAAATGTAAAAGTTGTAAGACGATTCATGAACCACGATAATCTAATAATTTACTTACTGGCCCCTGCTAAATCAATGAACATAGGCTCATCCTGATTGACGTGAATATGTACGTCATGATGAATGTCTACGTCCGTTGAAGTTGGATATGGCGGGTTATGTGGATCAATGCCTCCAACAGCGCCATTTGCATCCTGCTGAAGAAAAAATAATGAATTAAAAATAAGAGGTCATATTTCTTCTTATCATTGTAAACATGAATGTTTGTTTATAAAACACGCAATTCAAATAAGCAAAATAGTTTGGTCGTAGAATATGCGAACGCCAACAAACGGCCTCTCGCAGCAAGAATTAACTTAAACGAGATACAGCAATATAAGAGGAAATATACCCCTCCCAGTTAATTTTTAACTAATAAATCATCGCCACAGCACGTGGAGCGATTTGTCCGTAACTGCTCGGATCTCCTCTTCAGCAAATCCCGCAGCGACTGAGAGCGAATCAATTCAGAGGAAGAGGTATGTTTACAGCACTCGGAAAAGAATCACAAATAATCAACAGAAAAAAAATATGGACCAAAGAAGGATCGAAACCATACTCGGTGGCACATCGCCTTGTTACGAAAAACTGAGTGGCAGTGTTCCCTAGCGTTTGGCTTTTCGTGGCAAGGCGCTTTACCACTGACAACGGGTTCGATTCTGCTTTGGTCCATATATTTTTCTGTTGTTGATTATTTGTCAATTTTTCCTAGTGTTGTAAACATACCTCTTCCTCTGAATTGATTCGCTGATTATCGCCTCCGAAGTCTCCCTCTATAATAATATTCATTTATTATTATTTGTATCCAGCGACGGAGAGCGCCGGTTCTGCGTTTATTGATCGACTTTACCTGTCACTCACGTAGCTCTCTCTGGCATGCCAGCAACGCCCATCTTGACGTGCAGCTCTTGGTTGAGGGTTCATGATCCACCATCCACCGCGGAGTCGTTTACTGGCACAGTTTCTCTTAGGATATTTAGAATGTCATTCCGGTGCATTGCTTGGCCGCACCCCATGGCAACTATGCCAAAGCGTCTATCCGCGCGTTCCCCCTCCAAGTAACGACCCAAACCATAGATTCAGAAATTATAACATGTTTATAAACTAAAATATATGAAGTTGACGTTTAACTCTCTGACCACGATTCAGATCTCATGTTTCTCCTGATTTTTAAGCATTTGTATTCTGTTGTATTTGTTTTCGTCCTTGTTTAAGACATTTCGTTCAAATAGTTGGGTCTTATAGCAAAATGTTACATATTCTCAATATTCCTATATGGTGCAGAAACATGGACATTAGACGAGAAAACAGAACAGAGAATTGAAGCCTTTGAAATGTGGATATATAGAAGAATATGTAGAATTTGATGGAAGGAAAAGAAAACAAACGATGAAGTCTTAAAACAACTAAAATGAAAAGAGAACTACTAAGCACAATTCAAACAAGACAAATGCAATTTTTGGGTCACGTTAAAAGACACAACAGCCTACTAAAAGTAATCCTGGAGGGGAAAATACAAGGTAAAAGAGGCAGACCAAGACTAACATGGACGAGTAACATCAAAAGATGGACAAATCAGCCTATGACAATCTGCACCATCAAAGCAAGAGACAGAGCAGAATGGCGATCCATGGTAGCCAACCTTCGATGCGGAGAAGGCACTTGATGATGATGATGAGTTGGGTCTTTACATTAAATTTGTCATGTTAGCTGAGCTGAAATGTCCCTGTTGCCTTTTATTGTATAAAATATACAGGCTGTCTCACTCGCTACAAACCCCAGCATTTCTTTAATGGGTTGTTCCACCAAACATTGGAGTATACCAACATATTTTTCAGCTGTTCTGTGTAACGTCACACGTACTGTAGATTAACACGCACGAACAACAGCCGTATTATGTAAACATATTGAACCAAGTGGAAGAGATCAGCAGGTAGGCGCATCAAGCAGGCGTTTTACAGCATTTAGATGCCACAAAAACACAGGACACATTTCTTATCATTTCCCACGCAAAGAACGTTCTGCTGTTCAAATTTCGCTGTAATATCTTCACTGGTGATATAATTATTGAGGGCATAATGTATATGTCTTTCGATAACGAGTGAGACAACCAGTATGAAGCCAGCGGCAGAGCTATGTCAAAAACGTTTATTTTTCCCTCGCCTTTGAGAGACATACAAAGGCAGAGAAAATAAAGAGTTATAACTACATAGATGTTTATGATCAAGATACAAATACAACCAGAAAACGAAAGTTAGAGTGAACATGTGTGCTTGTGTGAGTGCGTGTGTGAATACTAGAAAATGTGAACGTATGTTAACTCTTCTCAGATCTACGGACAACATAAGAACATATGACAATTTTATTCAAATTTTACAGGAAAATCAGAACCTATGACAAAATCACTCAAATCCTAGGGGAAAATCTATGATAACTCTACTCAACTGACCGGTTGGGATTTTTATTTATGATTTCTCTCTGCGGCAACCACCCCTGGTCTCAGCAGCGAGGCCCGGCTTGAAACGTCAATTGCTCATCGGCGGAAAAAAAACATGAGTACCTCCGAAGTCGGAGTTATCTGCCTGTGCGGCGAGGGACCCCTGTGCCAGGGAAAAATGGATTAACACGCAAAATTCAGTTCCTAGTCTCTAGGGACTTCGTCAGAGTTGAAAGCTGGCGAACGCAACAACAAGAACAACAAATCATAATTTTAGATGATTTTTTTTGTAAATCCGTACAGACGCATATTTGGCCTTACAGGCTCTGAAAGTGGTTACCAGGGATTAACTTTGGAAACATAGGACGACCTGGCGTAATACTAACCACCCCACCATTAAACACTATAGTGCTATTGTGAGCACAAGCGTTGAGCACTAATAACAATATCTCTAATACTATAAATCTTTACTGTCGTGTTTTTTTGTTTGTTTTCTTTTATTTCTTGTTTTCTAAGAGAAGCCACCTAGGCCAGTTAATGTATCCGTGACCAACTTTAAGAGAAATAAATGGAGAATGAGAAGAGAAAAGAAAACAATTATAAAGTTGGTAGTTAACAAATGTTGGATAAATGCTGAACATATATTGTTGACAAGTTGAACTCGACATTATCTCAAGGTTGGAGATGAGCACAAATTATATAAAATAGAATATGCGGGACCGGGAGTAGAGCTGAAGAACGCAATGTAAAACAAACAAACAAAAATTGTGTAAAGCAGCTAAACAAATTGAGAGGCGAGACAAACTCCCACGTTTCGGCAAAAGCTTTCATCAGGAACAAAAACACCCACAAAATTTTAAAAATAATAAACACATCAATCCAAACACGAAAGCTGAACATAGCAACACTGATCTAATAAAAATAGTTGCTAAAGTTGTATATATATATATATATATATATATATATATATATATATATATATATATATATATATATATATATATATTAGTAAGGATTACCAGGTCTTACCTCATGATAGTGATGTCTGCCAAGGTCAGCCATATCAATTTGAGGGTCATTAATATTTGTCCTTAAGACTATTCCAATATTAACAGCTGGACGGTTTAAGGCTCCGACAACATCAGCAGCTGGTTGTGCGAGAACAGACGGATCTATGTTGACACGTCTTGCTTGAACAGACAAACCAGGCACGTTACTACGAGCACCACGCGGATGTCGATTTTCGGTTGATCTGTCTCCGAGTCTTTCAAATTCATATTGGTTGCCTCTGTGTCTTGTCCTAGCTGACGAACTAGCTTCAACAGTAGTGTTCATTAGACTACGTTGATGTGAGTTTTCTGTTGATCTGTCTTGAATACGTGTCAAATTTACTTGGCTATTTAAACACCTTTCTTGTGCAACCAAACGAAGTCCAGATACAGTATAACTTGAACCATGTTGGCTATTTAAACAACTTTCTTGTGCAACCAAACGAAGTCCAGATACAGTATAACTTGAACCATGTTGGCTATTTAAACAACTTTCTTGTGCAACCAAACGAAGTCCAGATACAGTATAACTTCTTGAACTATGTTGATATGAGTTTTCTGTTGATCTGTCTTGAATATGTGTCAAATTTACTTGGCTATTTAAACACCTTTCTTGTGCAACCAAACGAAGTCCAGATACAGTATAACTTGAACCATGTTGGCTATTTAAACAACTTTCTTGTGCAACCAAACGAAGTCCAGATACAGTATAACTTGAACCATGTTGGCTATTTAAACAACTTTCTTGTGCAACCAAACGAAGTCTAGATACAGTATAACTTCTTGAACTATGTTGATATGAGTTTTCTGTTGATCTGTCTTGAATATGTGTCAAATTTAATTGGCTATTCAAACAACTTTCTTGTGCAACCAAACGAAGTCCAGATACAGTATAACTTGAACCATGTTGGCTATTTAAACAGCTTTCGTGTGCAACCAAACGAAGTCCAGATACAGTATAACTTGAACCACGTTGACTATTTAAACAACTTTCGTGTGCAACCAAACGAAGTCCAGATACAGTATAACTTGAACCATGTTGACTATTTAAACAACTTTCGTGTGCAACCAAACGAAGTCCAGATACAGTATAACTTGAACCATGTTGGCTATTTAAACAACTTTCGTATGCAACCAAACGAAGTCCAGATACAGTATAACTTGAACCATGTTGGCTATTTAAACAACTTTCGTATGCAACCAAACGAAGTTCATATAAAGTATAACCTGAACTATGTTGATATGAGTTTTCCGTTGATCTATTGTCAAATCTGATAAAATCTCGATGGCTTTCTCTACCCGTCGCCTGTGTAACAAAACCAGGCAAACTGTAACTATTGTATAACCTATCCGTTGATCTGTCTTGTAGTCTCGTCGAATCTCGCTGGTTGTCGCAACTACTTGCCTGCGCAACCAAGCCATGATCACTAGGCGTGCTTTTGCAAACTGAATTATGTGAATTCACTCTTATTGGTTCATTATGAATTGATCTACGTGTCGAATTATTTTCAATCAATCCAGAACTTGCACGTACACTCGAACGAAATTCAGCGTACATTTCTCTTCTATTTTGATCTTCTGTAAGTTGTTGATTATTTCCCCTTAATATATTTTGATCATCTAAAAGTTGTTCATTACTTCCCCGTAATATATTTTGGTCATATGAAAGTTGTTGATTACTTCCCCGTAATATATTTTGATCATCTAAAAGTTGTTGATTACTTCCCCGTAATATATTTTGGTCATATGAAAATTGTTGATTACTTCCCCATGATATATTTTGAGCATCTGTATAGCTTGATCTGGTGTCACTACACTCTCTAAGGGGCACATCTTGTGGTAGGCGATCATTTACAACTCTCAATGAATTACAACTTAATTCATTTGATCTGTGTCCACGTGCCTCACTTTCAGTTTGTTCTGTAGGAGTCCCTTCAGTGCCCACAGTATGTCTATGCGTCCATTGTTCACCGCTGCGATAGCTAATGGTGTCTGCAAGTGATACATTTTGCTGGCTGAATTCAGCGATCAAATTACGCCAGTTAACGCCGAACTCAACTGAGTCACATGGCTCCCTGTTTTGATGTATTTCCCATTCCCCCATACTTTGTCCTATATTTCCAGGTGTTAAAATGTTAGGCGTGGATATTGTGTTTTGCTGCCCCTGATTCTCGCCAGCATCCAACATAAAAAAGTGTCTTTTTTGTTCTGTGTCATCATCACTGTCAGTATTTTGACGTTCTTCTGTGACATCACCACTGTCAGTATTTTTATGTTCTTCTGTGACATCACCACTGTCAGTATTTTTATGTTCTTTTATGACATCACCACTGTCAGTATTTTGATTTTCTTCAGTTACAAAACATCTGCCAGTATTTTGATGTTCTTCAGTTACACCACCTCTGTCAGTATTTTGGTCCCCTGCTATTTCAAACCTGTGACGATCAACAACTGATTGATGAGATTCACCAGAAACTGCCTGAGCTTGTTCAGAATTAGCGTTACTGCTGCGAGAAGACGTCTGGATGTCCAGATGGCTGTGTATCCGTGACAAGCCGAGTCTACTAGGACGGTGCGACGGCACATTATCAGCTTCATGATTGTAAAGCACCACTTGGTCATTTCTGTTCATGTTTAATGTTACACTGTAATCATCCTCTCTGTATAAAACTGGTCTGTAATTACCTTCACTGTATAACATTAGTTGGTGGTATCCTACACTGTATAACCTCACTGGGACATTTTCTTCCAGGTTTAACATTAAACTTCCATATCCTTGGTTGTATAACTCTGGAAGACTATTTCCTACATTACGTGATATAGATGTAAGATTTCCTTGACCAAATGGCACAGAGCTAGTATATCCATTACTGCGTAAAAGTGCGCTTTCGTGTGTCGAGTTGTAGCCAGAGCTTAATTGATACGATAATCTTGAATTATTGATGTCTGATCTTGGAAGGTGAGTCTGGACTATTCCAGTTTGAGAAACTTGCCGACTTGGACCACGATTGCCCCCAGAAGATTCCCGCGCCAGATATGAAGCCAGAATTCTGTTGAAGTGGCTGTTTGTAAGCTCTTCATCGGCCATGTTTACTATTTTGTTTCTTCTCGCCTCACGTTATCAGATGACTTGTTTAGCTTTCTCGTTAGAAATCATAACACATGCTACTTTGTGATGATAGGTTAGTACTTCACAGAACTAGCTAAACTAAGGAACGTTGTAAAGGTATAGTCTTAACTCTTGTTATTTCCTCTCTGTGTCGATTTAACATGTTGTCCGAACACATCGTGCCGTTATAAACGTGATTCATAACAGGTGATAATGATTGATCCACTTTGTCCTCGTGATACTAGATATATCTGTACAAACAAAAGATGAGAACGGAGATTAATGATTTATATAAATTGGGATCTAATTTCATATATTTATGAACAGTGAAATCACTATCATGTGCTCTAACTTCTAGAATTGATATCAATAGTCTACACAACCGTCTATGACATTCGCCGCGTTGCAATGTTATGATCCATGACATATCCTACACATTACATTATTTAATATTAACTTGTCTTTCTCTTTCTCTTCTTCCCTGGGGATTCCAAAAAAGAGGCTTGTTGTGTAATACTCTCAGTTGGCTTCCGCAGTATGTGTCCTACCCATCGTCTTCGTCTCGTCGTATTATTTCTACTTGGTTAATATAAATACTCGCATACACGTTTGCATGATACATAACACTGACGATGAAGACAAAAAAACAATAAACTTAACACATAAGAGATAAATCAACGTAACTACCAATTCCACATGGAATCTTTGTTATTAAAACCAATTAAAATATATAACTTCATTATGTTGGTTATTATTTTCCTTTCAAAATCTTTTGTTAAATACAAAATCAGAGCACGGTGTGTTTATTGAGGAACGGCCAGGGAAACACCATGTGGTGTCTTCTGACCTAAAAGGTTATGTCTTAGCTATTTTTAACTCAAACTCAGCCACTGGAAGGGTTGTATTTAAATAGAATCATACTTTTTTTTTAAATATTAAAAAATGCTTCATTGCATGGTGTCACCTTGCCCAGAGTCAGTGGCGTAGCGGTATGGGGCTGAGGACAGTTGCTCCAAGTAGCAAGCGTAACATTTCAAAAGAAAAGAAAAAGGTTTCATATTAAATTACTAATAGCGGATTAAGCAGGGGTTGCAATGCATGTCCTTGACTCGGGCGCTGGTAGTCTGTATAATTGTCTTGCCCCAAGCGCTGACAACACAGCCTACGCTACTGCATTGAATATCGACCGGAGAACACACGAAGTAAATAAGACGAGGGGATAAAAGTGACACAGTAAGTCTCTACAAATAGAATAGTGCCAACACCGCGACATTTGATTGTGAATTTAACGAAATAGTTTTAATACATCAGTTGTAATGTATGCCTGTCATGTAATTGCGTAATATAGTTAGAGAAAAGTAAGTAGTGTAATGTTTATAATTGTAACTTACAGATTTGTAGTGTACTGAAGTGGTTTACTGAGGACGAGAGGTCAGAGTTCACTCCCTCGACCAACCGGCTACTAGGTTCAGCCAGCCACATATGAAACAACATAGTCTGGCTACATTACCCCACAATATGCATGATGCAAGAAATAAATGGGTTTCACGCCTTTTTATATACTATTGAGTTATTTGCAGGTCATCATCATTGCACTCCGAGCTTACCCATAGGTGCGCAGATCCCCTCCTCAGCAAGTCCCGCAGTGTCCAGCAGCTGACGACTCCAGTTCTGTGTTGGTTGATAAGTTTAGTTTTGTACGCCAACTAAGTTTCTTGTTTCTGGATGCGCCCATCTTAACTCCAATCTCTTTCATCCAGAAAGAGTGACTTGGACTCATGGTTGTCGAAGTCCTGGGCCCTTCCCACATTTTGGAGGGCATTGGTGATGTTGCCTGATCCATTATTTGACCGTCTTCAACGACTGCACAGCTAGCCTACCTGTCCGCTCTTTCATTTTCCCATACTCCTGCATGTCCTGGGACGTAGACAAATGTGAATCTATTGTTGGCTTCTGCAATGACTCTACCCATTGTCTGCATACAGAGCTCACCTTCACTTTTTTTTATCGTGCACAACCGGGCGGGTTTATATATTTAATGACAATCTATAAATAGGCCTACAGTATAAACTCCATTATCCGGACTTGCATTTTAGCTGCTTTATATGAAGCTATACACTTATATGTCGGAGTAATATACACAATTATTGTTATTCAAACTAAGTACGAATGTTTAAAATGCAAGTTTATATGCCTCAAAATGCACACTATTTTGTTATATATTTAAATGTTACAACATGATGAAGTACAAGGAATGATGGACATAATAGTGAAAAAAAGCACCAAGAAAGGTCTCAGACTAAAGAGTCAGAAAAAGAAAGAAGTAAAGGTCATGTCAAAAAAATAACTATCACCATCATGCAACTTATGCATAAAGGGGACAAATCTGAAACAAGTACAATGCATCAAATATTTGGGCATAATAATATCATCATATAGAAGATGTACCACGGAAATAAAAAAAGAGAATAGCACAAACACTTTAGAATATGAAAAGCATAGTTTTCAACAAGTCTATGTTAATAGAATTGAGAAAGACAGTTCATCTGTGTATATAAAACCAATTCCAAAACATGGAAGCCAATAATGGACATTAAACTCACAAAAAAAAAATGAAAAGACGATTTGAGGCCACGGACAATAGATTAAAAAAAAAAAAAAATCGGAGTCCAAAACAAAAAAAAGAGAGCTCCGTTAAAAAAGCATCAGAATATAACAATAAACATTTTTCGAGCACATTATGAGAAATGAAAGTTGGAATACTTGATTACAACTGGTAAAACATTTGGAAAAGAGAGATCGCGGACTACAAAGAGAGAAGATACTAGATAGTGTGATGTCGTGTAACTAAAGAATTGATATGAAAGCTTGATATCGTGTCAACTAAAGAATTGATATGAAAGCTTTATATCGTATCAACTAAAGAATTCATACGAAAGCTTGATATCGTGTCAACTAAAGAATTGATACGAAAGCTTGATATCGTATCAACTAAAGAATTGATACGAAAGCTTGATATCGTGTCAACTAAAGAATTGATACGAAAGCTTGATATCGTGTCAACTAAAGATTTGATACGAAAGCTTGATATCGTATCAACTAAAGAATTGATACGAAAGCTTGATATCGTGTCAACTAAAGAATTGATACGAAAGCTTGATATCGTATCAACTAAAGAATTGATACGAAAGCGATATCGTATCAACTAAATAATTGATACGAAAGCTTGATATCGTGTCAACTAAAGAATTGATACGAAAGCTTGATATCGTGTCAACTAAAGAATTGATACGAACACCGAGGACAGAATTGTAGAAAGAAGCGGGTCTCTTACGCTAATCAACATGGCACATGATGATGCTGACATGGTAAAACACTTGCATGTTCATGATTTTCGTGAAACGATAACAACGATCCATATAACAACCCGTTCATAACTTTACTTTAACAATGAAGCAACACAAGTACAAATTTATAACATTTTTGCCGCCTCTCTTTTGTCCCAGTGTCACGCGAATGAATTACGTCAGCTAAGAATGTGTGCTAACTGCACGCCTAGAATGGAGATTTCACCGCCATGTTGTTTGATACGAGCCGGCAACCGGTTGTAGGCGGTTTCCGTGGTTGCAAAATTAGATTCTCTAACGGGTTACCACTATAATTATTATTTATTCATATTTTTGTTTTATGTTTTGCTGGTTCGTTATATGTGCACAATGATTGCGGGAAGATATATTTAAACAGTTGTTTCTTTGTTATGTATTTTCAATAAAAAATCATTGATCCCCTAATCTTGTAGTCTGTTGAGGCACCTGAGATGACATTTTCACAATGCGCTTCCAATCGTCACGATTTAGAGCGGCTCTCTATAAAACAACAGACATTCATGTCCATTCTCTGATGTTATCCACCCATCGTTTTTTTTTTTAGTGTCATCCCACCCTCCCCGCGTCTTCTTTTACCTGGTACTGATGTTTTTTTGTTTTTTTTTGTAGTGGTGTTTTAATAGATTTTTTGTTTGTTTACCAGCATAAATCAGACATAAACTAAAAGAGAGAGAGAGAGGAGAGAGAGAGAGAGAGAGAGAGAGAGAGAGAGAGAGGGAGAGAGAGAGAGAGAGAGAGGAGAGAGAGAGAGAGAGTAAAAACTGCCTCCACTCTTTGCTAGGAGTATGAGTAGCTTTGTGTTAGTGAATAAATTTTGTCCACGGTCAACCACATTTTTTTGGATTATATGGTCCGTATCACGTCAGGCCGCCCTTACTTCCTCCCAAATATGTGGATATTGAGTTATTTGCGGGTCAACATCATTGCAATCCGAACATGTCCCCATATGTGCTCAGATCCCCTCCTCAGCAAGTCTCGCAGTGTCCATATATATATGTCATCATCATCAAGTACCGGGCCTAGTGGCGTAGGTGATCATGTCTCTCCACAACATTCGATCTCGGCAGCTATTTATCATTTCTGTTGTTGACCTTCTGCCAAGCCATTCTCTTAAGCTGTCTTTTATTTTTTCTCTTTGCTTCCCTCTATCTCTTCATCTCTCAATTTTTCCAGTTGTTACAATATATTCAAGTTGTTCTCTTCTCATTACATAGCCAAAAAATGATGATTGTTTCTTCCTAACATTGGAAATTAGCTCTCTTTTTGCTTTGACCTCTCTCGGAACCTCTTCATTACTTTTCTTAGCTGTCCATGGTATTCTCAACATTCTTCTGTAAAACCACATTTCTACAGACTCCAGTGATTTTCTTGCCTGATGTCCTATTGTCCATGATTCGCATCCGTATGTTAAGACTGGCTCTACGTAACATTTATGAACTCTTTTTCTTGTATATATATATATATATATATATATATATATATATATATATATATATATATATATATATATATATAATTTTTAAAGTCTGTGTGAACCCCGAAGCTTTTTGGGTAGAAAAAAAATCACCGTATGTGGAACCTGAAGCTATTTAGTTATTTATTTTTTTCTTCTGTGTCCTGACCAATTCATCTCATTTGTTCTTTCCGTATAATTCCTGATATTGTTCGGCATAAGTTTGACATTGATAACACAACGTTGGGATAAGATTGTGTTCAAACGCTCTTATGTGGCTTCTACTGTAAATTCGGTTTTGACCAATAATTGTGCCACTTGACATACAGTCTGACATACTATTGTGTATCTGAAGTCTATATTTTGCTGTTTATTTGCGAAACATTACAGACGACTAGTCAGAATTTCACAGACAAATATTGTTAACTTTGAAGGGAACCGCTTTTGAGAGTAAACGTATAGACAACCTGCGGTAGACACAGTAAGCCTATCGAATTTAACGCAGAATAGTAACAATTATCAGAACTCGGTATATTTCATTGCCAGTCTACTCAAGTGGGGCGATGTTTAATCCTCAGTGCATAAGTCCGGTCGGTAATCTTAGAAATGGATAATATCATAGTGGGGTTTTTTTTCTGAAAAAAAACAGTCTACTATATTATAGTTTGTTTCAGATTGTTTGCCTCCCTAATTCCAGTAATATCTCGAAAACCGTCTGATAGAATACCATGATTTTTTGCATGCGACCTTAGATTTTCAATGACGTAACGAATTTATCATTTAAATTATCGTATGTGTTACCGTTTCCTCAAAGCGGCAACTTCCTTTGATCTCCTTCATATTTGTATTTATTTGACACAAAAAACAGAATGTACGGTAAATGAAGATCTTTTACACTTTTTAGAGAAAGGCGTAACTTTTATTTTTATATAGGGACATTATTACTTTATAATAAGAGAGTAAGTAAGTAAGTGTTCCTGTCATGCCTGAAGGTGTATAGGGAATAAACCGCCACAATTGCACTTTTTCACAACATGCTACCCATTTGGATTGGGCTCTTTTAATTATACAACTAATATTGAATCAAATCAAAATAGGCCGAACATTCACCGAATAGAATTATTTATTTTAAGAACACAGAATACATCGTCAACTCACTAAAAAAACAGTTCTGAAGTGGTCCGTATCCAGAGTTTCCAACTCCAACAAAGTCACTTCAGTAAGTTCAAACAAATGAGTTTATTCAGAATCTGCCGAATCTAATAGACGTATTCCATTTTTGTTGAATAACCCACAGACCATCGTTTCTCCAATACTTATCTTCCTCAACCATAACATGGTCTTCACAACTAGCCCAATAATCTTTGTCTATGTTTGAAATAGCAACATTGGTAAGCTCTTTAACATCAGATAATTTGAAAGTTTTATTTTCGGATGCTACTTGCCCTTTGATCTTTGCCCAAACTAATTCAATAGGATTTAGGTGTGAGTGATATGGAGGCAGCCTCAAACATCTATGACCATGTTCTTCAATTAATTTATCTATTTGAAATATCTTTGGCCGTTGTATCTGTTTTACAAGTGAAAGTAATTCAGGCTTGAGATACATATCGTTAAATGGTATTTGTTCCCTTGTCAGCCATGTCTTTATTTCAGCTTTAGTGCTTGATGATGTTGGAACTTTATCTTCTTGTGCCACTTTGTTATGGTAAGATGCATTATCCATGATCAAACAAGATGGTCGATCTAATAAAGGCAAAAGAGTGTCTTTAATCCAATCTCTGAACATATGACTGTTCATCTCTGAATGATAATCCTGGTTATCAGTTGACTTTGCAATAAAAACAAGTTCAGCATTCTCCACCAGGCCATTATTTTTGCTCCCAGCATGTGCCACTATAAGGCGCTTTCCTTTGCTGCTAGGTACATACCTTTTAATAGTCCCATCTAATGACTGCCATTCTTTTTCATTTGTGTGGTGGGCATTAATCCATGTTTCGTCCAAGTACACAATGTCATAATCTTCATTACGCATTTGTCTAACTTCACGTAAATATTTGCTTCTTGCAGCTACTAAATGAGGTTTCTCGCAAATGATGTTTCTTCCACAAGAATATTTTCTAAAAGTGAAGCCTAAACTCCGCACACTTCTCCATAGTGTAGTTTTTGATACATCAATACTGGTGTTCTTTTTAAGCCAAATCTTAAGTTTCCTTATGGTAACTTCTTCCCTAAGTCAAACATTTTACAAATCTCTCTGCGGACAAGTTCTCTGTCAAAACTGTCTAACAAATGTTTTCTTCCTCGACTTCTTTCTTTCCTTGAACATTCACATTGAACATTTTTCACTGATCTATGAAACGACCGTTTACTTAAACCTAACACGTGCATCGTTCTCTTTTCAGGATTTGATATGCTGTGATATAGACTCCCTCGTTTTGCCTCTCTACAAAAATATAAATATAATTTCTTTGTAATATTTTGTTCAGTAACAAATTTCAACTTAAACTCATTGTTAAGGGCACAACTCACAAAACACGCCTATGTAAATAATTTGATTTGTATTTTTGGTGACGTTATACTAATGACGTGATACAAAAAGTTGACAATTTTAATCCAGTAAGTGCAAACCAGAATTGCGCACCGAATATAAGAAATTTGCTACACATATGTGCAAATATTGACAAAAATCTGACATTTGCAATTCAATAGTGTAAACCGGTGCCTTTACCCACCAACATATAAAGGAAATTCCAAATGAAGATGTTTTAAATCATTCTTGAAGTGATATGGAAGGGTAAATACTCTTAAATTTTGATTCAAATGTGCCCAAGTTTAATCATACTTTTATCCTCCTGTAAGCAAGCGCACAAGAAAAACCAGCAGTTTGTTTGCAATGAATTTATTTTTTCTATTACGTTGTGAGATTCAGTAGGTTACATGCAAAATATCAGCACTGTAGCCAAATGGTTGCTGAGCTGTGGTTTTTTGAAGTGAGGCAAAAATCTGAAGCGAACTATAGTCAATGTCTGGAACAAAGGGGGGAAAAACGAGAGCATGGCGAGGGCTTTCGCCGTCAGAATTTTTTTTTTTTTTTTTTTTTCACATTAGAAAATAGAAGCAACAAATAAAACAAGAAGTAAGCAAAATGATGGTGGCGCAATAACAACGATTAGAAAGCTGTATTCTATGTTTGCAATGAAAGCTCTATTTATGGACAGAATGTATCCTGTTCATAACGTATGTATGTTCCAGAATTAAATACCGAAGGAAAAAAAATAATATATGTATATAGTTTGTTGCAAACAATACATATTATGAGAACACTTTATTTCACAAAAAAACTCTCGTCGTTTAAAGTATTCGCGACACAATGTATACGATTTGAGTGACTTCTTAACGAGATCACGCTAAGAAGCTACTCATTTTACTTGCTAAAAATGAAATAAAAACTGTCTAAATTGTAATTCTGCATACTAGATTGACGGTAGAATTAAATATTACATATTCAAATTACTAACATCATAGACTCAGCCTTTTTATTTCTTTTTTAATTTTATTATAAATATTTCAGCAAATGGTCGACGTTCTACGCAAGCTTATATAGCACATATAAAATAAACATACAATGGTATTTAGCAGTTAAACCTATAGAAAGATGAAGACAAACTGCAACTTTCGGCAAAGCCTTCATCTGCTACGAGAGAAATATTTATGTGAAAAATGACGCGTATAGAAAGTACTACTCTAAAACAAAAATGAACAAAAGTCAACACAGATTTACGGCTAATATAATATTAAAACATCAGAAAGAAGCAATCAACATTTTTCGGGCACATCATGAGAAGAGGAAAGTTGGAATACTTGGTTACAACTGGCAGAATAAAAGGAAAGAGAGATCGCGGACGACAAAGAGAGAAAATACTGGATAGCTTGGTGTCATGGCATGGAAAACAGTCAACAAAAGAACTGATACGATGCACTGTGGATAGAGAATTGTGGAGGGACATGATCGCCTACGCCAACTGGTATGGCACATGATGATGATGATGATCATATCAAATAAAATACAGTAATATACGAGCGTACATGCACAGTTAAATGTGCAGAGGTAAGGGAAAAGACTGGTAAAGCTAAATTGTAATCGGTAGATATTAAACTGACATTCAAAACAGCATTTTGTTGCTAGAATTGTAACACTCAACACTGAAAGTAACAACTTAATTTATATTGACACGGTTCGTAACAATAAAACATATTAATTACAAACAATTAATACAGGATTTTATTGCTAGAATTGTAACACTCAACACTGTGAAAGTAATAACTTAATTTATATTGACACGGTTCGTAACAATAAAACATATTAATTAAAACGAAAATATGGGCTCGCCTCCCAGCACCAGACCTGGAAGTTGTCAGCGACCCACAGCTGATGACTTGCGCCAGGATCGGTGAACCAAAACCATCCAGACCCTGCTCCATCTCTCCGCGGTGCCTCTAGTAAGAGACATATCTAGTCTGGCCAAGCGAGCAGAGATCGAAGAGGGAAGACAACCCGGTACTCAAAAATGTCGTGCTGAAGTCGGATGTCTTGAGCCGAAAGGCTCAAATATAACAGTTACACTGCAAACCACAACACAACGCAGACACGTCCACTTAACGTCCTTTTAAGGATGGATGACGAAGAGGGATTCTACAGTCTACGAATACTCTAGAATACTTTAGTCATCGAGGCGAACGCAAGCAAGCAAGCCCAAAATATTACTTCAAGCACGTTTATCAAATTATTGTCAACTACAAATAGAGCAAGTTGGTCGTTAAATATATTTTCTTTGTCACTTACACATTATGGGTATTCCTATGTATCCACAATTAACTTGGTGACAGCACTGGCCTGCACTGCTGCAACTGTCTGCTAAATTGGGTCGCAGTGTGTTTTATACAACAGATAGTCGATAGCTACATCCCCTTTGCGCATTCTGTCTACGCAAGCAGATAATGGGCAGAATGTATCCTGTTCATAATTTAGCGGTTCTCATAATCTCTCACAATCGCTCGTTGTCATTGGTTAAACACAAATAGTAAAAGAAAAAAAGATACACACACGCAACTTCATTATCCAAACTTGGTTTATGTAGACTCAATAAAAAAGAAAAAAAATGGTATGCTAGAAGCTTTACGAGATAAGTGGACAACACAGGTTAAACAACGTTTCGGCCCAATAGGCCTTCAGCAGGAACACAAAAACACACACACACACACACTGATGACACATCTTTTTTTTGGTTCCTGCTAGGCCTATTAGGGTTGTACCATGATCTGGTTAGGTTTGTATCATGATCTGGTTAGGGTTGTACCATGTTCTGGTTAGGGTTGTACCATGATCTGGTTAGGGTTGTACGCTGATCGGGTTAGAGTTGTACCATGATCGGGTTAGGGTTGTACGCTGATCGGGTTAGAATTGTACCATGATATGGTTATGGTTGTACCATGATCTGGTTTGGGTTGTACCATGATCTGGTTTTGGTTGTACGCTGATCGGGTTAGAGTTGTACAATGATCGGGTTAGAGTTGTACTATGATCTGGTTAGGGTTGTACCATGATCTGGTTAGGTTTGTACCATGATGTGATTAGGGTTGTACGCTGATCGGGTTAGAGTTGTACAATGATCTGGTTAAAGTTGTACAATGATCGGGTTAGAGTTGTAGAATGATCGGGTTAGTGTTGTACCATGATCGGGCAAGGGTTGTACAATGATTGTGTTAGTGTTGTACCATGATATGATTAGGGTTGTAGAATGATCGGGTTAGTGTTGTACCATGATCGGGCTTGGTTTGTACCATGATCGGGCTTGGTTTGTACAATAATCGGGCAATGTTTGTACCATGATCGGCCTTGGTTTGTAGAACAAGGTACATCGGCCTTGGTTTGTACCATGATCGAACTAGGTTTGTACAATAATCGGGCAATAGTTGTACCATGATCGGACGATGGTTGTACCATGATCGGGCGAGGGTTGTACCATGATTGGGTGAGGGTTGTACCATGATTGAGCTAGGTATGTACCATGATCGGACGAGGTTTGTATCATGATCGGGCGAGGTTTGTACCATGATCGGGCTTGGTTTGTACAATAATCGGGCAATGTTTGTACCATGATCGGACGATGGTTGTACCATGATCGGGCGATGGTTGTACCATGATCGGGCGAGGGTTGTACCATGATTGGGCGAGGGTTGTACCATGATCGGGCTAGGTTTGTACCATGATCGGGCGAGGTTTGTATCATGATCGGGCTAGGTTTTTACCATGATCGAGCTAGGTTTGTATCATGATCTGGCTAGGTTTGTACCATGATCTGGCTAGGTTTGTATCATGATCTGGCTAGGTTTGTGCCATGATCTGGCTAGGTATGTACCATGATCTGGCTAGGTTTGCACCATGATCTGGCTAGGTTTGTATCATGATCGGGCTAGGTTTGTACCATGATCTGGCTAGGTTTGTATCATGATCTGGCTAGGTTTGTACCATGATCGGGCGAGTTTTGTATCATGATCTGGCTAGGTTTGTATCATGATCTGGCTAGGTTTGTACCATGATCGGGCGAGGTTTGTATCATGATCTGGCTAGGTTTGTACCATGATCGGGCGAGTTTTGTACCATGATCTGGCTAGGTTTGTACCATGATCTGGCTAGAGAGTCTGGCTAGAGTTCGTAAATTTAAATGGTGGTTAGGGATGTATATGGTCTAGCGCTAAATTATTGCAAAGGGAATGAAGCAGACAAGGGCGGGTGACGTTGATAAATAAAGGGGACACAACCAATGATTTTAGGAAACAGGAGCAAAGACCACAAATTATAGTCTCCTCGACGCTGACAGACACAGATGAGGAAGGAAATTAGAAAAGGAAGCACAGTTAAACATATTAAACCAGCTATTGGAACAACTGCAACCGTTCAATATTTTCATCTTGAAAGTTAAACGTTGCATTGAGCAGCAATGTCTTTCAGAAGCCTTGACAAGTTGTGGAAATCAAAACTCATCAGCACAAACACAAAACTTAGGCTATTCAAAACAATGTACTATCAACCCTTACGTATGCGTGTGAAAGCTGAAAAACAACAAGGGATATAGAAACAAAGTTGAACGCATTCGAAATAAATGTCTAAGGAAAATACTTGGAATAGCGTGGAACGAATTCAAACCAAACGAGGAAATTAGAGAAATCGCCAATCAACCACTAATGTCTTCAGTAATAAAGAAAAGACGATGGTCATATGTTGGACATGTGATGAGAAGAGATAATAACCGAATAGCAAAGCAAGCCCTCATATGGGAAACAACAGGTAAGAGAAAAAGAGGAAGACCCAGGGAGACACTGAGAAGAACATTGATGAGAGAGGCAAGAGCAGCAAGATTCTGCTCCCTCAATAAGATAGAGCTGCTTGCACAGAACAGAGACAAATGGCGAGATTTGATAAAATATCTTAAAAGAAATCTGCTAGAACAAAAATTCAGATAGCAGAAGGTGTATCTTGGTCTACGCCCTATGGACCGCTAAGGCTCGAAAGGTCAATAGATAGATAGATAAGTCACAATAAACTAAGTGACTTTCTTAGAGATTATGTGTCATTTACATAACATCTTGCTGTACATATGACATCGTCGTTACCTTTAAAATATTTTGTTTGCTCAGTTTATTTCTTTATAATCTAAGTAACCTATGCTGTGTTTGTCTAATTTAACGCCACTGGGATATTCATTAGTAAATTAACGAAACTAGGCTATATTTGACTATTTTAACGAAAGAAGCTATTTAATGTGTTTTTTTCCTTCATTCCTATTGGTTAAGCCAAACGATTAGCTGGGGATTAACACGACCTCAGTTTGGTGCATGCAGTACACAGGATGTTATATAAACTGTGCTACACAGCGTACGGATTATATGTTCACATTAAGTAAGTATATATTATATTATAATAAACTCTGCCGTTTATTAATTATTACGTGTGCTATAATTAATTATGAAATCGTCATAACTACAAGAAAACTCATAACTTGTCACACAAGTTTTCAAGAATCAACAGTTTTGTTAGTATTACTTTGTGTCACGTAGCGACTTGTATATGGCGGTTAACCTAGTTAAGTTAAGGTTATGCGTTACCAGGGTTGGCGTGCGGATGTTGAAAGCTTAAAGACAGGTTTTGAATCTCAAACTATTCTCGTTTTATTTGATGTTAATTTTCCTAATCAGTCTTGAGTATGGTACTTTAAAAACAACAACACATACGCTTTCAGAAACCTTACATGCTGTGCACAAAATATAGTCTATGTTTGTGTAGCTTTGCTGTAAACTGAAGTAGTTCTTGTCGTAACAGTTTGAATTCACACCCTCCTACTTCTCCAACACTTATTATACAGGGTGTTTATAAAGTCTCACTACACTTGGTATCTAGGTCAATTTGAAAAAAAATGTTTATGACGTCATCACAATATGTGCTCCCACTGTCAATTGTGCGATACACACGGGTAGTTGTTCAAAGATTTATAGCAAGATTTCCTGATAAACAACCTCCTCATCGCATTACGGTTAGAAATTTGTTGAATAAGTTTATTGCTACTGGAAATGTGGAAGATGCTCCACGATCTGGTAGGCCTGCTGTGAATGATGAAATATGTTTAGATATCCAAGACAGAATCCTTAAAAGTCCAGACAAGTCATTAAGAAAACTGTCGCAACAAGTGAACTTACCATTGAGCATATATTGTGATGACGTCATAAACATTTTTTTTCAAATTGACCTAGATACCAAGTGTAGTGAGACTTTATAAACACCCTATATTTATAGAACATTACATCATTAGATCTGACGGCCATGTTTATATTCCTGTATTTTTGTTCGGGTGTGTATGTATCGCGTTATGTGGAGCTTCACAAGATTCTAGGGTCGATGGTTCTTCTGACAATCTTCCTGTGCGTAAAAACTCGTAAAAGACACACATACACGCATGCAAAATGTCATACACAAATAAATAAATAAAAACCTGCAAATACAAGGAAAACCCTTATCCCTATTCTGTGAAGAGAAGCTACCATTGCTCAACCGCATGTTCCTGCGCTATGATAACAGACCGCAGTTAATAACTTAACGACAAATACTCGTACACTCTGTTACTAATTAATTGCACAACCCTAATGTTACGTTCTTCTGTTACATTTGAGACATCAATTACCTCGGAGTGGGTCTGTCTTTATTTCCACAAGTTATCACTGCCATTGTTGCTATATTATTTATGTATGATCTCAGCAACTACAAAAAACAATGTTCAAAGTAAATCAATAAAAGCTATCTTTGAATGAATGAATGTTAATTTTAATTACAAAACTAGCCATATTATTACTTCAATAATTAAAGCCACACTTTAAAAAAAAAAAACAACACCCTGAATTTTTACTCCATCGGTGATCATTCATTACTTTATTTTTATTCAAATTTTCTAATCACAGTCACTAGTAATGATCATATGTAATAGCTTTAAGAGAAGCATCGTAATAATTGACAAATATTTTTAAAATGTATGTGGAATAATCTACTTACGACATAAATAAAACTCGACGAAGTATCAACTCGCATCTTTTACATAAATAATCAACAATTGTCGAACTTCCGTCATTTGCGTGGCTGCACGTTCGTTATTTTCATTTCTGACTAGCAGCGCTCTCACGTAACGGGTGCTATGAGGCACACTGGTTGATATGGGGGTCTGTGCCTGCATTTTATTGCACCAGACCGACATTCTCGTCAAAACATGACACGGCCTGGTGGCGCATCCGATTGGCTCGCTTAGTTTACGAGTTTATCGCAGAAGTGTACGAGAGTTACCACCATCATGTGCCATAACGGTTTGGCGTAGGCGATCTTGTCCTTCCACATACTTCCATCCACCGTGCATCGTATCAGTTCTGTTGTTGACTGTTTTCCATGTAATGACACTAAGCTATCTAGTATTTTCTCTCATTGTCGTCTGCGATCTCTCTTTCCATGTATTTTGCCAGTTGTAACCAAGTATTCCAACTTTTCTCATCTAATGATGTGCCCGATAAATGTTAATTGTTTCTTTCTGATGTATTTTAAGAGCTCCCTTTCTGTGTTGACCTTTTTGATGATTTCCTCGTTGGGCTTTTTAGCTGTCCAGAGGATTTTCAACATTATTATGAGAAATCCCATCTCTGCCGGATCTAATCGTCTTTTCATTTCTTTGTTTACTGTCCATGATTCGCTTGCATAGGTCAGAATTGGTTCTATATAGTACCCACTAACTCTCTTTCTCACTTCTTTTGACATATTTTTGTTGCATAAGACGTTTTTTCATTTTCTGAAATGTTATTTTAGCCTGAGCTATTCTGTTTTTTTTTTTATTTCTGTTGTGCATCTTCTATCTGATGTTATTATTGTGCCCAAGTATTTGACGCGTTGCACGTGTTTCAGATTTGTCCTGTTTATTTTTATGCTGTATGATGGTGATGACTGTTTCTTCGATATGACCATTACTTCTGTTTTCTTACTATACAGAGTGAGACCTTTCTTGTTGCTTTCTTTTACTATTATGTTTATCATTTCTTGTAGTTCTGTCTCTGCTATTAACACTGTGTCGTCTGCATATTACAAACTGTTTATGGTATAACCGTTGACTTCAATTACTTTTATATTGATCTCATAATATTTTAGCTGTAAAAAAAAGCAAAGTAAGTAAAGTACCCCCGTCACGACAAGTGGCGTATAGGGAATATGGTGTTAGTGACCATCAATTTTACAGCTTGGGTGTCGTGTTTCTCTTTTCTTTTCTTTCTTCACTCTACACGACACCACCTTATCATCTTCGAGTGACGTCTCCGCTTCGAAGGTTGCCTACCATGGAGCGCCATTCCGCTCTGTCTCTTGCTTATTCCGCTCTGTCTCTTGCTTATTCCGCTCTATCTCTTGCTTATTCCGCTCTGTCTCTTGCTTATTCCGCTCTGTCTCTTGCTTATTCCGCTCTATCTCTTGCTTATTCCGCTCTATCTCTTACTTATTCCGCTCTATCTCTTGCTTATTCCGCTCTATCTCTTGCTTATTCCGCTCTGTCTCTTGCTTACTCCGCTCTATCTCTTGCTTATTCCGCTCTATCTCTTGCTTATTCCGCTCTATCTCTTGCTTATTCCGCTCTATCTCTTGCTTATTCCGCTCTATCTCTTGCTTATTCCGCTCTGTCTCTTGCTTACTCCGCTCTATCTCTTGCTTATTCCGCTCTATCTCTTGCTTATTCCGCTCTATCTCTTGCTTATTCCGCTCTATCTCTTGCTTATTCCGCTCTATCTCTTGCTTATTCCGCTCTATCTCTTGCTTACTCCGCTCTATCTCTTGCTTATTCCGCTCTATCTCTTGCTTATTCCGCTCTATCTCTTGCTTATTCCGCTCTATCTCTTGCTTATTCCGCTCTTTCTCTTGCTTATTCCGCTCTATCTCTTGTTTATTCCGCTCTATCTCTTGCTTATTCCGCTCTATCTCTTGCTTATTCCGCTCTATCTCTTGCTTATTCCGCTCTATCTCTTGCTTACTCCGCTCTATCTCTTGCTTATTCCGCTCTATCTCTTGCTTATTCCGCTCTATCTCTTGCTTATTCCGCTCTATCTCTTGCTTATTCCGCTCTATCTCTTGCTTATTCCGCTCTATCTCTTGCTTATTCCGCTCTATCTCTTGCTTATTCCGCTTATCTCTTGCTTAGTCCGCTCTATCTATTGCTTATTCCGCTCTGTCTCTTGCTTATTCCGCTCTATCTCTTGCTTACTCCGCTCTATCTCTTGCTTACTCCATCTCTTGCTTATTCCGCTCTATCTCTTGCTTTTATAGTGCACGTTGTCATAGGCTGACATGTCCATCTTTTGATGCTACTTGTCCTTATAGTCTTGGTCTGCCTCAACCTTTTCTACCTTATATTTTTCACTCCAAGTTTACTTTTAGTAGGCTGTTGTGTTTTTAACATGCCCTAAAAATCTAATTTGTCTTGTTTGAATAGTGTTTAGCAGTTCTCTGTTTTAGTTGTTTTAAGGCTGCATCGTTTTTTCTTTTCTTTCCATCCAATTGTTCATGTTCTTCTATAAATCCACATTATAAAGACGTTACCTAAGTCAGTTCATGTATCCGTGACCAACTTTAAGAGAAATAAATGGAGAATGAGAAAAGAAAGAAAACAATTGTAAAGTTGGTAGTTAACAAATGTTGGATAAATGCTGAAGATACATTGTTTACAAGTTGAGCTCGACATTATCTCAAGCTTAGAGATAAGCACATGTTATGTAAAATAGAATATGCGGGCCCTGGGAGTAGACTTGCAGAAAGCAATGTAAAACAAACATAAAATGGTATAAAGCAGATAAACTGATAGAGAGGCGAGACAAACTATGACGTTTCGGGAAACACCTTCAGCAGGAGCACAAAAAATCACAAAATATTTTAAAATAATAAACACAGAAATCAAAACATGAAAGTTGAACATAGTAACATGTACAGTAATCTAAAAAAATAGTTTCTTAATTTTAATTTTAGTAAGTATTCTCAGGTCTTACCTCACGATATTGATGTCTGTCAAGGTGATACATATCATATCATATCATATCATATCATATCATATATATATATATATAAGTAGACTCTCGATTATCCTGGAACCGGATTACTTGTGAGACCTTTCTCAAAAACTTAAAAATTACAAAATAAAGCAACTCAAATGTCCCTCATTTTGTAAATAAAGTTATCAAACTGAAACACATCTGTGAGCATTTCTTGATTACTTAGAACACAAAGAAGACAGTACCTGCACGGAAAAATTAATCCTAAGAAATCTACACCTTTCCACTAAAGGCTATTGAAAAGATTAAAGCAGAAGGGTTTACTGTTTTATTTTAAACAAGTAATAAATTAAATAAACGCCATCTTGTTAAATGCTGTATCTACTCTTTCAGTTTCCTGTATAAAATGGTTTAACGGGGATATTATTTTTTTTATCCGGGATTTCCCATTAATTTATGATAATTGAGTCTAATATATATATATTTATAATTTAGACGTCGCATTAGACGCCATTAGACATCGCATAGGGCTTGTAGTATTTTTGGCCACCCATCTCTATTCTGTGCGAGGTGTTCGATTGTATATAATGAATCTATGCCTGCCAACTTTGCTTCTCTTATAAGTTTTCTTGTTAGTGTTTCTTTAGTCGTCCTCTTTTTCTGTATCCTGTCGTTTTCCATAAAAGATACTGTTTTGACATTCTCTGGCTGTCTGTTCTCAGCACACGGCCGACATTATGTCCATCTCCTTTTATTAATTGTAGGTGAGATCTTTGGTTGCATGGTCATTTCTCCTGTTTAATAACAATATTATATGTGTGTGTATACGAATCTTTTTTTTTAATTCACATACTATGCTGTAAAAATCCATTTTGGACGTTTAAAAGAAAAGTTAGAAGCGCAAGTCGTCTCCATAAAAAAGAAAATGAGTGGTTAGAGTGACTGGAAGAGACAATGATAGACAGGAAGCAATAAAAGTATAGAACCACATTTGGACTACAGTGACAACAAATTCAGCGTGTCTCACTTCCGCGTACCCGATATTTTGCGGATAGTTCTAACATTGATAGAGATATTGCAACGAAATGTGAACAAGGGTATGTTCATTGTGTTAGAAATGTGATCAGGGGTATGTTCATTGTGTTAGAAATGTGATCAGGGGTATGTTCATTGTGTTAGAAATGTGATCAGGGGTATGTTCATTGTGTTAGAAATGTGATCAGGGGTATGTTCATTGTGTTAGAAATGTGATCAGGGGTATGTTCATTGTTTTAGAAATGTGATCAGGGGTATGTTCATTGTTTTAGAAATGTGATCAGGGGTATGTTCATTGTTTTAGAAATGTGATCAGGGGTATGTTCATTGTTTTAGAAATGTGATCAGGGGTATGTTCATTGTTTTAGAAATGTGATCAGGGGTATGTTCATTGTTTTGGAAATGTGATCAGGGGTATGTTCATTGTTTTAGAAATGTGATCAGGGGTATGTTCATTGTTTCAGAAATGTGATCAGGGTATGTTCATCGTGTTAGAAATGTGACCAGGGGTATTTTCATTGTGTTAGAAATGTGATCAGGGGTATGTTCATTGTGTTAGAAATGTGATCAGGGGTATGTTCATTGTGTTAGAAATGTGATTAGGGGTATGTTCATTGTTTTAGAAATGTGATCAGGGGTATGTTCATTGTTTTAGAAATGTGATCAGGGGTATGTTCATTGTTTTAGAAATGTGATCAGGGGTATGTTCATTGTTTTAGAAATGTGATCAGGGGTATGTTCATTGTTTTAGAAATGTGATCAGGGGTATGTTCATTGTTTTAGAAATGTGATCAGGGTATGTTCATTGTTTCAGAAATGTGATCAGGGTATGTTCATCGTGTTAGAAATGTGAACAGGGGTTTGTTCATCGTGTTAGAGATGTGAACAGTGGTATGTTCATTGTGTTAGAAATGTGAACATGGGTATGTTCATTGTTTTAGAAATACCAAACAAAATGTGTGTGAGTGTGTAGCGCTTATTGTGTTGTCCATTAGTACTAGTACCTCTGTCTATCACATATTGTGTTGTCCATTAGTACTAGTACCTCTGTCCATCACATATGGTGTTGTCCATTAGTACTAGTACCTCTGTCTATCATATATTGTGTTGTCCATTAGTACTAGTTCCTCTGTCCATCACATATCGTGTTGTCCATTAGTACTAGTACCTCTGTCTATAATATATATGGTGTTGTCCATTAGTACTAGTACCTCTGTCTATAATATATAATGTGTTGTCCATTAGTACTAGTACCTCTGTCCATCACATATTGTGTTGTCCATTAGTACTAGTACCTCTGTCCATCACATATCGTGTTGTCCATTAGTACTAGTACCTCTGTCTATAATATATATGGTGTTGTCCATTAGTACTAGTACATCTGTCTATAATATATATGGTGTTGTCCATTAGTACTAGTACCTCTGTCTATAATATATATTGTGTTGTCCATTAGTACTAGTACCTCTGTCCATCACATATTGGGTTGTACATTAGTACTAGGACCTCTATCTATCATATATGGGGTTGTACATTTGTACTAGGACCTCTATCATATATTGTGTTGTACATTAGTACTAGGACCTCTATCTATCATATATTGGGTTGTACATTAGTACTAGGACCTCTATCTATCATATATTGGGTTGTACATTTGTACTAGGACCTCTATCATACATTGAGTTGTGCATTAGTACTAGGACCTCTATCTATCATATATTATTTAGTCGAAACGTTGGTTTCTTTACCCTTGTTATATTCACGAGGACAAGACATCATATTTATTGTATGTCTACTAGCTATGTCGCAACTGCATCTTGCTTACATGTTCATTCTTACGGTTCTACGGAGTTCGGGCTGAGCTCTAACAGCTACTTGTTGTGATCAAGTTAAAGTTACTAGTAAAAGAAAGTAAAGAGGCCCCCGTCACGCCAAGTGGCGTATAGGGAATATGGTGTTAGTGACCATACATTTTACAGACTGATTATTTTTGCACATGATTTTTGGAGTAATGTGGTCGGTATTACGCCCGTGCCGCTTCACTTTCCCAGAAAAAAATCTGATAGTTACTAGTACTATAGAACAATACAATACAAGCATAGACAGAAGAACTAGTACTAATAGACATTACAATACAAGCATACATATAATACTTTTTTTTATAGCACTAATGGACAACACAATATGTGATAGACAGAGAAACTAGTACTAATAGTAGCCTCTGGCAGTCATAGATGACTATGGATTTTCCAGCGCCCCTAGAAATGTTATTTTTTAAAATTTTCTTTCAACGTGTATTCTCTTTTTCTATGAGCCTGCTTCTTGTCTGAGTTGGAGCTTTAGAGTGTGTTTCTAAAGGTTGTGGTCTGCAGCTTCCCAGGCTTCAGGATTTATATTCATTCAGTCTTAATGTCACGTTTACACACGTCTACAAATCGCAGTTTTGGGCGCCCCCTAGTCCTTTTGCCATCTGTCAGTTGTCCGTAGAGGATATCTTTTGGTATCTGCCATAGTACAATGTACAACACAATATATGATCGAGGTACCAGTACTAATTGACAATACAATATATGATAGACAGAAATACTAATATTAATGGACAATACAATATATGATAGACAGAAGTACTAATATTAATGGACAATACAATATATGATAGACAGAAGTAATAATATTAATGGACAATACAATATATGATAGACAGAAGTACTAATATTAATGGACAATACAATATATGATAGACAGAAATACTAATATTAATGGACAATACAATATATGATAGACAGAAGTACTAATATTAATGGACAATACAATATATGATAGACAGAAGTACTAATATTAATGGACAATACAATATATGATAGACAGAAATACTAATATTAATGGACAATACAATATATGATAGACAGAAGTACTAATATTAATGGACAATACAATATATGATAGACAGAGATACTAATAATAATGGACAATACAATATATGATAGACAGAAATACTAATATTAATGGACAATACAATATATGATAGACAGAAATATTAATATTAATGGACAATACAATATATGATAGACAGAAGTACTAATATTAATGGACAATACAATATATGATAGACAGAAGTACTAATATTAATGGACAATACAATATATGATAGACAGAGGTACTAATACTAATGGACAACACACTATATTATAGACAGAGGTACTAGTACTAATGGACAACACAATATATGATAGACAGAGGTACTAGTACTAATGGACAACACAATATATGATAGACAGACGTACTAGTACTAATGGACAACACAATATATTATATATAGAAATACTAGTACAAATGAACAATACAACGGTTAGAGATACTACTACTAATGGGCAGTATACTACAATGACAGAGATTACTAGTACTAATAAATACAATATAATGATAAATAGAGGTACTAGTACTAATGAAAAGTTGAATAAAATAATATAGATAATAGTACTAATGGACAATACAATACAATGATAGAGAGAGATACTAGCACTAATTGACTCTATAAAACAAAAATAGACATAGATACTAGCACTAATGGAGTACACAATACAAGGGTAGACATAGATACTAGCACTAATGGAGTACACAATACAAGGGTAGACATAGATACTAGCACTAATTGACTCTATAAAACAAAAATAGACATAGATACTAGCACTAATGGAATATACAATACAAGGGTAGACATAGATACTAGCACTAATGGAGTATACAATACAAGGGTAGATATAGATACTAGCACTAATGGAGTACACAATACAAGGGTAGACATAGATACTAGCACTAATTGACTCTATAAAACAAAAATAGACATAGATACTAGCACTAATGGAGTATACAATACAAGGGTAGACATAGATACTAGCACTAATGGAGTACACAATACAAGGGTAGACATAGATACTAGCACTAATTGACTCTATAAAACAAAAATAGACAGAGATACTAGCACTAATGGAGTATACAATACAAGGGTAGACATAGATACTAGCACTAATTGACTCTATAAAACAAAAATAGACAGAGATACTAGCACTAATGGAGTATACAATACAAGGGTAGACATAGATACTAGCACTAATTAACTCTATAAAACAAAAATATACATAGATACTAGCACTAACGGACTATACAATACAATGATAACGCCCTCGTTCAAACACAAGAACTAGAAGTGAATCCAATTCAAATGTGCAATAATTTAATATTTAAAAATACATGAATCAACTTCACGTTAGTTAATCTCAACAAGTCAACAGTACACACTGTTTCACTGGCACCAATATCACATGTACGTCATGACAGCAGACACTGAAATCACACATCTTCATACACGTAACTAAATCTATCAAGAGATGATGCTACATTTATTCAAGAAAATAATTTATATATCCAGGAATACCATTGAATCCATCCAGGAATGTTGTTTAATTTATTAGGAATACTGTTAAATACGTTTAGGAAGACCAGTACACATATCCAGTAATGCCATTAAACCTATCCGATAATGTTGTTAAAGCTACACAGTAATGCCATTAAACCTATCCGATAATGTTGTTAAAGCGACCCAGTAATGTCATTAAACCTATCCGATAATGTTGTTAAACATATCCGATAATGTTATTAAACCTACCCAGTAATGCCATTAAACCTACCCAGTAATGCCATTAAACCTACCCAGTAATGCCATTAAACCTACACAGTAATGCCATTAAACCTACCCAGTAATGCCATTAAACCTATCCGATAATGCCATTAAACCTACCCAGTAATGCCATTAAACCTACCCAGTAATGCCATTAAACCTACCCAGTAATGCCATTAAACCTATCCGATAATGCCATTAAACCTACCCAGTAATGCCATTAAACCTACCCAGTAATGCCATTAAACCTACCCAGTAATGCCATTAAACCTATCCGATAATGCCATTAAACCTACCCAGTAATGCCATTAAACCTACCCAGTAATGCCATTAAACCTATCCAGTAATGCCATTAAACCTACCCAGTAATGCCATTAAACCTATCCGATAATGCCATTAAACCTACCCAGTAATGCCATTAAACCTACACAGTAATGCCATTAAACCTACCCAGTAATGCCATTAACCTATCCGATAATGCCATTAAACCTACCCAGTAATGCCATTAAACCTACCCAGTAATGCCATTAAACCTACCCAGTAATGCCATTAAACTACCCAGTAATGCCATTAAACCTACCCAGTAATGCCATTAAACCTACCCAGTAATGCCATTAAACCTATCCAGTAATGCCATTAAACCTACCAGTAATGCCATTAAACCTATCCAGTAATGCCATTAAACCTACCCAGTAATGCCATTAAACCTATCCAGTAATGCCATTAAACTATCCAGTAATGCATTAAACCTACCCAGTAATGCCATTAAACCTATCCAGTAATGCCATTAAACCTATCCAGTAATGCCATTAAACCTATCCAGTAATGCCATTAAACCTATCCAGTAATGCCATTAAACCTACCCAGTAATGCCATTAAACCTACCCAGTAATGCCATTAAACCTATCCAGTAATGCCATTAAACCTATCCAGTATGCCATTAAACCTATCCAGTAATGCCATTAAACCTATCCGATAATGTTATTAAACCTACTCAGTAATGCCATTAAACCTATCCGATAATGTTATTAAAATTACCCAGTAATGCCATTAAACCTATTCGATAATGTTATTAAACCTACCCAATAATGCCATTAAACCTATCCGATAATGTTAGTAAACCTACCCAGTAATGCTGTTAAAACTATCCGATAATGTTATTAAACCTACCCAGTAATGATGTTAAACCTATCCAAGAATGCTCTTAAATCTGTTTAAAGAATGTTAGTTAAATCTATTATAATCTGTTAATGAATCCTTACTGTAAATAGTTCTCAATATCTATACATATATATTATTTGACATGCCTCTATGTTTGATTGAAACTGTGGAAGACGATGAAAAGGTAGGCAAAGAAATACAAATGACTAGACCTGGCAAGAATTCGAGAAGAGCCCAGCCACTGATGAAGCGCAATCGAGAAAAATGGAGAAAGTTTATGAACAACTTATCATACATCCCATTTCTCCCAAAGAAGCTTGGAATAGTATCAGTTTTGAGCAGTATTACTTATAATATCTATAATTTGTAATACAATTTATTAGATTTACAACAATTGTTTAATGAAATAAACATGACAAGAAAAAAATTGGATTAGATGTGAATATCAAAAAGACTAAAACTGTGATCATAAACAAATGCAATACTCAAAGCCTACAAGTGGATATCAAAGTTGAAGGAAAAGACATGGAGACAGTTCAGAACACAAACTACCTTGGACCAGTGGTCATTGTCCATAATAAATGCACTATAAAGGAAATAAGAAATTGCTATATTTGTATGCAGCACTATTTTTATATACAACAAGTTGTAGAAATAATATGCTCATTTGTCATGACATAGGTAGTAAATATATAAGATGAATCATTTATATGTTCATATATAAATATATTCTTCGTCTTTTATTTATAATGGTTAGATAAAAATCTTAGTGATGGGTACCCGTTTTTTTGTGTTTTTATGGGCAGCTACAGATTGCTACAATCCCATGATCTGTGGTGATCTTTCTCATTCTCTGCTCAACGTTTAGTCCTCATGGGTCATTTCTCTTTCCATTGTTCTATGCACGGTTACTCTTAACCTATCTCTCTGTCCATTGTTCTATGCAAAGTTGCTCTTTATCCATTTCTTTCTATTGTTCTATGCAAGATTGCTCTTTATCAATTTCTCTTTCTATTGTTCTATGCAAGATTGCTCTTTATCCATTTCTCTTTCCATTGTTCTATTCAGGGTTACTCCTGACTCATCTCTCTTTCCATTGTTCTATGCAAAGTTGCTCTTAATCTATCTCTATTTCTATTTTTCTATACAAGACTGCTCTTTATCCATTTCTCTTTCTATTGTTCTATGCAAGGTTGCTCTTTATCCAATTCTCTTTCTTTTGTTTTTTTGCAAGGTTGCCCTTGATCTGCATATTTTTTTCCGCTGTTCTAGACAATTTTGCTCTCCGTCTGCCTATCATTTCACCGTTCTATGCAAGTTTGCTCTTGATCCGTCTCAATTTCCTTTGTTCTATGCAAGATTGTTCCTGATCCCCCGAACATGACATTTCTGTTTTGAACCTTTTCTGAGTACTTCATCTATTCAACTACTCCATCTGTCTTTAATCAGTAGTGTATTTTTTTAATTACTTCTCTTCTTTTGTTCTTGTTTACTGATTTCTCTAGCAAAAATATCACGGGGAATTACATTGGACAGGCTGTATGCGATGATAGTAATTTCAACATTTCCTGTTCTGTTGATCGTAGACATATAAACATTACTATACATAAATAACATAATATTGAAGAAATGTAAACGTAACAAATGTAAAGAAGAAAATAAAAGATCTCAATGTAATACAAACGGAACCCAAAAAAAAACGTATTTGGAAAAAAAAAAGTTATTTGCAAATGTTTGAGTTCACCGATTGAAAAATGCACGTTAAATAAATAAGTTTGACTAGAATTGTTGAGAATAAAAAACCTTAAGTAGGGTAGTTTAAAAATGACAGTTTTGTTTATATTTGATAATATTACAAAGCAATATAGTATAGAACAGTACAATGTACTGCAATGCATTACAGTACAGCACTGACAGTACAATACAATATATATCGATATATATGGTATAGACAAAGATGATAGTTGAAATAGAGCTCCATGATCTGAAATACTTATGTATGAACTACGATATCTAGAGTCTATCATTGGGACAGCACTGCAGTGCATTACTGTACATGACTTAATAGTAAAATACATTATTGAGTTATTTGCGAGTCATCATCATTGCACTCCGAACTTGTCCATAGGTGCTCAGATCCCCTCCTCAGCAAATCTCGCATTGTCCAGCGGCTGAGGACTCCAGTTCTATGTTGGTGGTAAGTCTTCTTAGACGCCCACTAAGTTTCTCGTTTCCGGCTGCGCCCATCTTAACTCCCATCTCTTTCATCTGAAGGAGTGACGTGGACTCATGGTTGTCGAAGTCTCGTGTCCTTCCCACTTCCCGAGGACATACAAAGGAGGCAGTTGAAATAGAGCTGCATGATCTAAAATACTACATGTACTACAATATCTAGAGTTTGTCACAGAGACGACCATGCAATGAACTAGAAATTAAAGGCGGAAGAGATTCTGTTCAACAACAAGCTACCGAAGAACAGGGAACAGACATCTAATTGCAGTGCTGTAGTAAAGCCGGTGGTGTGGGTATGGGTATGGTGACAGCTTTACAGAAAAGAAAAACACAACAAAATACTGACGTTTCGGTCTGAAAAAGACTGCAGGCCGAAACGTCTCATTTTGTTGTGTTCCTTTTTTGTAAAGCTATCATCATACCTTGGAGTGTATACCACACCCCACTACTAGCTCCTTACCGAAGAACAGCGAAGGTAGAGGTATACAGTGTGAGTCAAACTTGGGGTACTTCAGACACGCTAAAGGAGAGTGAAGAGAATGTGTTATTGCATAGAACTTATAACAAAGCGTATTGAACACTAGATTCTTTAGCCAGATCTGTGTCAATGATAAGAAGTTACATAAAAATATAACAATAGTTATAATTTATAGATAAATTAATAGTTTAAAGATTACAAATGAGGTGGACATTAACAAGATACATTTAATAGGATCTGCAATGTAATATCTGCCATAGAACTTCATAATGCGTAATGTTTCCCTGGCATAAAGCAAAAATAAGCATAGCTGCACTACAAACTAGACAATTGTGTATACACCCATAAGGAAAATGTCTAGTTTGTTTTTGGTTCATTACGCTGGATGCACGTTATCGGAAGTTTCTTCTAGCATTTCCTGTAAACATAGAAACAATTAATTATAAGAAAACATTACTTTTTAACTATAATTATTAGATAACAACATTACTATTTTAACTATAATTATTAGATAACAACATTACTATTGTAACTATAATTATAATTAAACAACATTACTATTTTAACTATAATTATAATAACACAACAGTACTATTTTAACCATAATTATTAGAAAACAACAGTACTATTTTAACTATAATTATAAGAAAACAACTGTACTATTTTAACTATAATTATAAGAAAACAACTGTACTATTTTAACTATAATTATGAGAGAACAACTGTACTATTTTAACTATAATTATAAGAAAACAACTGTACTATTTTAACTATAATTATAAGAAAACAACTGTACTATTTAACTATAATTATAAGAAAACAACTGTACTATTTTAACTATAATTATGAGAGAACAACTGTACTATTTTAACTATAATTATAAGAAAACAACAGTACTATTTTAACTATAATTATAAGAAAACAACTGTACTATTTTAACTATAATTATGAGAGAACAACTGTACTATTTCAACTATAATTATAATTAAATAACAGTACTATTTTAACTATAATTATTAGAAAACAACAGTACTATTTTAACTATAATTATAAGAAAACAACTGTACTATTTTAACTATAATTATGAGAGAACAACTGTACTATTTTAACTATAATTATAAGAAAACAACAGTACTATTTTAACTATAATTATAAGAAATCAACTGTACTATTTTAACTATAATTATAAGAAAACAACTGTACTATTTTAACTATAATTATAATAAAACAACAGCACTATTTTAACTATAATTATAAGAAAACAACAGTACTATTTTAACTATAATTATAAGAAAACAACTGTACTATTTTAACTATAATTATGAGAGAACAACTGTACTATTTCAACTATAATTATAATTAAACAACAGTACTATTTTAACTATAATTATTAGAAAACAACAGTACTATTTTAACTATAATTATAAGAAAACAACTGTACTATTTTAACAATAATTATGAGAGAACAACTGTACTATTTTAACTATAATTATAAGAAAACAACAGTACTATTTTAACTATAATTATAAGAAAACAACTGTACTATTTTAACTATAATTATGAGAGAACAACTGTACTATTTTAACTATAATTATAAGAAAACAACAGTACTATTTTAACTATAATTATAAGAAAACAACTGTACTATTTTAACTATAATTATAATAAAACAACAGCACTATTTTAACTATAATTATAAGAAAACAACAGTACTATTTTAACTATAATTATAAGAAAACAACTGTACTATTTTAACTATAATTATGAGAGAACAACTGTACTATTTCAACTATAATTATAATTAAACAACAGTACTATTTTAACTATAATTATTAGAAAACAACAGTACTATTTTAACTATAATTATAAGAAAACAACTGTACTATTTTAACAATAATTATGAGAGAACAACTGTACTATTTTAACTATAATTATAAGAAAACAACTGTACTATTTTAACTATAATTATAAGAAAACAACTGTACTATTTTAACTATAATTATGAGAGAACAACTGTACTATTTTAACTATAATTATAAGAAAACAACAGTACTATTTTAACTATAATTATAAGAAAACAACTGTACTATTTTAACTATAATTATAAGAAAACAACTGTACTATTTTAACTATAATTATAAGAAAAAAACGGGTGTCCGGTTAGCGCAATCGATAGGCGGTTGGCTTACCACGGCAACAGCCGGGGTTCGTACCCTGGCGAGAACACCTGGGTTTTACTAATTCCCTAAAAATTAGTACCTCTGAAGTCGGAGTAAATCTGCCTGCATGGCGAGGGGCATCCTGTAATGGGATAAAACAGACTTTACACGCAAAATTCAGTCCCACAAAATTGAGTGGGTGGGACTTCGTCAGAGGTCAAAGCTGACGAAAGCGAACGAACGAACGAATAAGAAAAGAACTACTATTTTAACTATACTTATAAGAAAACAACTGTACTATTTTAACTATAATTATAAAAAGGCATGTGACCAGAATGTGGTGTAATTAAATTATTAAAATTCTTCTTCTTAAAGATTTGGTTTCATGTTTTCTCAGTTTATGTGTCACAAAGGAATATGGTTGCGTGGCGATGCTAGCATTCAACAAGAGCAACTCACGATTGCCCTATAGTTTAGCTTTCAATAGGCATCTGATGTTTGTTTTTTTTCCTGGGAAAGTAGAGCGTCATATCGTGGTATCGACCTGTCGTGGTATCGATGTAGACATGACTTACAAAATGTGCCGTTGCTGAGTGGAGAAAATGGACACTTTAACTCCATACTTCCCGCACACCTTTAGAGAGGAATCCCTCTACCACAATTAAGTCTGTCATCTGTTTTCCTGGAGCCGATTTCTGCTTTAACTCTCACTACAGTTCACATGTTTGTAATGCACCAGATTGTGAACACTAGTCGTCGAGCGTCTAGTTAGCGTGCCAGTGTCTGTAGTGGTTGGCATTTAGACTGTAATGTCTTAATCCAAGTGTGAATATAGGATTGATGTATTTTCTCCTTAGGTGTACGGCACTGTCTTTATGATGTCTATTATTTGTTTCTTTTTTTTCCTATCGAATTAATATTCTTGGCTTCTGGTTTTTTTTTTAATATTTTTTTAAAAATTTTTTATTAGTATGTCTGCTTTAGGAACCTTTAGCAAAGTCTGATCTTTGCATGAGCATAACTTTTTCCCTCAGTTTCACACCGATAGCCTTGTGCTCTGGTGTCTCCCGCCGTACAGGCAGACAGTATACAACTTCAGAGGTACTCTTATGTTTTTATCGCCGAGGGTTTTGACGGTTTTAATTAATATTTTAACTTGACTTAAATCAATAATCAACCAGCAGACTCAACAAATAGAGATAGTATCGCGAAACAGTCAGAAGTAAACAGGAAAACTGAACATTAGTGACATCATCAAGAAAGAGTAAACCTAAATAGACTGAACATACAGTTATTATATCAGCGAAACAATAAGAAGATTAAACATACAGTGATAGAATCAAGAAACAGTCAGAGTGCAGAGTATATAAAGTGATTATGTCAAGAAACTGTCAGAATATAACTAAAAACAATTTTTTTTTTTGCATTCACACTTTTGCGTTACAATTGTACAACATGAAGACTATTTTGCGTTAAGACCTTTAGCATTACGGTTTTTTTTTATTTTTTGCATTAAGACAATTTTGCATTAAGTAATTTTTTTTTTGCATTAAGACTTTTGCGTTACAATTGTACAACATGAAGACTTTTTTGCATTAAGATATTTTTTTTTTTTTCATTAAGAATATATTTTTTTTTTCCTATTAACACTTTTTTTTTTCAGTAAGACCATGTGATGCATCTCACCTCATTGTTCACACCATGTGGACCCCACTGTTTCTATTATTTAAAAAACAAATACAAAAAGTGTTGCAATTATTCTAAAACTGTAATCAAAATACACGTACTGGTTCCCGCTAGATCAATAAACATTGACGTATCTAGATCATGCAAAGAGACGTCCGTAGGGGCTGGAAATGGTTGGTTTTGTGGATCAATGCCGCCAACAGCGCCTTCCTCTTCCTGTTTAAGAATAAATAACGGATACATGTCAGTTATCTTCTTAGCATTGTAAAAATTATTGTTTATTTATTTTACCGATCAGGTTTCAAGGTAAAATAGGACACCAAACATAAATGCTGCGGTAAAGCTAATAGTAGTGAAGCTATTTTTGTAACTCTCTTTTGTTGTTGTATGTATATTTTGTTAAAATTTTAGATATTTGTGTCTGAGCTAGATATGAATATCAAAAAGACTAAAACTATGATCATAAAAAAAGGAAATTCTCAAGACCTACAATTAAATATCAAAGTTGAAGGAATACATCTCGAGACAGTTCAGAACTACAACTACCTAGGATATACTATATATAACCAGTAATGGAAAATGTACAACTGAAATAAATAAAAGAATAGGTATGGCAAAAGGTAATTTCAGTGCCATGAAAAATATACTAACATCAAAACAAATAACACCAGGGCTAAAACTAAGAATAGCAAAATGTTACATCTTCTCAGTGTTTCTGTATGGTGCAGAAACATGGACATTAGAACAGAAAACAGAGCACAAAATTTAGGCCTTTGAAATGTGGATTTATAGAAGAATAGGTAGAATTGGATGGAAAGAAACGAAAACAAACGATGAAGTTTTAAGGCGGCTAAAGGTGAACAAAGTACTACTAAACACAATTAGAGCAAGACAAATGAAATTTGTGGGTCATGTTAAAAGACACAACAGTATAATAAAAGTAATATTGAAGGGAAAATGCAAGGTAAAAGAGGCAGAGGCAGACCAAGACTAACATGGACGAGTAACATGAAAAGAAGAAAAAGTCAGCCTATGACAATCTGCACCATCAAAGCAAGACACATAGTGGAATGGCGCTCCATGGTAGCCAACCTTCGATGCGGAGACGGCACTCAATGGTGATGATGATGTATCTGAGGTGATGTTTCAAACATAATGTTAATGGCACGTTATATGTAGACGAAAGGACAATCTCGCAAACAGCAAGGAAGAAAATCGATTCATTCGAAACAAAATGCTACAGAAAATACTTAAGATATATCGGATAATGAAAAAGAATAATCTTGACATACCGAAAGATGTAAATATTAAAAAGAAATGGCTTATAAACACCGTTTTACAGAGGAAATTGAAATACTATGGACAAGACATGTTTCCTGGGCGACGCATCAGGGGCAGACCAAGAAGAAGGTGGTTTCAAGACATCAAGAATACCTGAACATGACAACAGAAGAGGTGGGGGATCTGACTAGAGACAGAGATTCTTTCAGACGGGTTGTGTTTGTTGAACGCAACGTTCTGTGGGAGATCTGGCTAGAGACAGAGATTCTTTCAGACGGGTTGTGTTTGATGAACGCAACGTTCTGTGGGAGATCTGGCTAGAGACAGAGATTCTTTCAGACGGGTTGTATTTGTTGAACGCAACGTTCTGTGGGAGATCTGGCTAGAGACAAGAGATTCTTTCAGACGGGTTGTGTTTGATGAACGCAACGTTCTGTGGGAGATCTGGCTAGAGACAGAGATTCTTTCAGACGGGTTGTGTTTGATGAACGCAACGTTCTGTGGGAGATCTGGCTAGAGACAGAGATTCTTTCAGACGGGTTGTGTTTGATGAACGCAACGTTCTGTGGGAGATCTGGCTAGAGACAGAGATTCTTTCAGACGGGCTGTGTTTGTTGAACGCAACGTTCTGTGGGGATCTGGCTAGAGACAGAGATTCTTTCAGACGGGTTGTGTTTGTTGAACGCAACGTTCTGTGGGAGATCTGGCTAGAGACAAGAGATTCTTTCAGACGGGTTGTGTTTGATGAACGCAACGTTCTGTGGGAGATCTGGCTAGAGACAGAGATTCTTTCAGACGGGTTGTGTTTGATGAACGCAACGTTCTGTGGGAGATCTGGCTAGAGACAGAGATTCTTTCAGACGGGTTGTATTTGTTGAACGCAACGTTCTGTGAGAGATCTGGCTAGAGACAAGAGATTCTTTCAGACGGGTTGTGTTTGATGAACGCAACGTTCTGTGGGAGATCTGGCTAGAGACAGAGATTCTTTCAGACGGGTTGTGTTTGATGAACGCAACGTTCTGTGGGAGATCTGGCTAGAGACAGAGATTCTTTCACACGGGTTGTGTTTGATGAACGCAACGTTCTGTGGGAGATCTGGCTAGAGACAGAGATTCTTTCAGACGGGTTGTGTTTGTTGAACGCAACGTTCTGTGGGAGATCTGGCTAGAGACAGAGATTCTTTCAGACGGGTTGTGTTTGATGAACGCAACGTTCTGTGGGAGATCTGGCTAGAGACAGAGATTCTTTCACACGGGTTGTATTTGATGAACGCAACGTTCTGTGGGAGATCTGGCTAGAGACAGAGATTCTTTCACACGGGTTGTATTTGATGAACGCAACGTTCTGTGGGAGATCTGGCTAGAGACAGAGATTCTTTCACACGGGTTGTATTTGATGAACGCAACGTTCTGTGGGAGATATGGCTAGAGACAGAGATTCTTTCAGACGGGTTGTGTTTGATGAACGCAACGTTCTGTGGGAGATCTGGCTAGAGAGAGAGATTCTTTTAGACGGGTTGTGTTTGTTGAACGCAACGTTCTGTGGGAGATCTGGCTAGAGACAAGAGATTCTTTCAGACGCGTTGTGTTTGATGAACGCAACGTTCTGTGGGAGATCTGGCTAGAGACAGAGATTCTTTTAGACGGGTTGTGTTTTATGAACGCAACGTTCTGTGGGAGATCTGGCTAGAGACAAGAGATTCTTTCAGACGCGTTGTGTTTTATGAACGCAACGTTCTGTGGGAGATCTGGCTAGAGACAGAGATTCTTTCAGTGTGTGGTGAATGCAACGTTCTGCAGAGTCATGCGACCTGATGATGATAGTATATCGAAGCAATTTAATGTTTTGCCTTTTGGGAAGTAACGCTGAATCTTTTACACAACGTATTATTACTTTTCACATATATAATTCTCTAGTTTTCATCATATTTTAGATACACACTAATAGTTCTAAAGGTGTAGTACGTTAAAAGTATATTACCTCTTTTATTCATTGGTTGTTGGTATAATGGCTCTAAAGGTGTACAACGTTAAAGGAACACTACCTGTATTATTCATTAGTTATTGTTATAATAGTTCTAAAACAAAGGGAAAAAAAACTCATATATCATTTATGGCATGCTTTGTCAAGTCTTACCTGCCGATAGTAATGTCTGCCACCGAGGTCTATATCTGCAGGGTAAGGATCATTTTCCGTTAGAGCTAGAGCAAAATTAAGCAAAAGGTGGTTTGAAGCACTGGCCACACCAGCAACTGGTGGTGTATCTCTAGAGGGAACGCTGATGTTAGGTCTTGCTCCACTTGCTCCAGAAGAGAACACAGAAACATCAGTGGTGTTAATTGTTATTGGTAATTGCTGGTATACATTTCGTGTAGATCTGTCACGCATTGGTGTCACATTTCTTGTAGATCTGTCATGCATTGGTGTCACATTTCTCGTATATCTGTCATGCATTGGTGTCACATTTCTTGTAGATCTGTCATGCATTGGTGTCACATTTCTTGTAGATCTGTCATGCATTGGTGTCACATTTCTCGTAGATCTGTCATGCATTGGTATCACATTTCTCGTAGATCTGTCATGCATTGGTGTCACATTTCTCGCAGATCTGTCATGCATTGGTGTCACATTTCTTGGTCTGTTTCTACCATGAACCAGTTCAGACGAACCAGATTCACTAGAATGATTGGTTAAACTATATTGTTGTGGATTTCCTGTTGATCTAACAGTATGGCGTGTCACATTTCTTGGTATATCTCTACTATCAACCAGTACAGATGAACTGTATTCACTAGAATGATTGGTTACATTATATTGTTGTGGATTTCCTGTTGATCTAACAGTATGGCTTGCCACATTTCTGGGTCTATTTCTACCCCACTCCAGAACATTAGTAGCAGCTCCACTAGAAGTGTTATTGCGAACTAACTGATATGTAGTGGCTGATTCTTCATGCAATGGAAGTCCATCCGTCCAATTTTGTTGGGTGGTTCCGTAGCTTACATGTCCACCAACACTAGACTGGCCAGTGATATTTCTGGGAACTAACTGATATGAATTCGCTGTCATTGTTTCTGAGCTCAATGGCCTGTATGTCAAATTATGTTGGGTGGTTCCGTAGCTTACATGTCCACCAACACTAGACTGGCCAGTGATATTTCTGGGAACCAACTGATATGAATTCGCTGTCACTGTTTCTGAGCTCAATGGCCTGTATGTCAAATTATGTTGGGTGGTTCCAGAACTTACACACACATCAACACCAGGCTGCCTAGAAGGGGGAAATGTCTGATATGAGTTCACTGTTATCGTATCTCTATACAATGGTCCACGTGATAAATTGTGTTCGGTGTCTCCTAAACTGACCTGTTGAGCCGAACCAGATGCATAATCGTAAATTATTTCACCTGCAAGTTGTCTATTATTTCCACTTGCGACGTTATTAAGTGTGTGGCTTGTCTTGTGATCAGTGTATTGACCATGAACTGGTGGCAGTTGAGTTCCAGTGCTGAAGGCATGAGAATTTGCTTCCCCTGATCTTTGTGACTTGTTTGAAGTTCAGCTTGTTCTGCATCAACTCTATGAGTGTCGACAATGCGTTCGTGCTGTAATTGTTCTCGTTTCCTATTACTAACATACTGAAAGAATTTAGCAGAAATATTTTCTAGCTGTCGTTGTACATTATCAATGAATGTTTCATGATCTGGACTCAGGCATTGGTGTTCAACTGCCCCCGTGTCTTGGTACACATTTACATGTCCTGTTGGAACATTAGGTGTGGAATGTTGTCTTCGTTGAGCCTGAAGTGTCCCAACATCCAAACCAGAAGTAGGTTTTCTTCGTTCAAGGACATTGCTACTATCTGCTTTTGGGTTACTTGCTCTACCTGATGGTCCGGGGTCAAAACCTACAGGTCGAGATTCACCAAAACCTGCACCAGTCTTTGATGCATTTTCAGAATTAACATTTGTCAGATTTGTGGTCTGAGTAGATATCTTCATGTTCACATCATTGGGTCTCTGTGATGAGCCAAGTCTAGATCTGTGAGACGGCGCGTCCTGTTTCTCATGACTCTGTGACAGTTGTCTGTGATCTGTGTAACTATTTAACACATATAATGTACTGTCCTGGCTAGTATTGTTGCCAGAATTTTCTTCATACAACCCTCTTTCATCATTAATATCTGATCTATGAAGCGCTGTCTCAGCTACTTTAGCTTGCAAGTCGTGTTGATTTACAATCTCCACATCATCAACTGGTTTCTGCTGATATTGTAAAGAAACATCTGTTGAAGTATCACCTTCTCCTGAATATCCTTCTGCCATGGTAAGTACTTTATTTGCTCTTCTCTCAAAGTGTCACTTTAACATTTCAGTGTATGCTATTTCTTTACACACACCTCGTCGTACATAGTCTCAGCACTTGTTATTCTGCACATGAGATAAGCTAATGCCGTACAATATCACCTTCACCACAAGATACACACAGATAGAGTCTGAAAACAGCCAACTGTAGATACCCTTAGGCCTGCGAGCTGAGAGGGAATTCCCGTAAAATCTCCAACTAGCGTGACGCTCTCATCTTGCGAGCAGGGGTGGTTGTTGGTAGAGTGAAATCAGCCATCTATAGCTCATATGCTTGAAAACCTCACCTGTTTGGGGGATTTTTCCGTTTTATCTTCCGCGGGCTTTAGTTTATATAATTGGCTGTGGTGTGAACTAATGTTCCATCTCTGTGATAGGCTCTGTATACTGATCTGTATAATGTACAATCATTCATGATCTGTAAGTGTCTTTTATTCCCAGGTTCCATGTTTGATATTGGGTATAACTGTAAAAACAAAGAAGAAAATACAGAAAATAAATAATCGATATTAAGTGTTATTGAACGTTATACATTTAAGAACAATATCTTCATCATATATACTGGCTTGTACAATTGATAATCAGTTCTTTCCGCGATCATATATATGTTGTGCATCATACCATATGTCGTTATATATGCTTTATAGGGTACACTACTTGTTGTGACCTATGTTATATAAGTGACACTACTTGTCGTGACCTATGCTATATACGTGACACTACTTGCCGCGACCTATGTTATATACGTGACACTACTTGTCGTGACATATGTTATATACGTGACACTACTTGCAGTGACCTATGTTATATACGCGACACTACTTGCCGCGACCTATGTTATATACGTGACACTACTTGCCGCGACCTGTTATATACGTGACACTACTTGCCGCGACCTATGTTATTATACGTGACACTACTTGCCGCGACCCATGTTATATACGTGACACTACTTGGCGCGATCTATGTTTAACATATGGCACTACTTCCCGAAACCTATGTTTTAAACATGACATTACTTGCCGTGACCTATGTTTTAAACATGACATTACTTGCCGTGACCTATGCTTCAAACATGACATTACTTGCCGTGACCTATGTTTCAAACATGACATTAGTTGCCGTGACCTATGCTTTAAACATGACATTACTTGCCGTGACCTATGTTTCAAACATGACACTACTTGCCGTGACCTATGTTTTAAACATGACACTACTTGCCGTGACCTATGTTTCAAACATGACATTACTTGCCGTGACCAAGTTCTTAACCAGTTTATGAGCTACGATTTGCTCCAGGAGCTCGCCAATTGTGATTTTGGATTGTGTGATCATCGATTTAGCAGTGATCTTTGTTAGTATTCCGCACTGGTGGCTGTGGAAGCCATTCCTCTCTGGAATGATCACATTTAATGTTTGTTTTCTTCTTCAGCGATCGGCCACTGCTAGGCATTTAGACCAGCCCGGGTCACGAGCAAGCCGGTACGCTTGATGTCATCATTATCATCGAGTGCCATCTCCGCGACGAAGGTTGGCTACCACTGAGCGTCATTCTGCTCTGTCTCTTGCTTTGATGGTGCAGGCTGTTATAGGCTGATTTGTCCATCTTTTGATGCTACTAGTCCATGTTAATCTTGGTCTGCCTCTTTTACCTTGTATTTTCCCCTCCAAGATTACTTTGAGTAGGCTGTTATGTCTTTTAACATGCATTGTGTTTAGTAGTTCTCTTTTCATTTTTAGTTGTTTTAAGACTTCATCATTAATTTTCTTTTCTTTCCATCCAATTCTACCTATTCTTCTACATATCCAAATTTCAAAGGCTTCAATTTTCTGTCTGTTTTCTTGTCTGATGTCCATGTTTCTGCACCATATAGGAATGTTGAGAAGATATCACATTTTGCTATTCTCAGTTTTAGCCCTGGTGTTATTTGTTTTGATGTTAGTATATTTTCCATGACATTAAAATTACTTTTTGCCATTCCTATTTTTTTGTTTATTTCAGTTGTACATTTTCCCTCACTGGTTATAGTATGTCCAAGGTAGTTGTAGTTCCGAACTGTCTCCAGGTCTATTCCTTCAATTTTGATATCAACTTGTAGGTTTTGAGTATTTATTTGTTTATGATCATAGTTTTAGTCTTTTTGATATTCATATCTAATCCATATTTTTTGCTTGTCCTGTTTACTCCATTAAGTCATCATCAGTTCCCCATAACTTGTCATGCAGGATTCTAAACAACCTGGGGAATATTTGTTTTCTTTAAGATGTTGGGATGATGGAGTCCTGTATAATATGATCTGGAGTTTGGATGTTCCACAGACGCGTGCTGCAAAGTCACTGGGTCCTATATTGTGTAGGTGTACTCTGTGGCCACATTCATCTGTTCTGAGTCAGGATATCTAGTTCTTTTCATGTTTGCTGAATTTCTTTAAGCTGTCGTACTCTGGCTCATATTTTCAATACTACTCTCCCATTCTGTTTTCCTAGCCTGTTTCAAGCCTGTCTTTATTTTGTATGAGGCTCTGGTGTTGGTTGGTCTATTACAGAGCTTGTTTTAAATCTCTCGCCAGGCGCTTTATCTTTAACATCATCCTGTAACAATTGGTTATGTCATTCTCTAACAGTCGGTTTATATCATCCTGTAACAGTTGGTTTATATCATCATGTAACAATTGGTTTATATCATTCTGTAACAGTTGGCCTGAATCATCCTGTAACAGTTGGTTTATTTCATCCTGTAACAGTTGGCTTATATCATCCTATAACAGTTGGCTTATATCATCCTATAACAGTTGACTTCTATCAACCTGTAACAGTTGGCTTATATCATCCTGTAACAATTGGTTTACATCATCCTGTAACAGTTGGCTTATATCATCCTATAACAGTTGGCTTATATCATCCTATAACAGTTGGCTTATATCATCCTATAACAGTTGACTTCTATCAACCTGTAACAGTTGGCTTATATCATCATGTAACAATTGGTTTACATCATCCTGTAACAGTTGGCTTATATCATCCTATAACAGTTGACTTCTATCAACCTGTAAGTCGGCTTATATCATCCTGTAACAATTGGTTTACATCATCCTATAACAGTTGACTTATATCATCCTATAACAGTTGGATTATATCATCGTATTTGATATCATAGGAACCTGGAGCAGTTTTGCAAAATCTTTGAAAAGTTCCACAAATATCATCCGTTGTAAAAATGCAATATTCGTCATTGAGAAGCAAGTTCTCGCAAAGCCTTGGAATTATGCCCTTGATTGCGTCTTCTCTTTATGTTCTTGTTCTTGAGTCAGTCTATTATATGACCTTTCATTTATCATATCGTGATCCGAAAGGCGCAGATATCGTAGCTTGCCTTAAACTACAACACAGCGTATGTAACATCTTTATGAGATAACGGGGTGTAGTCGTTGGGTGAAAGCAGATACGAACATTTTACAGATGGCTCAGTCAGGGTTAACCCAATGCCAATGTCCAATCATCAACGCTGAAACAATCGTGGGGAATACCCCCAGTACATAAACAATTTAAAAACGGGAATTTCCGGTTTTTGGTGTAATATTAAGTTAAAAGAAATTTGAAATATGAATGGAAGAGAAGAAGGAGGGGGAGATGGAGAAGAAGAAATAAAATGAATATCAAACGATAACACTTTTTTGCTTTTAATAAAAAGTCGAGAAAATTAGAACTGAATGTCTTCACTGAGAATCTCAAAGGAATGACAACCGAAAGAGCAATGATTTTAGAGATTTTGTCGTTGCTTGTGTTTCAATAGTAGGCTAAAAGGAATTGAAGTCAGCGGGCACAACATAAATAATTTGCGATATGCGAATGACACAGTCTTAATAGCAGAAACAGAGAATGAACTAGAAGAAATGATAGAAATAATAGTAATTGAAAGCAACAAGAACGGTCTCAGTTTGAATAGGGGGTTAAGGCAAAGAAATGCAAGTGAATGCATAAAAAATGCGAAGCTGCAATCGTCTACTAATCACGTAAAGCTTCTAACATACCATTTTTTCTTCTTTTTTTTCAATTTTTCCTCAGTTTGAATAGTAAGAAAACAGAAGTAATGGCCATATCGAAGAAACAATCATCACCATCATGCAACATAAAAATAAACGACACAAATCTGAAACAAGTGCAACGTTTCAAATACTTGGGCACAATAATAACATCAGATGGGAGATGCACCACAGAATAAAAAACAGAATAGCTCAGGCCAAATAACATTTCAGAAAATGAAAACTATATTATGCAACAAGTCTATGTCAATAGAAAAGAGAAAAAGAGTTCATCGGTGCTATATAGAACCAATTCTGACCTATGGAAGCGAATCATGGACAATAGACAAACAGATGAAAAGACGAATAGAAGCCACAGAGATGGGATTTATCAGAAGAATGTTGAAAGTTCCATGGACAGCTAAAAAAGACCAATGAGGAAGTTCTCAAAGAGGCCAGCACAAAAAGGCAGCTCCTAAAAAACATCACAAAAGAAACAATCAACATTGTTGGGCACATCATGAGAAGAGGAAAGTTGGAATACTTGATTACAACTGGCAAAATAAAAGGAAAGAGAGATCGCGAATGACAGAGAGAGAGAGAATAGCTTGGTGTCATGGCATGGAAAACAGTCAACAACAGAACTGATACGATGCACTGTAGATAGAAATTGTGGAAGGACATGATCGCCTACGCCAGCCGGTGTGGCACATGATGATGATGTGTTATGACGTCACCGCTGTTGATTGTTTTGTCAGTCCGTGGTTAGTAACAGGAACAAAAAGGTCGCAACTAAACCCCCATACACACCACACAACAACAAAATGTGGCTCGGCTTTAAATAACAAACACAATCCAGAAATTAAAATACAGGAAAAAACATTTCTTCACAATCTGCTCAATAAATGAAACGTTTAAGTCTAAGGAAGTTTGGGGTTAAAGTAGTCGCCGTCGCTATGTCAGTTCGTATATCTGGGCAGAGGCCAGGAGATTCTATGAAAACCGAGATCAACATTGAGTGACAGGAAAGATTTTTTTTTTTTTTTTTTTTGAAAGAAGACTAGCAAAAAAAGATGATTTTTATTAAACCAAGACCGACAGGAATGATAGGAAGTATGGTTAAATAAAACCAAGATTGACAGGACGTAACAAGAAAGATGATTTTATTAAACCAAGATCGACAGGGAATGATAGGAAGTATGGTTAAATAAAACCAAGATTGACAGGACGTAACAAGAAAGATGATTTTATTAAACCAAGACCGACAGGGAATGATAGGAAGTATGGTTAAATAAAACCAAGATTGACAGGACGTAACAAGAAAGATGATTTTATTAAACCAAGACCGACAGGGAATGATAGGAAGTATGGTTAAATAAAACCAAGATTGACAGGACGTAACAAGAAAGATGATTTATTAAACCAAGACCCACAGGGAATGATAGGAAGTATGGCTAAATGAAACCAAGATTGACAGGACGTAACAAGAAAGATGATTTTATTAAACCAAGACCGACAGGGAATGATAGGAAGTATGGTTAAATAAAACCAAGATTGACAGGACGTAACAAGAAAGATGATTTTATTAAACCAAGACCGACAGGGAATGATAGGAAGTATGGTTAAATAAAACAAGATTGACAGGACGTAACAAGAAAGATGATTTTATTAAACCAAGACCCACAGGGAATGATAGGAAGTATGGCTAAATGAAACCAAGATGACAGGATGTATCAAGAAAGATGATTTTATTAACCAAGTTTGACAGAACGTAACAAGAAAGATGATTTTTATTAACCAAACAGCAGTAGAAGCTTTTTTTTTTCTTTGTTTGGTCAGTTTTGCTAATAAATCAAGAGGGGTGTTTAAATAATATGATACACCCATGAGGTGTGGTTCTGCAAAGTTTGGGAATCGCTGGTCCGATTCTGTGCACAGCCATAACCAGTGACTGTATTATTCATCGCGCAGTGACTAAAGTAAGGCAAAGTACGAGTCTCAAATCGGCGTCTTAACACGCGAGTTCTCACCCATATGTGCTCAGCCGCCTGTCCAGAATTTTTCGGAGACTTCTGGATAGTGTCGCTTCAAGCATTGAAACTCTCACGATGTGATGCGGCATTCCTCACCTTCCCAGAGTACTATCATGGTAACCATTTCTTCCATCGGCTGGGTCGACCGCCGGGTGTATTTGTTTTCTTCTAACCACGAGTACAACTCACAGCGCTTCCAGCGGTAATCGAACACGGGTTGTCCGAACGTCGGTAGCCTAGTCGGGTGGTTTTTTTACAACTAGGCTACCTGTGTCCAAACTAGGCTACGAGGCCCTCAACTAGACTACCTGTGCCCCCAACTAGGCTACCGAGGCCCCCACATTTGGTGACTGTGTAAAGGGATGCACCCAGTGCAGCAGTAACTGAAACCAGAAGTCGAGAAAACTAGCTCAGAACAGGGACACGTGGGGATAATCAACGTGAGTCCTCTGTAAAGTTTGACAACTTAATAACAAGATCGTCGAACATGGAGAGTCTAGAATCCCTGCCCATGTTCTATTTTCAGCTCTAAAGGGCAATAGATAGCTTACTTTTTTAGACAAACAAACAGACAGAGAGTACGAGCGCTAAACAGACAAGTAGTATATGTGTGTACTTTACTCTTGTAAAGGTTTGCGTCAGTGCACTATGCCGTGTTATATGTTCCTGGATAACCTAACGGTAATCTAGGCCAGCGAGCCAAACAAGATTAAACTTGATTCTAATCCCGCGGTGGGTTGCAGGTTTGTTAACATAAACACTTTGCTGAATTATCCAATGAAAATCGTTGCATAAAGCGTGCATGAACACACGACGTGCTTAGTGCGAACACACCAGAAACTAAACTACTTGTATCGTACGGGATCAGCAGCAGGATTATTAATTTAAATGTAATAGTTACCCATAGTGTAAGTATAATCGTAAACTCTAACGTTTGTTAAAGTATCATGTTGTATGTATTTTATTTACGAAATCAAACATAAATACGACAGAACGTATAAATTGTTCACGTAAATTCTTAGAAATCGTCCTGCTTCTAAAAAATCATACATTCGTCGTCAGAACTAACTTAGGTATCCAGCGAACTGCGCATGCGCATATAGAAATGACAGCTGAATTGTAACATATTCTCGTTTTACTTGCTGTTAATCAGTATGAAATATGACAGATTAAACCAATACTTTGTATATTTCATTAAGTTACATGTTTTAAGCTCATTAATACACATCTATACTGTTCATGTTATAGATAGTGACTATGGAAAGTCGTTAGGATTCACCTCGACCAATAGCGTGTACGGTTAGCGCAATCGATAGGCGGTTGGCTTACCACGGCAACAGCGGGGTTCGTACCCTGGCGAGGACACCTGGTTTACTAATTCCCTAAAATTAGTACCTCTGAAGTCGGAGTAAATCTGCCTGCATGGCGAGGGGCATCCTGTAATGGGATAAAACAGACTTTACACGCAAAATTCAGTCCCACAAAATTGAGTGGGTGGGACTCGTCAGAGGTCAGAAAGCGAACGAACGAACCTCGACCAATTCTACATTGCCTTTGCGCATGTCCGTGGCATTTTTTTTTATATTTTTTTTAGTGAATCACCTCGAAGTTTCCCTCAATTATAATATTCATTTATTACTATTTGTCTCCATATTTTGCTTTGCCAAGACAGAAACAGAATTGCTACCTGGATATAATGCAATAGACTCTAAGCTAAAAACTGTGCACAACTATAACGTATTAAGAAAAGGCACCCGCGTGTATATCTAGAGAATGGCTTTGGCAGAAGGTCAACAACAGAAATGATAAAGAACTGCCGATATCGAACGTTGTGGAGAGACATGATCACCTACGTCAGCAGGCCCGGTAATTGATGATGATGATGATGTATATCTAGACGTATAATCAAGATATATCTCTCTCTCTCTCTCTCTCTCTCTCTCTCTCTCGCTCTCTCACTCTCTCACTCTCACTCTCTCACTCTCTCCACTCTCTCTCTCACTCTCACTCTCTCACTCTCACTCTCTCACTCTCTCTCTCTCTCTCTCACTCTCTCACTCTCACTCTCTCACTCTCACTCTCTCTCTCTCTCACTCTCTCACTCACTCTCTCTCTCACTCTCTCTCTCACTCTCACTCTCTCACTCTCTCTCTCACTCTCTCACTCTCTCTCTCTCTCTCTCACTCTCACTCTCTCACTCTCACTCTCTCTCACTCTCTCACTCACTCTCACTCTCTCTCTCTCACTCTCTCTCTCACTCTCGCACTCTCTCTCTCTCTCTCTCTCTCTCTCGCTCTCTCTCCGTAAAAGAAGCGTTTTCTATTTTGTTCCTGTATGGTCATGATGTGATGTCTGTCGCTAGTGCGAAATTTGTAGATCTCTCCAACACAGGTCACCGCATCGATAATAATTGTTGCATGTTTATGTCATTGGGCCCCAACGAAGTTCGGGATAGTTGTTGCATGATTATATCGTTAGACCCAAATTTGATATCAAAGTCAGGATAGTTGTTGCATGATTATATCGTTGGGCCCCACATGTGATATCAAAGTTCAGGGTGGTTGTTGCATGATTATATCGTTGGGCCCCACATGTGATATCAAAGTTCAGGATAGTTGTTGCATGATTATATCGTTGGGCCCCACATATGATATCAAAGTTCAGGGTAGTTGTTGCATGATTATATCGTTGGGCCCAAATTTGGCATCGAAGTTCAGGATAGTTGTTGCATGATTATATCTTTGGGCCCCAAATTTGATATCAAAGTTCAGGATAGTTGTTGCATGATTATATCTTTGGGCCCCAAATTTGATATCAAAGTTCAGGATAGTTGTTGCATGATTATATCTTTTGGCCCCAAATTTGATATCAAAGTTCAGGATAGTTGTTGCATGATTATATCTTTGGGCCCCAAATTTGATATCAAAGTTCAGGATAGTTGTTGCATGATTATATCTTTGGGCCCCAAATTTGATATCAAAGTTCAGGATAGTTGTTGCATGATTATATCTTTGGGCCCAAATTTGATATCAAAGTTCAGGATAGTTGTTGCATGATTATATCTTTGGGCCCCAAATTTGATATCAAAGTTCAGGATAGTTGTTGCATGATTATATCGTTGGGCCCCAAATTTGATATCAAAGTTCAGGATAGTTGTTGTATGATTATATCGTTGGGCCCCAAATTTGATATCAAAGTTCAGGATATTTGTTGTATGATTATATCGTTGGGCCCAAATTTGATATCAAAGTTCAGGATATTTGTTGTATGATTATATCGTTGGGCCCAAATTTGATATCAAAGTTCAGGATATTTGTTGCGTGACTGAAGAAATTGTTCTAGTGTTTGGGACCCTCTTTCGCGGGGACATTTGTCAGTGCGGGGTTAATTCTAAACTAAGCGGTAAAAATGGCTGCAGTTTACACAATTATTACAAACACTATCATATGTATATACTGTATATACATATATATATCATCAATATATATATATCATCATCAAGTACCGGGCCTAGTGGCGTAGGTGATCATGTCTCTCCACAACTTTCGATCTCGGCAGCTATTTATCATTTCTGTTGTTGACCTTCTGCCAAGCCATTCTCTTAAGCTGTCAGTTATTTTTTCTCTTTGCTTCCCTCTGTCTCTTCGTCCCTCAATTTTCCAGTTGTTACAATATATTCAAGTTGTTCTCTTCTCATTACATGACCAAAAAATGATGATTGTTTCTTCCTAATATTGGAAATAGCTCTCTTTTTGCTTTGACCTCTCTCAGAACCTCTTCATTACTCTTCTTAGCTGTCCATGGTATTCTCAACATTCTTCTGTAAAACCACATTTCTACAGACTCTAGTGATTTTCTTGTCTGTTGTCCTATTGTCCATGACTCGGATCCATATGTTAAGACTGGCTCTACGTAACATTTAAGAACATATATATATATATATATATATATATATATCATTATAATAATAAATAACTAATAATAGCGACCGTCCCTGGACAACGGTAATGACAACAATAACAACTTGTGGATTAGCGTTAATGATTCTCCGTCGTGTGTACAAAAGTCCAGTCCAGACTTTAAATAAATGATTAAACCATAAGCTAAAGGTGTGATACGATCATAAAGCAGAAGTCGTCACGTGGGTGTTTATTTTATTTTCCGAAATAGCCGTTTATAGAAAAAAAAAAAAAAAAAACTTCACGACATTTTCCTGCTACTGGGGTCTGCCGGTGGTAGGGGAAATGTAAGACCGGATAATACAGCCGCTTGGTCTAAGCTGTCGCTGCGAGGTGTTCGGGTCTAAGTTTTTATTTCACCCTTGTAAATAAATATGGCGGAATGGGCGCTTATGGACCATATAATATATACTGTACTAGCTGGACCATATAATATATACTGTACTAGTTGGATTGGACCATATAATATATACTGTACTAGTTGGATTGGACCATATAATATATACTGTGCTAGTTGGATTGGACCATATAATATATAATGTACTAGTTGGATTAGACCATATAATATATAATGTACTAGTTGGATTGGACCATATAATATATACTGTACTAGCTGGACCATATAATATATACTGTACTAGCTGGACCATATCATATATACTGTACTAGCTGGACCATATAATATATACTGTACTAGTTGGATTGGACCATATAATATATACTGCACTAGTTGGATTGGACCATATAATATATACTGTACTAGCTGGACCATATCATATATACCGTACTAGTTGGACCATATAATATATACTGCACTAGTTGGACCATATAATATATACTGTACTAGTTGGACCATATAATATATACTGTACTAGCTGGACCATATAATATATACTGCACTAGTTGGATTGGACCATATAATATATACTGTACTAGCTGGACCATATCATATATACTGTACTAGTTGGACCATATAATATATACTGTACTAGTTGGACCATATAATATATTATGTACTAGTTGGACCATATAATATATACTGTACTACTAGTTGCACAATATAAGGCAACACAATGCATTTCGACTGCATACCGTTATGTCGCATTATATCTTAAAGACCACTATCTTTTAACACGTTTTTTCCCCTAACCAGCATCCATTACGTACACACACACACACACACATGCATAGATAGAACATGAACATCAAGTAGGCATGTTTACTGCATTTTTTAAAATTATAAAACACTCATCATAAAGAAAATCCTTCCTGGCAAGATAACCATTAAATGCAGCATCACCGTATAATATCATATAGGAGAAATACACAATATCCCATGCATTCTATTAATTAATGTATATACAACTGAAGTTAAGTGTTTTATTAAATTTAAAGATCGTTATGGGTCATGTCCTCATTATCGCTTCTTAGCGCTGCCGTTAATATTATTATTGATGTGATGTTAGCAGCAACAGATTTTCAAATTAATAAAAAACGAACTTAATGTTTTTAAACATAGATGATAGATCTACTTCTCTAATTAATAAAAAACGAACGTTAATGTTTTTAAACATAGATCTTCTTCACTAATTAATAAAAATAATATGGCCTTTAGCGTCTCGACAGACGGTTGGTAGCAAGCAATCATGATAAGTCAGTAATTTGGTAAAGCATTAGTGTCTCATACTGGTTGCTGCTTTACTGAACAGCTTCTCTCGTGGCTGAATTGCCAATCCTGGACAGACAGATCCATCCACAGAACGAGTAAGGTGTATTTGCGGTACTTGGCCTTGTCTGTTTTCTCTTGCGTCTTTTGTCTTCTGAATTTGATATCAGCACTATCTCTAAAGTTGCTGTGCCATTTAAAAAAAATGTTGCTCTCCATGTGATCTACAGCCACATTTTCCCAGTTTCTTTCACTTATAGGAAATTCCCTCAAGGAAGCCCTTGCTAACATCATATCTCAGCACAGGTCTCCACTTTGGTCTCTTTCCGTCCTTAAGTTAATGTATCTAATTAAAGCATAATTTAATTCAATTATAGCTTTAGTTATGTTTTTGTCAGGTTGTGAACATAGATGTAATTTATCATCAATTCGAAGTTATTACTGGCGAGTCTAAGCACTCTACTCCAACGTTGGAGAAAATATTACTACACTTTATACAGCACAAACACATACATAACAATTAATCGAAAAGGTTTATGAAACGATCTACTTACGACATGAAAGTCCAGAAATAAAACTCAGCACTTGGATCAACAACGTGTATCATGTATTTATTCAATTTAAATGATAAATGTCAAACTTTCGCATAGTTATTTGTTTCTCGGGTCTTCTGCATAGTTTTCACTCCGACTTCCATAACGCTAATGGGGAAGATTATTATGGTGACTGAGCGAGCCCCAAGACTGTAACCCACCAGAGGAATCTAGCCAATCAAATTAGGCTGTGCTTCTTTACTTCTCCATTACCTTTCAGCGCGAGTGGAGATATGGGAGGCCATTGGCACTTCTGTTCGCTTCTTCTGTTATGTTTATAGACTGCGATATGATATTCGACACTCTTCCGTAATTGTGTGTTCTTGTTCTGGAATGTGGAATCTATGGTTCTTCAAGATGGCCACTTGTAAAAAAACGTGAAATTTACGAAGAAAATACAATTGAAAACGTGTCTTTTTTCCCTCTAATCTCACATACTTGTCAATTTCCAGCATCGAGAGAAATTGTATATGTGGTCGTTAGCCTTTATTATAAATTTGCCTTGATATTATGTGTCATACTGGTTTGAACAATCTGTAAATCCATGTTTTTCTTTTGTTAAAAAAAAAATCAATGAGACCACACATTTAACGCGTGCACGGTTACGAGGATATGTGTCAGCTATCGGAAAACACACCGAGCATAATAAAAATAAAGTAAATATTATTACATCTGTACCACAATGGAACCCGTATCTTTCATCATAATGCCTTTATCTATCATCATCAAGAGCCATGCCTGTTGACAAAGGCTGTTGTGTCTCGGTGTATATCCACATTCTTATATCTCGGCTGATGTGTATCAATCCTCTTGTAGATTTCCCCCTTAACTTGTCAGTTTTTAAAAGGAAGAAGAAAAAAGTGGTATGGTAACAGCTTTACGTGGTAATTAACAAAACAAAAGTCGACGTTTCGGCCAAGTAGGCCTTCAGCTGGAACAACAAACAACAATAAAGAAATATGTAAGGATATGTACACAAATCTAACTACATGGCGATATTATGCTAGATACTCAAGAAAGGAAATAAAAAAAGGTCACTTCCCTCTAAGCATCTTGGTGCATCTTGATGTCTTTACCCCCTTAACTTGCCTAGTGTCATATTTTTCTGCTTTCTCCAGTCTTTTTATCTCTCGTTGTTGTCTGGTGTCACCGTGTGCGTCAGCTGTTTTCTTCTCACCAACCTTTATTATTAATCTCTTCAAATGCACCTAATGACCTTTATTTCTGCTGTGGCTCCGTCTAGAACGTGTTCGTTACACGTTTTATCTGCCTATGACATTTCTCAAATGTTTGTGGTAGAAAACCACACCTCTGAGGCCTCCAGAGATGCTACTGTCTGTTGTCTGTCCTGAATTTACTTCCAAACTTGCCTCTTCTGTCTTTCATCATCATCATCGAGTGCCGTCTCCGCATCGAATGTTGGCTACCATGGAGCACCATTCCACCCTGTCTCTTGTTTTGATGGTGCAGATTGTCATAGGCTGACTTGTCCATCTTTTCATGTTGCTCGTCCATGTTAGTCTTGGTCTGCTTCTGCCTCTTTTACCTTATATTTTCCCTTCCAATATTACTTTTATTAGGCTGTTGTGTCTTTTAACATGACCCAAAAATTTCATTTGTCTTGCTCTAATTGTGTTTAGTAGTTTTCTTTCCATTTTTAGTTCTCTTAAACCTTCCTAGTTGTTTTCTTTTCTTTCCATCTAATTCTACCTGTTCTTCTATATATCCACATTTCAAAGGCTTCAATTCTCTGTTCTGTTTTCTTGTCTAATGTCCATGTTTCTGCACCATTTAGGACTATTCAGAAGATGTAACATTTTGCTATTCTTTGTGACATTAAAGAACTATTTTTGTTACATTCATTAATTCTACTGCCTTCACATGACATTAAAATAACTAGTTTTGCTACTTTCATTAACTCGACTGCCTTCTCTCTCTACTTTTTTAGCTCCCAGTGGAGCATATGTCTTCAACAAACACTTTCCAAGTCGTTCTGTTTTTTGCCATTCTTTTAAGATCATTCCATGTCTTCCCCATCATCTTCATCTCTACTTCTATCTGTCTTCTCCAAGAATTCCTTTATCTGGGGATTCCAAAAAAGGCTTCCGTAGTGTGTGTCCGATCCAGCGCCATCGTCTTCGCTGTATCTCTTTATCCACTGGTGTTTGACTGGTACATTTCCATAATTCTATGTTAGTGATATTGTCCTGCCATTTCCATCCTTTTATTATGCGTAAGTATCCATTAATGAAAGTCTGTATCTTCGTGATTGTCAATTTTGTTGTTCTCCATGTTTCACAGCCATAATAGGACCGCCTTAACATTTGAGTTGAAAATTTGTATTTTTCTATTGAACCTAATTTCTTTGGATTTCCATGTTTCCCAGTGCAATGAAAGCTCATCTTGCTTTTGATATCCTTATTTTGATATCATTTTCTGTTCCTCCTCTTTATCTATATTCTTCTTCTTCTACCTTTTAGCTCCCAGTTGAGCATAGGTCTTCAACAAACACTTTCCAAGTCGTTCTGTTTTTTGCAATTCTTTTAAGATCATTCCAAGTCTTCCCCATCATCTTCATCTCTGCTTCAATCTGTCTTCTCCAAGAATTCCTTGGTCTTCCTCTTTGTCTTTTCCCCTGGGGATTCCAAAAAAGGGCCTGTTGTGTAATACTCTCAGTTGGTTTCCGTAGTGTGTGTCCTATCCATCGCCATCGTCTTCGCTGTATTTCTTTATCCACTGGTATTTGACCGGTACATTTCCATAATTCCACGTTAGTGACTTTGTCCTGCCATTTCCATCCCTTTATTCTGCGCAAGCATCCATTAATGAAAGTCTGTACCTTCGTGATTGTCAATTTTGTTATTCTCCATGTTTCACAGCCATATAATAGAACCGACTTAACATTGGAGTTGAAAATTTGTATTTTGTATTTAGCCTAATTTCTTTGGATTTCCATATGTTTCCCAGTGCAATGAAAGCTCCTCTTGCTTTTGATATCCTTATTTGGTATCGTTTTCTGTTCCTCCCTCTTTATCTATATTACTGCCCAGATATATATAAGATTGTACGTCTAGTAGAGGTATTTCTCCTAGTTTTATTTGGTTATTGCCAACTGCATTAATTCTCATAATGTTGGTCTTATCTCTATTAATCTTTAGTCCTAGCTGTTGTGATCTCTCATCTAATATACTCATTTTATCTTGCATCTGTTGGTGGCTGTGTGATAGGAGAGCTATGTCATCAGCAAAGTCTAAATCATCAAGTTGTTTGGTCAGTGACCACTGGATCCCATTTCTGTTGTTTTTAGTTATTTTCATAATCCAATCTATGGCCAGTAGAAAGAGAAATGGAGACAGAAGGCATCCTTGCCTTACTCCTGTTCTTATTTCAAATGCTTCTGTAAGCTGTCCTTCATGCACCACACTACATTTTGTTCCTTCATACATTGTTTTTATCAGGTTAATAAACTTTATGGGAATTCCATAATGACTCAGCAACTTCCAAAGCATTCTTCTGTCTAAACTATCAAATGCCTTTTCGTAATCTATGAATCCAATATAAAGTGGGGATTTTAGTTCTAAACTTTGTTCAACTATTATACGTAGAGTAGTTATTTGATCAGCACATGATCTGTTCTTCCTAAAACCTGCTTGTTCATCTCTCAAGTGTTTCTCTATAGCCTCTTTTAGTCTCTCCAGAATGATTCTGCCTAATATTTTTCCTGGCACTGATAGTAGCATAATTCCCTATAATTTGTGCACTCCTGTAAACTTCCTTTCTTTGGTAGTTTGATCATATAACCTTCTCTCCAGTCTTTAGGTATTTCTTCCCTCTCCCAAATTTTATCCAATAGATTATGTAACATCTCGGTAGAGGTGATAATATCTGCTTTGATGGCTTCCGAAGGAATTTCATCTGGTCCTGTGGCTTTACCATCTTTTAATAGTTTGATGGCTTTCATTATTTCTTCTTTGCTTGGTTTTCCGCAGTTAACGTGTAACTCTTCTTCTGCTGGTAGTATATCTGGAGGATTATTTGAGCCGGGTCTGTTCAAAAGTTCTTCAAAGTGCTCTTTCCATCTCTCCATTTGTTCCCTTATATTACTAAGCAGATTTCCTTTCTTATCTTTGATAAAGGCGTTGATCTGTTTGTATTTTCCACCTAATTTCTTTGTGCTGTTGTACAGTTCTTTCATATTCCCTTTATTTGCTGCTTCTTCTGCCTCTTTAGCTAATTCATCTATATATTTCCTCTTATCCCTTTTAATGCATCTTCTCACTTCTTTGTTCACCTCTGTGTAAGCTTCATGTGTCTTGGCTTTATTACTTCTTGTTTTGCTTTTATTTATGTCTGCTTTCTTGTTCTTTCTTTCTTAAATTTTATCCAGGGTCTCTGCTGTCATCCATGCCTTATTCTGGCGTTCTCTTTTCCCCAGTGTTTCTTCGCATGTCTCTTTCCATATATTTTTTCCTGTTTCCAATGATCTTCTATATTTATTGTATTTTCTAGTTGTTGGAGGACTTGGTATTTGTTTGATATTGTGACTTCGAATTTATCTTTAATTCCTTGTTCTTTAAGAAACTCTACATTGAAATACTTTCTGCCCTTATTCGTTGTAGTATACCTTTTTAATTTAATTTTAAGTTTGGCTAACAGAAGATGATGATCAGAAGCTATATCTGCCCCTCTATATACTTTTATATCCTGTAAGGATGACTTAAACTTATTATTAATACATATGTGATCAATTTGATTTTCCGTTCTATGATCTGGTGACACCCATGTAGCTTTGTGTATTCTTTATGTTGGAATATTGTTCCTCCTAGGCTCATTTGATTAAGGGCGCAGAAATTCACAAATATCTCTCCATTCTCGTTTATATCTCCAAGTCCATGTTTTCCCATAATCTCTTCAAAGCCTCTGTTGTCTGATCCTACCTTAGCATTTAGGTCTCCCATCAAGATTATAATATCCTTGGCTCGTCTTGCATCCATCTGGCATTGTAGCTGTTTATAAAAATCATCTTTAACTGAGTCATCTTTATCGTTGGTTGGTGCATAGCATTGTATAATGTGTAATTTTATTTTGTTTTTGGTTGTTCTAAATGTTGCTCTCACCAGTCTTGGTCCCACTGCCTCCCATTCTATTAGTGTCTTCTGTGCATTCTTTGATAGCATTATAGCTACCCCTTCGCTATGTTGTGTTCCTGGTTCCTGGTGTCCTGATGATAAAATCATCTCCCCTGTATTCAATTTTATTCTCTCCGCTCCAGCCATCTTGTTTCACACATTCCCAGAATATCTATCTTGTAGTTGGTCATTTCTGCTGCCACTTGTGCAGCTTTCCCTGTTCGTTAAGGGTACGAACATTCCAGGTGCCAATTCTGGATGATTTCCTGGTAGACAAAGGGTGAGTCGGCAACCCGGACTCCTTATGGCTTTCTCCGGATTGCGTCATACGTCTCTTAGACAGAGAGCCCTTCTCTTTCCTGGTTGACGGATTTACTTTATCTTTCTTTGACTTGTTCATGTTTGTGAAGTTTTTTCGGCTTATTTTTTTTACAGTATGGGATAGCCAGTCCCATGCCTAACCCTCCTTTCTCGCCTCTTACGAACATGCCTGGTAGGGTACAGCGCCGCTATTCTTTACTTCCCTTTCGGGCCCCGGCAGCGCACGGGCGCTATTTATTTATCTATATTACTGCCCAGATATATGTAAGATTGTATATCTAATAGAGGTGTTTCTCCTACTTTTATTTGGTTATTGCCAATTGTATTAATTCTCATAATGTTGGTCTTATCTCTATTAATCTTCAGTCCTAGCTGTTGTGATCTCTCATCAAGTATGCTCATTTTATACTAGTAGTAATACTAGTAGTGGTAGTAATAGTAATCGTAGAATAAGTAGAGGAGATAGTAGTGGTAGTAGCTGTTGTTGTAGTGGACGAAGAAGAAATGGTATCAATATTACTGCTGGAAGTAGTAGTAGCAGCAGCAGCGGCTGTTGTTAGAATTAGTAGCAGTATAAGAATTAAAAGAGAAAGTTGAAGAAGAATAGAAATAAGTAGTAGAAGAAAACTAAGAAGAAGAGGTAGTAGAAGAAAAAAAAAAGAAGAAATTGAAATGGTATAACAAGACAAATAAAAGAAAATTAGTAAAAATTAAAAGAGGAATTTGAAGAAAAAGAAGTTATAGACGAATGCAGAGAAAAAAGTATAAGTAGAAAAGGGATAGTGTTAGAGGAAGAAGATGGAATCTCTACTGATAGATACTGGATAGATTGGAGAGCTGGCATTGATATAAACATTGACAAATAGATTCAAAATATGTGTGAGAGAGAGAGAGAGAGAGAGAGAGAGAGAGAGAGAGAGAGAGAGTAAGTTAGAGTAAGTTAAAGTAAGTGAGTATGACAAATGAAAATTGATCCATAGTTTCTTTTGACCGAAATATCCAAATTAGCTGCATCAGTGTATTTTTCGACAGAAGGTTGAAGTATGGTAAATAGTTTATGAATTGTATGTTTACATACATATTTAATTTAATAAATATACACAGAAAGTAAATTATTTTATTTTAATTTTTTGTGGAGGGGAGAGGGGAAGAGAGAGATAGAAGGAATGTATGACAATTGCTAAGTAAAAAGTAAAAGTAAAGTACCCCGTCACGCCAAGTGGCGTATAGGGAAATATGGTGTTAGTGACCCTATATTTTACAGACCTTCAGCACATGATTTTTGGGGTAATGTGGTCAGTATTACGCCCGTGCTGATTTACTTTCCCAGAATAAAATCCGGTACCCATTTAAGGCTAGGTGAACCCGGAAGCCGTCGGTTGGGGTCGAACCCTACCCCTTGTCCGTGTAGTCCAGTTCACTAACCACTGAGCTATCGCGGCTCCAATTGCTAAGTACATCAGGAATTTATTTTTTAATTTTTTTAAAATTTTTTTTAGAAATATGAGTATTTGTAATTAGTCTCTGTGGTATTTTAAGGGCGAATGAAATGTGAAAATGGGTACATAGATCCTGAAATTTTCTTTTTGAGAGAAATATGAAACATTGATTTGACAGCAATACATGTTTTTTTTTATTTAGAGGAGAACAGTGATAACATAAACAGTGATCCATAAATTATTTTGCCAGAGACTATGACCAATGTTTTAACATACCCGGAAAGTTGTAAGAGAAAGTTGTTTTTGGGAGAAATATGGAAATTGGTTTATCGTCCAGAAATGTATTTTTTGGAAGCAATATGACATTACGTAAGAAAAGCCAAAACTTTATTTTTGTGAGAATAATGACAACTAGTAAACAAATTCAGAAAATATTTTAAATATTTTTGTGAGAATAATAACAACTGGTAAACAGATTCAGAAAATGATTTTCTGATCATAATGACAACAGGTAAAGAGATTCAGAAAATTTTTTTGTGAGAATAATGACAACTGGTAAACATATTCAGGAATTGATTTTTGTGAGAATAATAATTGTAAACAGAATAAGAAATTGGTTTTTGTGAAAATAATGACATTGGTAAACAGATTCAGAAAATGATTTTTGTGAGAATAATGAAAACTTGTAGACATATTAAGAAATTGATTTTTGTGAGAATAATAATTGGTAAACAGATTGAAAAATGAATTTTGTGAGAATAATGACAACTGGTAAACATATTCAGAAAATGATTTTCTCATCATAATGACAACAGGTAAAGAGATTCAGAAAATGTTTTTTGTGAGAATAATGACAAGTGGTAAACATATTCAGAAAATGATTTTTCTCATCATAATGACAACAGGTAAACACATTCAGAAATTGATTTTTGTGAGAATAATAATTGGTAAACAGATTAAGAAATTTGTTTTTGTGAAAATAATGACATTGGTAAACAGATTCAGAAAATGATTTTGTGAGAATAATGAAAACTAGTAGACATATTAAGAAATTGAATTTTTGTGAGAATAATGACAACTGGTAAACAGATTCGTAAAATGTTTTTTTGTGTGATAATAATGGCAACCGGTAAACACATTCAGAAATTGATTTTTGTGAGAATAATAACAGTTAGTAAACAGAAAATGATTTTTGTGAGAATAATGCCAAATGATAAACAGATTCTGAAATTGATTTATGTAGTAATAATGACAATTGTTAAACAGACGAAAATGTGTATTATTTCTAAAAAAAAAGTATGGCAGGTGGTTAGATCCAGTAAAGTATTTTTTTTAAATTGAAATATGACAATTGGTGAATATATCCATATATTTTGGGGGAAAATATAACAGTTGGTAAACAGATCTAGAAATGAACTAATTAATATTGTTATTTATTCTATTATTTATATTACTATTATTATTTTTTCATATTGGGGGGGGGGGGGTGTATGACAGTTAGTAAATAGTTTCATATTTTAAAAGAATAATAATAATAGTAGTAGTGGTAGTGGCATTAGTGGTTGTGGTAGTGACTGTAGTGGTAGTAGTGGTAGTGGCATGAGTGGTTGTGGTAGTGACTGTAGTGGTTGTGGTGGTGACTGTAGTGGAAGTGGTGGTAGTGGCATTAGTGGTTGTGGTAGTGACTGTAGTGGTGGTAGTGGCATTAGTGGTTATGGTAGTGACTGTAGTGGTAGAAGTGGTAGTGGCATGAGTGTTAGTGGCATGTGGTAGTGACTGTAGTAGTGGTAGTGACTGTAGTAGTGGTAGTGGCATTAGTGGTTGTGGTAGTGACTGTAGTGGTAGTGGTGGTAGTGGCATTAGTGGTTGTGGTGGTGACTGTAGTGGAAGTGGTGGTAGTGGCATTAGTGGTTGTGGTAGTGACTGTAGTGGAAGTGGTGGTAGTGGCAGTAGTGGTTGTGGTAATAGTAGTAGTGGTTGTGGTAATAGTAGTGTTGGTGGTAGTAGCGATAGTCGTCGTTGTTGTTGTTGCTAATGCTGTTGTTGTTGAAGTGAGTAATTGTAGCAAAAGCAGAACATGAAAAAAATAATAATGAAAAATATGCAAGATGTGTAGAAGGGAAGAGGGTACAGTAAAGAAAAGATACGAAACAATCAGAGGGAGAATAAATGTGTGTATTTTTGCGCCCAATGTAAAGCAAGAAAGGAGTTACATATTTATTAAGGTTATTTTTTTATTGGAGATTTCAGAGCTTGACCGATAAGTTTTATTGATGTTGTTTTTTTTCTTTAACGCTTTATTGGAAGGTAAAACAGTAATGTGTAAGGTAATACAAGGAGAAATCGGAGTGAAGGGCTCGGTATATAATCCTGCTGTTAATGTGGACCGTTGTTATGTACGCTACAATAGTGGGAATTTCCTGTCGTTAATTCCTTCTTTGGCGATCTGTTTTTATAAGGATTATTTTCTCTTTCCCTTGCGAGATTTTGTTTGCACTGTCATAATGTTTACTAAATGTTTCGTTCTGATAATATGTTTGATAAATACAGCATGTTTGTTTAAATTTATCTTAGTCATCATTCTTTATTTCAACTTTATTAATCTTATATGTTCGATGAATTTCAGCTTTTTTTGGGTATTATTCTGGGGGTTTTGTGTGTGTGTGTGTTTTTTAAAATATTATTATTCGGGGGGGGGGGGGGTGTTGTATTATTCTGTTTTTTTTTAGTATAATTATGGGTTGTTTTTTTATTATTCTGTGTTTTTTGTGTGTGCATTATTCTGGTTTAAACACTGAAGGCAAGGATCTGCGAATCATAAAAAACATGTACTGGCAACAAACAGCAGCAATACGAATTAACAACCAAACAGGACAATTTCAATTTATAAAACAAGGAGTCAGACAAGGCTGTGTTCTGTCGCCGGATTTGTTTTCACTTTACAGCGAACATATTATGAGATCTATAGTAGACAAAAAAAGAATTGAAGTCAACATAAATAATTTACGATATGCAGATGACACAGTCTTAATAGCAGAGACAAAGAATTAACTACAAGAAATGATAGACATAATAGTAAAAGAAAGCAACAAGAAAGGTCTCAGTCTGAATAGTAGGAAATCTGAAGTAATGGTCATATAAAAGAAACAACCATCACCAGCATACAGCATAAAAATAAACAGGACAAATCTGAAACAAGATCAACGCGTCAAATACTTGGGCACAATAATAACATCAGATGGGAGATGCACCACAGATATAGAAAGCAGAATAGTTCAGGCCAAAATAGCATTTCAGAAAATGAAAAATATCGTATGCAACAAATCTATGTCAATAGAAGTGAGAAAGAGAGTTCATCGGTGCTATATAGAACCTATTCTGACCTATAGAATCGAATCATGGACAGTAGACAAACAAATGAAAAGACGCTTATAGGCCACAGAGATGGGATTTCTCAGAAGAATGTTGAAAGTTCCATGGACAGCTAAAAAGACCAATGAGGAAATTCTCAAAGAGGCCGTTTAAATTAAGAAACCTCATCTTCGTTGTTGCAAGCTGCCATTTTAACTCTGTCTCTGTCTATTAATGACATTTATAAATAAATATTGCTGTTATTTTTGACATTACTACAATCATTTATTTCATAAGGCAAGAAGCAATTACTGATATGTTTTTATCTTTCATGAAACTCTGATTTTAAACAGGGGAGCATGTAGAACAATTCATTTGCACATTGAAACTCCTTTTGTCTGGGTTTATGTTTTTATTTTACTAAGGTCACTTTGTTGTTAACCTCAGACGGAAGATGTACAAAAGATGTGAGATGCAGAATGGCTCAGGCAAAAGCAGCTTTCCAAAAAATGAGGAAGATACTATACAATCCATTTTTGACAATAGAAACGTGAAAATGTAGTTCTTAAATATCATGTAGAACCAGTCTTAACATATGGATGTGCATCATGGACAATAGGACAACAGACAAGAAAATCACTGGAGTCTGTAGAAATGTGGTTTTACAGAAGAACGTTGGGAATACCTTGGACAGCTAAGAAGAGTAATGAAAATGTTCTGAATGAGGTCAAAGCAAAAAAAGAGTTAATTTCCAATATTAGGAAGAAACAATCACCATTTTTTGGTCATGTAATGAGACGAGAACAACTGGAATATATTGTAACAACTGGAAAAATTGAGGGACGAAGAGATAGAGGGAAGCAAACAGAAAAGATACCAGACAGCTTAAGAGAATGGCTCGGCAGAAGGTCAACAACAAAAATGATAAATAACTGTCGAGATCGAAAGTTGTGGAGAGACATGATCACCTACGCCAGCAGGCCCGGTACTTGATGATGATTTTTACTAAGTGTTTCATTGTTTTTTTTTAATATGTGAACAGATGTTTTCAAATATAGCGATATATGATAGGACTTGGTAGCACATTTCGACTCATTAAGCTTTCATCCATTGACGGGAAAAACAAAACACATTACATATATATTTTAACACGTGGATTTGTTGTTGTATCTACTTTATTTTAATCTGTTTCCCCATTACTCTGATTTCTTTTTCCTATAACAATTTTGTATTTTTAAAATAACAGAAATTTCACTTTCGTTTCTTTGTTTTTTTTTTAATATTGAACAAAAGCATAAAGGACAAAAACAGTACAAAGTATAATAAAGCAACACATTCCTATAATTAAAACTGTCTACACAACCTCTAATACCATCATGAGCATGATATTCAAAGTAAAAATAGAAAACTAAACAAAAGTTAAAATTAAAAAAAAAATTATTATTACATTAAAGATTACACTCAAAGTGAAAAAATGGACACAACGCTGATATTCAAAGTAAAACTAGAAACAGAAATTCAAATTGGAAAAAAAAAACTGACAACTCTGAGGCTTACACTCAAAGTAAAATAAATGTATACTAAAGCTGATAGTCACAATAAAAGTCAAGGCCTCAATGCCTATAGGAAAACATTGTCTTGTAACATTCCGAGAAATTGTCATTAGTTCACGGAATTTGCTTTATATATTACTTTAAACGTTACATTCCTCTTTATGCTTCACTAAACGTTATTGTATGTTATAATATTGATTTTTTTTTTCTAATCTCATTTAATATTAATATGATGATCGTATTTATATATATTATTTTCAAGGCTTATTTGATTTATTAATACATCTCTATTTAAGACTATATTATTATTTTATACTGAAGAGTTTTCTTTTAATTGAGTGAAGAGAAATAGAACATTGAACGTAATTCTCAGTACCCGTAACAAAACGTGAAAATTTATTTTATTTCACACACACACATATATATGTATATATGTATATATATATATTATATTATATAACTAATTCCGTTAAAAATTTTTTTTTAACAAATACAGAACATAGTGTAATTAAGATTATGAAACTAACAATCATCACTCATATGCCAGATACCAAACTGATACAAAATATGAACTAAACTGATAGTGCTAGCAATATTTTAGAATAATATAATGTTTATAATAATATAAAATGCTTCATTTCTCTATCTGTCTGTCTCTCTCTCTCTCTCTCTCTCAAATTAGAGCGCTGACCAAATCTTCTGTTCCATCCCTCTCTTTCTGATAATAAATACTCAAACACATCTCTCTTTTCCATATTTCTCATTCACTAACCAGACAAAACTTCCCCTACTCTCTTACTGGAAAAGATACTGAAACAATCTCTTCTTTTCCACCATTTTCTCAAACAGAAAAGAGGCAAAGCAAAATCTTCCCTCATGGCCTCCCTTCTTCTCTGGACCCCCACCCCCCCTCTCTCCTCTCTCTCTCTCTCTCTCTCTCTCACTGGAAAGATACTGGATCAGTCCCTTCTTTTCCACCTTTTTCTCCAATAGAGTAGAGGCAAGACGAAATTTTTCTTTCCGACCTCTCTTTCCTTTATAGAGAATAGATTTCTTTGAGTTAGATATTCAGACGCCATTAGAATTGAAGAACTGCGGAAGAAGCAAATTAACTAGAAGCGAGAGATATAATAGGTAAGAAATGGCAGACACGGTTAGGAAACACTATTCTAAAGTCTTCTACAAAATATTACTTAACAATCTATCACCCCCCTGGCATTCGTCAGCTTTCACCTCTGGCGAAGTCCCTTGAGACTAGGAGCTGAATTTTTCGTGCCAGTCCGTTTTCCCCTGGCAGCCGTGTGCACAGGGGCCCTCCCATATCAACCAACATTGGGGTTAATCGCTCGACACTCCGGGGCTTGCTAAGGAGGGAATCTGAGCACTTGTGGACATTTTCGGAGTGCGATGATGATGATGCCCCACATATAACTCAATAACACAAATATAGGGTGTCCTACCCGCTAGAGGGAGCCGCGATAGCTCAGTGGTTAGTGAACTGGACTACCACGGACAAGGGGTAGGGTTCGATCCCAACCGACGGTTTCCGTGTTCACCCAGCCTTAAATGGGTACCGGATTTTTTTCTGGGAAAGTAAAGCAGCACGGGCGTAATACCGACCACATTACCCCAAAAAATCATGTGCTGAAGGTCTGTAAAATATAGGGTCACTAACACCATATTTCCCTAGACGCCACTTGGCGTGACGGGGGTACTTTACTTTTACTTCACCCGCTAGAGAACTTCTCCTCACTAATGTTAACACTTTTTTGAATTGCAACGTTAACTTGAATGGGAGAATGTTAATTGTGTGTGAAATGTCAAGAAATGTGTCTGCAGTGTGTGTGCGTGAGAGTTTGTCTGTATGTGTATGTAGTGAGTGTATGTATGTGTGTGTTTGTCTCTCCGTGTGTATGTGTATGTATCTGCAGTGAGTGCCTATGTGTGTGTTTATCTGTATGTGTCTGTAGTGAGTGTTTATGTCTGGGTGTGTCTGTGTGAGTGTCGGATGTCTGTAGTGTATGTGTGTGTGCGTGTCTGTATTTGTCTGTAGTGAGCGTGGGATGTTTGTGTGTATCTGTAGTGTGTGTGTGTCTCTAGTAAGTGTGTGTGTGTCTGTAGTGAGAGTGCGTGTGCCTGTGTGTGTGTGTATAATTGTTATGACCCGGCTGCCTGACGCGCCTCCCTGCCGATCTTTGTAATTTGGCTGAGGGTGCCCACACAATACGGTTATTGTTCGTGAGTGTTAGTGTACAGGACTGGTGAGTTCAAACAGGGTAGCTGGAAAATGTTCTGGCATACACTAGAGGTGCGAGCAATGAATATCAAAGCCATTAAAGAAATGCCGAGTTCGGTAACGAGTCAAACACTATATAACTACCCTGAGAAAATTAATAATTATAATATGCTATCAACATTGAGACACTATTACAAACACTTGAACAAATAAACAAACGATTTTACTGCATAATGTTCAAAAAAGAGGGGGGAAATATGCTGTTTTGTTGATTATATCCTTAATCTTTAAAATCAATTTTTTTTTAATACATAGTAGTCATCAAGAATTTGATCGTAGTCATCAAGAATTTGATCGTAGTCATCAAGAATTTGATCGGAGTCATCAAGAATTTGATCGGAGTCATCAAGAATTTGATTGTAGTCATCAAGAATTTGATCGTAGTCATCAAGAATTTGATCGTAGTCATCAAGAATTTGATCGTAGTCATCAAGAATTTGATCGTAGTCATCAAGAATTTGATCGGAGTCATCAAGAATTTGATCGGAGTCATCAAGAATTTGATTGTAGTCATCAAGAATGTGATCGTAGTCATCAAGAATTTGATCGTAGTCATCAAGAATTTGATCAGATTCATCATGTCATGAGAAAGATATGTTCCTAAAGCCAAAAATAATTAAATATATTGTTTCATTAAAAACCTTGAGATCTCTGACACGGACAATGCAATGTGTGGATCTTACTCCATGTATAGTATTATGCAGAGAGTGGTGCCTTCAATTCTTGACCCACACCTGCAGGTGTCCACAAGGCAGTTTTGGCAGTAGCAGAAGCAGCCACAAGGGTAGTTGACAAAAGCTCGTGGACGGTTGAAGCAGACAACACACCATATAATTGACTGTAACCACCTTCCTGAAAAATAAAATACAGTAACAAGAATAGATTATAATTTGATTTAATCATTGTGTTTTAATTTGTCACCACATAGATGATATAGTTATTCGAAGGCCCCCGGTATCACCCCAAACGAATGAAAATCCATAATTGATCAACTGCCCGTGCTAGTGGAATTATCCAAATTAACATCTCATCGAATATCCAAACAAAGAAAGGTAGCTGTAGTCCCCATCGTAGCATACACAGCACACGTCTAAAGACATAAGGCGTATCAGCACAATGATGGTATGTCTAGAAAAAAAAAACATTTGAAGTGTTGGAGTGACCAGAGAAGACATAATCAAAAATGATATTATGAGAGAAAGAGTAGACAGTGAACCAATCATAATCTACACAAAGAAACGATAAAGAAACTGGTTTGCCTATCAAGAAAGAAAGCCGTACGATTCAAAGCATGTATTAAAAGAGGAGAAGATAGAAGAGCAAGAGCAGACACTGAGTAAGATGAACAGACAACTTCAAAGAAACGCTATAACAACATCACTTGGCAGTGATTGAAACTACCAAAAGGGCAAGAACTTGGCAGTGATTGAAACTACCAAAAGGGCAAGAACTTGGCAGTGATTGAAGCTACCAAAAGAGCAAGAACTTGGCAGTGATTGAAGCTACCAAAAGAGCAAGAACTTGGCAGTGATTGAAGCTACCAAAAGAGCAAGAACTTGGCAGTGATTGAAGCTACCAAAAGGGCAAGAACTTGGCAGTGATTGAAGCTACCAAAAGGGCAAGAACTTGGCAGTGATTGAAGCTACCAAAAGGGCAAGAACTTGGCAGTGATTGAAGCTACCAAAAGGACAAGAAACAGCTTTGTATCTCCCTCAACACCCGAATGTAGTTGTGTCCAACTTAGTGTTGATCGAGGGCAGTATAATATAATAGCCAAGACTAGGACCAGAGGGCCAGACTTAGAGCATCGTCAACAAATGACATGATATGATGTAGTAATATATAACAATGCGTACAGGCTCTCACGTGACACTGGCAGAGAAGTAGCTTTCCTGCTTCAACTATAAACAAAGCCTTTTTTAATAACCCGCAGGAAACTTTGATTTATTTTTCTTTTATAACCAGCTGAACTGTGGATTTATGTCATTATGTCAAAGTTTGAACAGAGAAATTGGGGGGTGGGGTGGTGGAAGATGCGTGGTCGGACCAAGGTAATACCCCATGTCCTTAGTGCCGAGATTGCAATCGGCACGTCTGTGTGCTGTTGAATCTGGGCTATAGCTCGTTTCAAATTCTGTGCCCAACTTTTAAAATCGATATCTTTTTAATCTCTTTTTGAGATAATAATTTATTTTTAAATATATAATTTATTTATTTCAAATATATAATTGATAATAATTTTTTTCAAAATTTGCATGTAAAGTTATAATGATTAGAACCCAACAGGGAATTAATTTCATTAAAAAAAAACATTTGGTTATTATTGTTGCTTATTTGATTTATATAAATTATAACGACCCATTGATATAGTCAAAACTTGATGTTTACAGTATTTTAAGTTAAAAATAGCGAGTAAAAATCCACACACGGTACAATTGACGTTTTCGCACGCATTCCACGTGGGCTTTCTGACACAATTAGACACTTGTAGAAAACACGAGGCATTGTGTGTTCCATTTCCGTTCATTCAGCGGCGAAGCCGTCCTCGAACTGAGCAGACAATAATTCTCCTGGTGTTTTGTCTTATTAGGTTATTTCCCCATTACGGCCACGCCTTTACCTAGTGAAAATTAATCATAGACCAGCAACTACGGTAATTTCTATTCTTTAGGGCTTCACAATTTACAATTTTGACAAACATCAAAGAAATATCGCCGCTTTAAGAAAACTGCAGCTGCAAGATATTTGTTAAATATACATTTAAACGGTCTTTTGCATTCTAATAACATTGGAAAATTTCAAAAGTTTTTAACAAACGGTTAGAGAGTAATTGCGTTTTGAAGTTGGGCACATCATTTGAAACGAGCTATAGTTTCCACTAGCTAGGCAGCTCCTAGCCTAGGGCATCAGTCCTAGTGAGGTGGGGATCCTGGAGACAGCAGCCCTTCCATTTACACAAATGACATGAATGGTTATCCCCTTAACTTCTGTTCCCTACATTTCCCGTGGAGTGTGAAAATACACGAGAATGTGCCCCTGTATAACTTAGGCACAGGTAAACTACTCCTCGCCAGCGTTGTAAATCCTCAGACCTGTTTGATGTCATATGCTCTTATTAGAATTATTGGGGTCTTATTCTTTATAATCTATTTCTGAAGCATTAAGTAAAGCAAGCTTGAGTAGGCAGACGCACACATGCGAGAGTGTCCAGTAGAGACGTGAATTCTGTAATATGGTGTGTGACTGGCCGAGCAAGATGTGTGATCGCTGGCCGCTGTGAATAATTGTACATAGTTGTCATTGTTAGGGTTGTCGGAATAAAGATACATGATCTTTCAAAAAAAAAAAAAAAAAAAAAAAAAAAAAAAGCTGAACTTTAGATTAATTATAATTTAATTAAAATTTTAATTTAATAGCCAGCTGGAACTTTGGATTAATTTTAATTTAATAGCCAGCCGGAACTTTGGATTAATTTTATTTAATAACCAGCTGAACTTTGGATTAATTTTAATTTAATAGCCAGCTGGAACTTTGGATTAATTTTAATTTAATAGCCAGCTGGAACTTTGGATTAATTTTAATTTAATAGTCAGCTGAACTTTGGATTAATTTTAATTTAATAGTCAGCTGGAGCTTTGGATTAATTTTAATTTAATAGCCAGCTGGAACTTTGGATTAATTTTAATTTAATAGCCAGCTGGAACTTTGGATTAATTTTAATTTAATAGTCAGCTGGAAATTTGGATTAATTTAATTTAATAGCCAGCTGGAACTTTGGATTAATTTTAATTTAATAGTCAGCTGGAAATTTGGATTAATTTTAATTTAATAGCCAGCTGGAACTTTGGATTAATTTTAATTTAATAGCCAGCTGGAACTTTGGATTAATTTTAATTTAATAGCCAGCTGGAACTTTGGATTAATTTTAATTTAATAGCCAGCTGGAACTTTGGATTAATTTTAATTTAATAGCCAGCTGGAACTTTGGATTAATTTTAATTTAATAGCCAGCTGGAACTGTGGATACATTTTTTTTTAACATAAGATTTTCTCTAAACGCTCCAAGGGCCACCAAAAAAAAAAAAAATAGACAGGTGGGCCGGTTCTGGCCAGCAGGCCGCCATTGGGCCTTCACTGCCCTAATGGGTACAAAAGGAAGTGAAGAATGAAGGAAATATTTGAAGCCTGATAGGTTTCTGTGTGTATACATTTTTTTTCTGTGTGTCTTGAAACACTGAGGGGAGTTGGCAAAGAAATAAATATCGTGCTGGCAGCGATTCCTAATATTGGAAATTAGCTCTCTTTTTGCTTTGACCTCTCTCAGAACATCTTCATTACTCTTCTTAGCTGTCCATGGTACTCTCTTCTGTACATTCTTCTGTAAAACCACATTTTTACAGATTCCAGTGATTGCCTTGTCTGTTGTCCTATGGATCTGCAAAACATTTATGAACTCTTTTTCTTGTTTCTATTGTCAAAAATGGATTGCATAGTATCTTTCTCACTTTTTTGGAAAGCTGCTTTTGCCTGAGCCATTCTGCATCTCACCTCTTTTGTACATCTTCCGTCTGAGGTTAACAAAGTTCCCAAATATTTAAATCCATTTACCTGTTTTAATATTGTTCCACTTGTCTTAATTTTGCACTGAGGTGATGTCTTTTTCTTTGTTGTTACCATTACCTCTGTCTTTTTGCTATTAAGGCTGAGTCCTTTATTTTTTGCAATATAAAGATAAAATAAACTCTAAAGATAGGTACTTAGAATAGAATGTGAGAACACTCATGCAGAAGGGTACATTAGAAAACATCATACAAGAAATGAAAAGAAAGGGTTTACAATTACTGGGACTTTGCGAAATGAGATACACCGGATCAAGGGAGATGTATTCTGACAAACATAAAATAATCTATTCTGGAGGTAATGAACACCAAAGAGTAGGTATCATCATGGATGCAGAAAGAGCAAGAACAGTGAAAGGCTTCTACCCGATATCTGACAGAGTCCTTTTAGTGAAATTGAATGGAAAGCCAATAGACATAAATCTTATACAAGTTTATGCACCAACAGCAGACAGTCTAGAGGAAACAATTGATAAATTTTACAACGATTTAAATGAGGCACTTCATAAATGCAATATATATGTATACACACACACATATATATATATATATATATATATATATATATATATATGTATAGGTATATATTTATGTATATATATATATGTATACAAGAATATCACTGGAGTCTGTAGAAATGTGGTTTTACAGAAGAATGCTGAGAGTACCATGGCGAGCTAAGAAGGGTAATGAAGATGTTCTGAAAGAGGTCAAAGCAAAAAGAGAGCTAATTTCCAATATTAGGATGAAACAATCATCATTTTTGGCCATGTAATAAGAAGAGAACAACTGGAATATATTGTAACAACTGGAAAAATTGAGAGATGAAGAGATAGAGGGAAGCAAAGAGAAAAAATAACAGACAGCTTAAGAGAATGGCTTAGCAGAAGGTCAACAACAGAAATGATAAAGAACTGTCGAGATCGAAAGTTGTGGAGAGACATGATCACCTACGCCAGCAGGCCCGGTACTTGATGATGATGATATATGTATACGTGTATATGCATATATATATATATATATATACAATTCTTGGTGCATTTCCCTTCCACAAATCCATATTGTTCCTCACTAATTTCTGGTTCAATGTGGTTCTTTACATGTCTCATGATGATTCATAGTAATATTTCGGGCATATGACATATGAGACTAATAGTGCGATGTCTTTAGATATCATTGACGCCTGTCTTCTTTGGGATGGCAGTAGTAGGAGCCGTGGTTTATGCTCCTGGTTTTTTAGTTGACCAAAGAATAGGGTATACCCTACGAAGTCCAGTACCCTATGAGTACAGGAGTTATATAGAGACTACGGCAAGCCGCGGCAAGCTGCGCCAAGCCAGAGTGATGCAATGATATATATGTATAGTGCATGAAGGGGTTGGTGGTTGAGGGATAATTGAGTCATGAGTGATGGACATCAGTTTTTCCCGCCAAAGTGACTTCCAATAGGAACTAGTGTGTGTGTATGTTGTCCGGCTATAGACCACGCCCACTCCGGAAGTGAAACTACCATATTAGGGAGTAGTGATACGTTAGTTATTTCATAGTTATGGTGAGTATATATACATATAATAGTAATAAGTTAATAGTTATTATATCTACGTGGACGTAAATGGGCCCCGTATTTAAGATATGGACCGTAAGTAGATATATATATACATACATATATATTGGCAAATCTTGCTGGCGGTATTAACGAACAGTCATTTTCTCCTACCGTGGGACATAATGACCCAATCAATTCTGTTCGCGCGTGAGGTTATTGATTATTGTCTCCAGCGCGAAACGCAGCAAGTTGTGTAAACTAATGAGCGATCTGTCTCGGTACGCGGTTAGCAGACAATAAGACATAGGTTAACAACAATACTTATGGTCTCGATACGCGTATCGTGTTATCAAATAAGGTTCGTAAGTTATAAAATAACGACATAAAGCTACCTCGCGACAGTCGTAGGTATGGATCCAACCTGGAATCATCCGTTTACGGCGCTAGTCGCAGGACCGACGGGATGCGGAAAAAGTGTGTTTGTTAGGAGATTTATCGACCACGTGTCAGAAATGGTCAGACCCGCTCCGGAGGAAATAATCTACTGTTACGGCGAGTGGCAATCGATGTACGATACGATGAAGGGTGTTCAGTTTAACGAAGGGCTACCCGACATGGACCAATGGCGAGGAGATAGGACACGTCTGTTGGTCATAGACGATCTGATGAACGAAACCGACGATAGGGTCACGAAACTATTTACCAAGGGAAGTCATCATAGAAATATAAGCGTCGTGCATATAGTACAGAATCTCTTTAGCAAAAACAAGGAACAGCGGACGATAAGTCTCAACAGTCATTACATAGTTATGTTTAAAAACCCGAGAGACGGGTCTCAGATTACGAATCTGGCCAAACAAATGTACCCGGGGCGCGTGTCGTACGTGCAAGAAAGTTTTAAAGACGCGACATCGGCTCCACACGGGTATTTATTAATTGACCTTCGGCAAGAGACGCCGGATCATCTAAGGCTCCGAACCAATATTTTTCCTAAAGAACAGCAGGTAGTCTACATCCCAAAATAAGGAACATGGGCGAATCGGTCAAAAGACACGGAGAGATGTTGCGTTTTCTGTGCTCGGCTAAACCACCAGCTGTAAAGGCCGCGATGAAAACAGCGTCGCCTGATCTCATAAGAACTCTGTGCGAATGTTGCCACAACGTGTTAAAAGGTAACGTTCGGCTCACGCCGGCTCAGAAGAGACGGTTGCAGCGCCATAAACACGACCTGAGGATTCTCGCACGAAAAAAGACGACCGTGAAAAAGAGAAAACAGATTCTACAAAAGGGTGGTTTTATCGGCGCTCTGATTAAACCAGTTCTGGGTATCCTGAGCGGTATTCTGGGCATGTGAACGATGGCCAAGAAAATGATTTTGATCGATCCTCGACTGGTAGAGTCTGTAAATCACCACCAAGTCGCGTATACGCCACCCGAGTCACTAAAAGACACCCTAGGAGATCTGGATACGCAAATGCAACGAGTCCTGGAAAGAGAGGACATATCACCACGCGACAAAGCCAGAATGTATCAGCAGACATTGCAACGGTATCTGCAACGTCTCGATCAGTACAGACACAAACCTCTAGGTGTAGTGGACATTAAACAGGCACCCCCATCCCCCGACGCGCCTACAACACCACCAACTGCGGTACTTAAAGATGAAGTCGACGAAAAAATTCCTCAGTCAGCGCCAAGCGCGCCTAGGCCGAAAACGAAAACGGTCACTCACAAAGAAGTTGTGGGCACGTACAGGCTCAGAAAAGAAGAAAAAGTAAAATTCCAAAACCAAACTGGGAGTCATGGCCAAACGAGTAGATAAGATGTTAAGAAGCCATTACTACGATCCGAATCGACCGGGTGCCTACGGGGGTGTGGGTGGTTTACAGCGTAGTACAAAACTAAGCTCTGCAAAAATTAAAGAATGGCTGAGTCTACAGGATGCTTATACTCTACACAAACCCATTGTTAGAAAATTTAAGAGACGACCCATCATCGTGGGTGGTATGAACCATCAGTTCCAGGCTGATCTGATCGATCTGAGACAATTAAGAAGATACAACGACGCGTTCTCGTATCTCGTTACGTGTATCGACGTTTTTGCAAAGTATGCTTGGGCAGTTCCGATACGGGCGAAAACTGCAAAAAATCTAGTGGAGGCCGTGAGCGAAATATTTGCCGAGCGCAAACCGATAAATCTTCAAACGGACAAAGGATCCGAATTCGTCAACAAAACTTTCCTAAAGTTTCTCAAGGAAAATGGAGTCCATTTCTTCACTACGGAGAACGAGGATATAAAAGCAGCGATCGTAGAACGATTTAACCGAACGTTAAAAGAGAAAATGTGGAAATTTTTTACGAAAACGAACAAATTGAGATATGTGGATGCGTTACCCGCCTTACTCAGAAACTACAATAATTCGTATCACAGGAGCATTAAAATGGCGCCGGTCCACGTAAATTCGGCCAATCAAGAACAAGTCTGGAACACGTTGTATAATAAACTATCGGGGAGAGACAATAGGCAGTCAGTGGCGATCAATAACCGTTATAAAGAAGGTGATCGAGTTAGGATAGCTCAAGCCAGAGCTAATTTCAAAAAGGGGTATACACCAGCGTGGACGGAAGAACTGTTTACAATCAGTCGTGTAAACAAAAACACTAACCCGGTAACCTACGTTGTGAAAGATGATTCTGGTGAAGAGTTGAAAGGGTCGTTTTATACAGAAGAGCTTCAGAAAGTCGGCGAAAAACGGGTGTATCGAATAGAAGCCATCTTAGAAGAGAGGAAAGTTGGTGGAACAAAACAGTACTTAGTCAAATGGTTCGGTTACACCTCGGCATTTAACACTTGGATTTTGAGCGATCAAGTATCGAGATACAGAGACTGACGAAATGGAGGGGGATGAACACGTGCAAACTTTTCTGAGTGCAGTAGTTGACCGAGAAGAAACGAAGAACGACGAAGGGACCAGTCATGATAGCAGAACCTCTCTCTGGCCTGTTTTCGGTAAACTGCTCCCGCGAATGGAAATCGTTTTTCTCTGTCAAATGATCGTTATATATGCCGTAATCGGCGTGGCTTTATTTAATCTGACGGGTGGAAACGGTGAGGGTCAGGACGGAAAGATTTGGATCGCGCTCCTGAGCAGTTGTCTGGGTTACATGCTTACAAATCCCAAGTTAGAGACGAGACGATGAAACAAGGAAGATGAGTTTTTACATCACAGCCCCCAGCAACGCTTCGATGCAAATTTATCCTGAAAATAGTCCTGGAAACTTTTTCGTCAAACTCCCTCAAACTATCGAACTGAACGCAAACTACGAAGTCGGTTTGGTCGAGATACAATTTCCAAACACTCATTTCAACGTCCTACCCAGAGATATCTGGATCCGTTACGAAGCCTCCGGTAACACAGCAGTAACAATGGAACTGGCGCCGGGGTTATACAATACAGCGGATAACTTTATCGATGCTTTAAATAAAGTGATTTTGGAAAAAACACCCGGCGTCAATATGAGATTTTTTTATAAAAAAAACGAAAATAAGGCCATCTTTAAAGTCGTTGAACAAGGAGCCTCGGTTACCATAAGCGAGGAATTGAAAAGTATCTTAAGCTTCCCATCGAATCGCGTGACAGACGCTAACGTGGCCCTACACGGCGAGAAAGAAATAGATTTGGAAGCTCAAACTAGAAACGTGTATGTCTATTGCGATCTAGTGTCACCCAGAGTGGTGGGGGATGTTCTGGTACCCTTACTGAGGACAGTTCCTATTTTGGAGAAAACCACCACATCCATATTTCGCATCTACGACAAACCGCACTATGTCCCCCTGAGCAGGTTCTCCTTCGACAGGTTAGAAATTCTTTTAACTAACGACAGGGGAGTTGCGATCCCATTTACATCCGGAACGTCGGTACTGACGTTACATTTCAGAGCGCGGAAGCACTTCGATCTGGTATAATGGTGAGACACACGCCGCTTCATCGAAATGCTAAGTTATACGAAGAGTGTTGCTTTAATCAAGCCGGCCACGGCCTCCCGGTATTTGTCGGAGGTAGAAGTCAGCGAGGTCGCGGTATCGGAAGTTTTTTTCGGAGGCATCGGAAGAGCAATTTTACCGTGGCTAAAAACAGGAGGTAAGGCATTACTCAGAGAAGGTGTCGGCACGGGACTACAAGTCGCGCAAGACGCATTGGCGGGAAGAAATATTGGAGAGTCGTTTAAAGAAAGAGCTAAGGAATCCGGTCAGCGTTTAATTCAGGGAGCCATCAGTCATCTGGCCGGTGGCGATACAGGCCAACAAACCGGAAGCGGTAGAAGAAGGAAAAGACGAGCAGCTCCACCTGGGATGCCGGCAAGAAGAATAAAAACGACAAAACGACGCGATCACTCTCATTCCGCGTCCAAGAAGGCTAAGAGGACAAAACTATTCGGACATATTCGGTTAAGCGATATGGCGTTAGTGCATCCCAAGTCTTGCGAGTGTTTCCATTCTGGACTAGATTTGTTTAGCGTTCCACCGACTCAGACATCTCTCGATTCTGCCCAGTTTGTAGAAGTTTCCCCCTGGCCTCTCTGGCATCGGGGGCCCCTATAGAATTTTCCATCAGCGGAAATTCGGACGAATACATCGATTTTTCCAACACGTATCTGCATATGAGAGCAAAAATTACGCTGTCCAACGGTGACAATATACCAAATGATGTTGAAGTTGCGCCTGTGAACTATTTTCTGCACAGTCTAATCTCGCAAGTCGACGTATCTCTCAACGATACTTTGATTTCAGCTTCTGAAAACACCTACCCTTTTCGAGCATACCTAGAAGCCACTCTCAACCATAGCAAGGAATCTAAGAAAAGTTATCTCACGAGCGCGCTCTACTACACCGATACTCCCAAACACGCGGATGACACCCAAGGTGACTCCAATGCGGGTCTTAAAACTCGTCGAAATCTGGCCCGAGGTAGCCATGAGCTGGATATGATAGGGCGACTTCACTCTGATATTTTTGCTCAGGAGCGTTACATGCTAAACAGGGTTGACGTGAAAATTAAGTTGACCCCCTCAAAGGACGTATTTAACATCATAGCTCACGACAAAACTGTCGGTTATAAAAGTGTCATCACCTACGCCGCCCTGTTGGTGAGGAAAGCCTCAGTTAATCCGGCCATTTCGCTGGCTCACGAAAAGGCTCTCTTACGAGGCAATGCGCGATACCCCATGAAGAGAGTTTTGATTAAAACATTTGCCATTCCTAAAGGCATGTTATCTCATTCCCAAGACAACCTTTTCCTGACTCAAACACCAACGCGACTAGTCCTCGGCTTACTGGACTCGGCTGCATTTAATGGAAGTTACGACACCAACCCCTTCAATTTTAAAAACTTTGGCCTTACCTACTTAAACATCACCGTCGCCGGTCATAGTATTTGGGGTAAACCTCTATCTACCGAATTTGACCGCGGTCAGTACGCTCGCGCCTACTTCAAGTCTATGTTGGCGTTGGGTCTTCTGGGAACAGACGCTGGTAACGGAATAGATTATAACGACTTCAAGAACGCCTACACTCTTTTTGCATTCGATCTCAGCCCTGGTCTTTTGAACGCCGAACAATTTGAGCTGGCAAAATCAGGGCCCGTCGCCATCGAGCTCAAATTTGCGACGATCACGCCTAACCCTATACAGGTCCTAGTTTACGCAGAACTGGATTCCGTGCTGGAGATCTCTAAAACGAGACAGATTCTTACAGATTACACAGCGTAAACACTTCGACAATGAATACGAGAGATATTCTCAAAGTACTTATGTCTGACATTTTTGTGAGACGGTGTTCCATTGTTAGCGTAGTGGCTCGCAATCGGTTACCTCGGTATATCGATCCAACTAAAACAGCAGCCTTCGTTATCAATACAGATCCCAGCTATCTACCTGGCTCTCACTGGGTCGCCCTCTACTACAACGCTATGGGGCAGTTTGAGTATTTCGACAGTTTCGGGTTTTCTCCCAGACATACCGAGATCATCGATTTTATCGAGAGGAATTCGAACAGACCTCTCATCTACAACTCGCGTCAGTTACAAGATCTTGTTAGTAACGCGTGTGGACTGTACTCTGTGTATTTTCTACTGATTAAAACACGACGAGGATCAATGCAAAGGGTCTTAATGTCGTTTACCTCATCCACCAGACAACACATAAACGTTCGAATCGTGTATCGACTACTAGCACCGAAGCTTATGGCGCAAAATTTAAAATTTCTAGTGCAATGACGTCAGTGGCTAAAAATATCGCAGACAAGTCTGGACACGAATTTTAGTGTTTAAAAATCCGGACTAAACCGGATCTATAATCTGACCTATGCTATAAAAGTCGCGGGTGAGAAAGCGCCAGTCACACATCGCTCAGTGCTGAGATACAGAAGATGCTGACAAACGTCGAGGCTGCACCAGTTGTCGATGTACCCACTAGCTGGGTCTACGTTACAGCAGATCGTGAAATGGTCAAACCATTGGCTACAGGGCTGAAAGTAGCGTCCGTGTCTTCATACAGAGGGTCGACTATGATCCATATTCGAAAATTTTTCGGGACATCGAATTTAAAATATCCCACCAAGTATGGGATCACGTTGAATCGTTCAGAATTTGAACAGCTCGTGTCTATGCAGGACGAGTTATTGGCCGAGTATGATCGTCTCGAAACCAATGCAATAAAACCAGAAACTCATACATTGAACGAACCCGACATCAGACTAGATCACACACTTCCAGCATCCACGTCGCCGAGTTTCGAGCCATATTCCATAAATACTGGCTTTTACATGGCTCCTTTCTACGATACTGACAACTTCGAAAGTAGTCAGCCAATACCAGCACTATCTCCGGGTCATCTTAGAAGAAACGAACAGCTCGTGGCTATGCAGGACGAGTTATTGGCCGAGTGTGCTCGTCTCGAGGCTAATGCAACAACACTACAGCCTCTTCCCTCGAACGCGCCGTCAACCACGGCAGATCATAGACTTCCAGTATCTACATCACCAGGCAACGAACCTTATTCGATAAATAATGGTTCTTACAGGACTCCCGTGTACGATACTGACAACGTTGAAAAGATTCAACCAATAACAACGCTTGTCCCTGGTCATCTTAGAAGAAGAAAGAGGCTGAGGCTGAACATTTAGATGTTGTGTTTTAATGTCGTGTCTAGATGTACTGCATACGCAGTATCGGTGTTGTGTTGTATCAATAAAATATATATATAAATTACAAAACATGCCTCGTGTTATTTGTCATTTATGTGTACGTATATAATGGATTGTATAGGTGTGAAGGTCATAGATGTTGTAACTCGTTTTTTTTTCTGTTTTACACACAGGTATACTAGTAGTACACCAATGACACTGATAGTATTCATAGTATTCTTACGAGACAGTACCACGTGACATGTATATACAATTAAAAAAAACTGCATACTTTATAATATATTTTAATACAATATAAACGTGACAACGACACAAACATATGTTCATTATCACTGGACATAAAACTATCACAGAAGTATCATTGTATATACATAATATATATATAAATACTCTAGATACCTAACGGGAAAGTCGTCACATTGTCGTTGTGCACACGGCGTTTGATGTAGAAATAAGAGAGAGAATTTCTGTGCTGTGTATATGTATAGACACTCGATTTATATCGTTTAAAACCCACATTTTTCCCTCCCTGCGCCTGTTGTGTCTTGAGAACCTTCATAAATATATCTTTGTCTAGTTTATTGTGATGTTTGCTAAGCCCTTTAGTACTAGTTTTTGAGTAATCTCCAAAACAGTGGTATGTTTTACTACATAACGACACCATCCCATCCCCTTCGTACTCTAACTTAAATAAACCCGGGGTACGTTTATGGTACAATTTTGTTTTTTCGCAGTCTCGACAATCTACCTTAAATTTACCTTTACTCCTAACAAACTCCTCCCGATGAACGCTACAGGTCTCTGAGGGGAACCACTGATCGTACTCGTTATAAAAAGTTTCGAGTAAAGGCGGTCTAACGGCGGCAGCTAAACTAGGTTTACTTAACGCCAAATACAGACTGTCAGTGTCCATTTCACACAACTGAAAGTATGATCTCTCTACGAACCGGTCTAAAAAATCGTAATAAAATTGCAACATCCGTAGCTTGGCGTATTATATACAAAGTAGCCGATTTGTAGCGGAAGGTCCCACCTCGTCGTCTTTTTTAACATTTCCACCTCGAATATATTCCCTACTCCTAAATCTGTCATATGTTTAAATAGGGGGTCGTTAACGAGCTTGGAAGCGGACTCACCCTCGCAGTACGCGACGTTCGAGTGTTTCGCTTTATCGGTGAGCGTTTTTCCGTACGCCGAATTTCCTAACAACTTCATGGTCTCCCCCGTAATGGACTGCGTCTCATCTACATCCCCTTTTCGTCTGGCGTCGGATACGGTGTCCCCAAATTGTTTGAAACAACTAACAGGGTGGTATTCGATCACTTGGTAGATGTTGGTTACCTCTAGACCGTGATCCAAATACCATTTTAATAAGGGGGTGGCCAAAAGAATTTTCTTCCCGATATAACTACCTATCAGGGTACGTCTAGGGGTCGTCAATAATTTATTTTTCACGGCGTATTCCTTCATAAGCTCTCCTATATCGTCTCTACACACGTCTACGTTTTTAAAGATGGGTGTCATTTCGCTAAAATATTCCTTGAGAGAGTCGGGGACATGAATATCGCATTCTACAAGACCAAACAGCGTTTCGTCTTTAACAGCTTTCAAAATCTGCGCGACGGTTAGTGGTAATTTTTCCTGGGCATACGATGGTTTTGATCTGGGGAGGGCTTGTTTAAGAAACGGAATAATTGTGCTATCGGTTTTCTTTAGCTCTTCCCACTCACATTCCCACATCTCAACCACGTCAACTCCAACGTCATTGGTTAAATATTCGCGAATTTCCCGGGTCTTGTCGTATAGCTCGGACAAGGGTTTTTTGTTTATAGGGTTAACACCTTTGTGTTTTTCAGTGAGGTGACAGATATGACCATGAAACACACAACCATGATACTGCCAGATTTTATTACTCTTTTGACAGAAGCCATCCACTCTAATCCTACGAGGTCCCAGTGGTACCTCACCCCCGTTGTATTGAGTTCGCAACTCAATGTTGTGTTTGTGAGCTACCCACGTCAACCACTCTCTACTCTGCTGATCGTAATAATTAACTTTACGTTGTCTAAACCCGTCCTCAACTTTTCGTATAATTGGAAAGTCAGTGGGCATTTTCTGCATCAACGCCCAGAGATACAGAGCGTTTGCGTCGTAGCCTTTAAGACTCTCTACTACGTATTGAGGATTACCTCTGATTCGAGTCTCGTCCTTCTCGTGGTGGCGATGAAAGATTATGCTCGGGCCACCCACTATATTATCTCTAAGTGTTTTATGAAGCTCTGCCTCGCGTTTACCGCATAACGAAAAGACTACGTTTTTAGGTATGGTGTTGAAGAGGTATCTTAACGTCACACCGGGGACTGAAATGGCGTCCTTAAACATATCTACACCTAAACCCGCGTAAAATTCGATCTGTTTCTCTAATGCGAGTAGGAAGGGCCCGACATCCTTGTTGTTATACCAAACAAGAAGATCTCTGAGAGTGGACATGTTATTGTCCGCCCATATCTTGTTACAATACGCGTACTCTTCGTTTGAAATATTACAGTTTTTAAGCGTCGAAAAGAAGGCCTCGTGAGGGGGGAGAGAGGTTTCGTCTAACTTTTTTAGGTCGGTAATATACTCGTAACAAAATACGCCTTTAGTCTCTTTAATCTTGTACGCCGCCAAGTATTTACTATAAGAGAACCCCGGGGCGAGATAATTTATAATATCTAAGAACTTTAGTCGACTGGTGGAGATGCACATAAAATTATTATTGCGCTTAACGATAAACTTGAAGGGCGAGGTCACCCCTTTCTTAGTTTTGTTTTGTTTCGGCTCTTCTTCATCATCTTCTTTTACATCTTCATCATCTTCTTCTTCATCGTCATCATCTTCTTCAACGTCATCTTCTTCTTCTTCAACGTCATCTTCTACTTCTTTTTCTTCATCACCTTCTTCATTCGCTTTTTCTACTTTGTTCGCCGCAGCTACGAAATGTCTTATTAAATATGGTTTGATAACGTTTAAGTCATACTTTCCAGAGTTGAACCCTATAACGGGGAGCTCTTTCAGGTATGACTCGAGTTTCCCTATGAGGTCACTACAGTCACCCCTGTCTCTTAAACTGTCAAAAACCTGTTTGAAACTGCCGCGTAAGATTATATACGACCGTTTCGCTAATGTCTCTAGATAATCTATCATTTTACTCACTAATTTTTGAGAATCACCTTCGCTCACAAAACATACCGGTTTCTCATAACCCGGAATATTACTGGCTACGGCACAAGACATTGGAATATGCCTGGCTACATATTCGGTCACACTACTAGTGTTTCCATCTGTCGTCGGTACATTACTAAAGTAACATTCATAATCGTACGTCGCTCTGTAGGGATACACATAATTATTAGGAACTTCTATACCCCTATTAGCTATCGTTTCGAGTATACCCTCTTTGTTCCTATAAACTCCTCCGATATACTTGTCTTTTCGCTTATCCCCGGTACATGTCTTCTCGTGTCTACCCATATCCCAACATTCTTTCCACAATTTTCCACATTTGGGACACGAAAAAGCCTGGGCCGCCTTATCTATATCCTCTATATACATAAAATGTTCTTCGTAAAATAGAACTCGTAAGGTGTCGCTAAAAGTCGTACTACCTCTTAGCATTGGGGACAGGGCTTGTTCTTTGTCAAAAGCGAAGACGTCCACGTTAATACCGAAACACTTTTCTAGAGAGGGAATCTGCGCTAACGTTACACCGGGGAACTTGTCGTCTATATCTAGCCCCTGATTTTCTTGCCACTGTTTCAGGAGATCGCGAGTGGGTGTGTGTAAATTACTGAGATTACCACCCCTAAATAACGCTACGCATCTAAAGAAACAGAGATTATCAGTATAGGGTGGTCCATGCTTGCTATTTTGTAATGTATAAATGAATTTATTGTTTGTAATGTGTTGTGGCAGGTCGGTGGTTAGACAGCCGATAGGATATTCTACGAAATTATAGAGATAGAACGAAGTGCTGGGAAGGGTTTCAACGCTATATTTAGTGCTCGGTCTATTATGATTTGCGTGGTTTAAGGGGTCACTATCTTGTAGTTGTGTGAGGAACCTATCAAAATCTGCTCTGTTATTTATAACCATCGGAGTTGAAAGAATTAAACTGTTATTGAAACTACTATGGAAAAACCGAAGGTCATTGTTTTCTTTATTCCTCAGGATGAAATTGTGAGAATAATTTATTTTAAATCTACGTGTTTGGTTATTAAATATGGGATTTAGGATATTTGCCCAGTTTGGCAGTAGCTGTGAATTTGGATTATGGAAGACTGTGTGGACTGACAGATGTCTGTTATTATTACTATGTGACCTTATTGCGGACCAGTTGTCGACATAGACCTGTCTAACATCTGCTGGTAAACTAGCTAAACTGTCTAATTCTAGATCCTTTCGCGCCTTCTTGCTGTGTTGACTCTCTATCGATTGTTCATTATTCCGCTTCCTCTTAATTGTTGGTTCAGCTCTGGACTTTGAACAGGTCGTCGGTATCGAAGCTGATGAGGTGGCGGAGGTGGTTGATGCTGATGAGGTGGAGGTGGTTGATGCTGCTGTTGTGGAGGTGGTTGACACTGCTGTTGTGGAGGTGGTTGACACTGCTGTTGTGGAGGTGGTTGATACTGATGAGGTTGATGGTCTTGTCGAGGATGCTGAGCTTGTACTTGACGATATCGCTAGTTGGTGTTTATTTTTAATATGTGTTCTTAGATTGTCCTGTCTGTTAAATTCGCATACACATATAGGACACTGGTATGTATGTTTATTGTGAACAGTGTCTACATGCCGATCTAGATGGTTTTGGGTAGTAAATATTTTCCCGCAGTCTTTACACGAGTATTTAGTATTAATGTGTACAGATGATATGTGCTCTGTACTGTCTCTTGGTGTAGACTGGTCACCCCCACGAGTGTTATCTACTCGGGGTTTCTTTATAGAGTGTTCTTCATCCCAGGTCTCTGCAACGTTGTTGTCTGTTGCAGAGAATACTGTCGGGGCCCTTGATGTAGCCGGTGCTGGTGCCGGTGATATAGATGCACATGCTGCGTGTTTCTTCGCCACATGTTTGGTAAGATTTGTGGATCTTGTAAAGATGCAGCCGCATATAGGACACGGGTATCTCTGTTGGCCGTGCGCACTATCTACGTGTCTGGCTAGATCGTGTCGCCGTGTAAAGCTTTTCCCACACGTTTCACACACGTGGCGTGGTCTGCTTACAAGTTCGTTACGTGAGGCCATCTGCCAACGAGATAAAACCACTCATTTAGTGTGCGTACCAAAAATACATTGAAATAGTATACATATATAACATGCGCTCGCACACGCACGCGCGCGCACACACACATACACACATACACGCGCACACAAACGCATACACGAACGCACACATACTATATGTTACTAGACAGTTATTAGTTATCGACCTCTTCGTTAGCACACATAACCTCACCAGCTCTCATGTCTTACATCATCCTCGTACAACTTAACACTCATCCGTCGCTCTTACTATCATAAACGCTATAGCCAGATATGACTCATTTCTCCGCTTTCGCTTGTTTATTATAACTGTCTTTCAGCGTCTACCACCGCTATATCAGACCGTTTCAAATCTTTCTTTCTTTCTTTCTCTCCCTCTCTCTCTCTCTCTCTCTCTCTCTCTCTCTAGCTCTCCCTTATCAGTACTTTAATCTTTACACTCAAAAACACATTATCAACATCTACGTACTTATTACTTAACTAAAACACGCATCCATTAACAGTTAGTTTTAAATATTATATTTTGTCGGTGAGCGGGTATCTAGGTGTTTACTAAAGCTTTTATCGACATATTTGAGTCTCTATCCCTATCATGTTCATATCGCTATCGTAACCATACCAATTTTACAATATGTGTTTGTACTAACGCGACTGAAACTATAAGATTCATGAAACTTAACACATCGCTCAGTTTGTGTGACTCACGCGTAATGTATAGCCGAACATGTCCAGACATGTTTCACATTATTGATTTCACGTACCACGCGCTCTTCTGACTGTATCTTATATGGATTCGAAAATGACTAATTATGATTGTGAAATATGTGTGGCTACAATTTCGAACGAATTTGTGGTCTTAGCTGTTGACATTATCCACACTTACGATAGCACTAAAAAGAAGCTTTCCACGTTTTATAAATCAATGGCTAAACTGGTCTATACGGTATCAGGGAGATATGACTCGTTATTCGCTGGTATAACTCTGGGAGTCGGGGATAAGGACATTTACGCCTCGTTTGCGACCATTGTGGTTTATATGGTTTCAGATGGAATTTTAAACTTTGGGCGCCTCGTGATTATTTATACGCTGGCTTATCGGTTAATTAAGAACCATGTCAAAGACTTTTACGATTCTGATACAGATATATCTTCTCTGGAAAGAGCTTCGCTTTCTTTGCTGGGCTGTTTATCGGTGGATTATTCGGAGACTGGGTTGTAAAAAACGGAGGTTGGAAAAAGTTCCTAGACTTCTCTAACGAAAAGGATACTACGATGTGGACTCTATTTCGTAACAGCTTTGCTCTGTGACCGTTACGATACTTACCGAACACGTTCCTATATGTTACGTAATTCATTTCCATTAATAAAACTATGATAATAAACACGCATTGTTATGTATTTTAAGCAAAATTTCAACTTACCTGTATTCTTATAAGGTTGGTTTTTAAAGGCTGGTTCTCCTTGCTTCTCCGACGGTGTTCAGTATAACACCTGTGGTTATCTGCTGTTAGATTTACAGCTCTGATAGGATAATATCGGTGAGGCTCTGGTGGTAGATTTACAGATATGGAAACGTATCTGGCAGTGTTATCACTGTGGGTACTTCGTGACTGACTGACCGACCGACGCTAGTCGAATGAATATATTAAACCGTGTACGCGCCTTTTTTTACATGACCTGTTGCGTTTCGCGCTCGCTGTAGAAAATAATCAATAACCTCACGCGCGAACAGAATTGATTGGGTCATTATGTGCCACGGTAGGAGAAAATGACTGTTCGTTAATACCGCCAGCAAGATTTGCCAATATATATGTATGTATATATATACCTACTTACGGTCCATATCTTAAATACGGGGCCCATTTACGTCCACGTAGATATAATAACTATTAACTTATTACTATTATATGTATATATACTCACCATAACTATGAAATAACTAACGTATCACTACTCCCTAATATGGTAGTTTCACTTCCGGAGTGGGCGTGGTCTATAGCCGGACAACATACACACACACTAGTTCCTATTGGAAGTCACTTTGGCGGGAAAAACTGATGTCCATCACTCATGACTCAATTATCCCTCAACCACCAACCCCTTCATGCACTATACATATATATCATTGCATCACTCTGGCTTGGCGCAGCTTGCCGCAGCTTGCCGCGGCTTGCCGTAGTCTCTATATAACTCCTGTACTCATAGGGTACTGGACTTCGTAGGGTATACCCTATTCTTTGGTCAACTAAAAAACCAGGAGCATAAACCACGGCTCCTACTACTGATGGCTACACTGATAGATTTTCTACCGGCTTTTACTGAAACAGAAATCCTCATTATTGTGGACATCGGCTGAAAACAAACAAAGAAACAAACAAACATGACTAAGATAAACAACTGTGTAGCACACAGCAGATTCTCATCGATACTTTAGTTGATTTGGTCATTATGCCTGTTCACTAAGATACATATTTATGCTTGTTTCTTCTATTATATATCCAAAGTGATTAGAAGGAGCTGTATTAAGAAAATTAAGAAAAACTGTACTTGTTATTTCTTCTTTCTTCACTTCCTCTTGTACCCATTGGGGTGTCGAGGGAGATCCCAGGTTCTGGTTCTCGCCCTTTTGGCGGCTTCACTCATTGTTAATTGATGTTGTCTGACCATCTTTCTCTGAGTTTGCCTCTTGCTCTTCTGCACTCTCCTCTTTTAATATACCCTTTATGAGGTAAGGAATTTAGAGGCACTTTTCTTGCTAAAAATAGAATATTGCGTCCCCTGAAACTCTCAGGTTTACCAGTCTGTGATCTTTGTGTTACGAACTTTAACTACTCATACACTCGTATATAATCTGTACTCACTGACTATGCGAAGTCGTCTCTTCGCCCTCCTTATGTCAATGTCATCATCTGCTACAATCTTCCATCTCCTACCATCCCAATGGAAGCGTGGAACGCCAATGTCATTTCTAGCATTGAGCTGGTGGTCAAAAAGAAAGAATGAAAAAAAAAAAGAGACGTCAGCGGTTTTCAACATTTTTAACCTAAGACTAAGTAAATAGGAGGACAGAATTGTAGTGGTGGACCATCCATTTTTTTGTGGGTCATTTTTTTTTTTAATTATAGCCTTGAATTTGGAGCCGCGATAGCTCAGTGGTTAGTGAAATGGACTACAAAGGACAAGGGGTAGGGTTCGATCCCAACCGACGGCTTCCGGGTTCACCCCGCCTTAAATGGGTACCGGATTTTTTTTCTGGGAAAGTAAAGCAGCACGGGCGTAATACCGACCACATTACCCCAAAAATCATGTGCTGAAGGTCTGTAAAATATAGGGTCACTAACACCATATTCACTATACGCCACTTGGCGTGACGGGGGTACTTTACTTACTTTTTATAGCCTTGAGTTGCGGGGTGGGAGTTATTTAGTTTTGATAAGAGCTTCGGTAACATAGTTTTAACGAGAAGAATGGCCGATTAAGCGAACGAGGGTACAAACGCAGCTTCACGATCTCAAGTCAACTCAGCTGGTAAATGAATGGGTACCTAGCTCCCTCATTTCAAATTATATGCCTTCCTGTTCTGTTCTATTCAATTCTATTATATTATGTTATAATCATGGTTTCAGTTTCACTGCAGTCGAGGCACCCCCATACCCGCTCCACCGCCCGTCCCATCATTTCTCGAAGCGTATGCAGCCTGACTTCATGTCAGATGTTGATTGTAGGTACATCTGCTTTTCCTACTAAGCTTTCCGGATCGACCAGACACCTTTTCCACCTTTGTGTCGACCCAGACCTTTTCCACCTTTGTGTCGACCCAGACCTTTCCACCTTTGTGTCGACCCAGACCTTTCCACCTTTGTGTCGACCCAGACCTTTCCACCTTTGTGTCGACCCAGACCTTTCCACCTTTGTGTCGACCCGGACTTGTCCACCTTTGTGTCGACCCAGACTTTTCCACCTTTGTGTCAACCCAGACCTTTCCACCTTTGTGTCGACCTGGACTTGTCCACCTATGTGTCGACCCAGGCTTTTCCACCTTTGTGTCGACCCAGGCTTTTCCACCTTTGTGTCGACACACTTTTCCACCTTTGTGCCGACGTGGACTTGTCCATCCTTTGTGTCGACCAGGACTTGTCCACCTTTTTGTCGACCCAGACTTTTCCACCTTTGTGTCGACCCAGACTTTTCCACCTTTGTGCCGACCTGGACTTGTCCATCCTTTGTGTAGACCCAGACTTTTCCACCTTTGTGCCGACCCAGACTTTTTCCACCTTTGTGCCGACCTGGACTTGTCCATCCTTTGTATCCACCCAGACTTTTCCACCTTTGTTCCGGCCTGGACATGTCCACCTTTGTGTCGACCCAGAGTTTTCCACCTTTGTTCCGGCCTGGACATGTCCACCTTTGTGTCAACCCAGACTTTTCCATCTTTGTTCCGGCCTGGACATGTCCACCTTTGTGTCGACCCAGACTTTTCCATTTTTGTGTCGACCCAGACTTTTCCATCTTTGTGTCGACCCAGACTTTTCCACCTTCGTGTCGACACAGACTTTTTAACCTTTGTGCAGACGTGGACTTGTCCATCCTTTGTGTCGACCCAGACTTTTCCACCTTTGTGCCGACCCAGACCTTTCCACCTTTGTGCCGACCTGGACTTGTCCACCTTTTTGTCGACCCAGACTTTTCCACCTTCGTGTCGACACAGACTTTTCCACCTTTACTCCGACGTGGACTTGTCCATCCTTTGTGTCGACACAGACTTTTCCACCTTTGTGCCGACGTGGTCTTGTCCATCCTTTGTGTCGACCCAGTACGGTGAAGTTTTATTTCACTCCATTTTAGATTTGAATGTCCTGTAGAGAGTTACTTTTGTGTTGTTTTTATGCAAAAAATTAGAGATTATTCATATATCATATAGCAATTGAACACTTTGTATTCACATATCATATAGCAATTGAACACTTTGTATTCACATATCATATAGCAATTGAACACTTTGTATTCACATATCATATAGCAATTGAACACTTTGTATTCACATATCATATAGCAATTGAACACTTTGTATTCACATATCATATAGCAATTGAACACTTTGTATTCACATATCATATAGCAATTGAACACTCTGAATCGGTTATTCAAGTAACGACGATATAAATGGATTTCCTTCATAAAGAAAAAAGAAAAACGCGTGGAAATAAAAGTGCATCTGATCTTACAAAAACTGATTAAAAATCACAATTTGTTGAGTTATAATCTCATTTGTTTAACTTTCATTATAAGCTTTCTTCGTTTGTTTTTTATACTAACTAACTATAATGATTGTATGGCATGCTAATATAATTTCCATGTTGTGTAATATCCCTTCTTTAATTTGATATATGATAATGACATGTTCTACTTCAATAATAAAAAATAAAGAAGTTTTAGTTTGGTGACGTTGGGTAGGTAAAAATTCCAGTCAGATAAATCTGTCGAAGCCAACGATATCAGTGTTTAACAGTCACACTTATCGATCAAATCAGTGGCCTTTACGTTTTGTGGAGACTTGTCGGACAACGGACCTTCAGACATCCTTGAAAGAGTATTCTAATTCTGGCCTAAACTCTTCATTTCTGTTTCAACTTTTCATCCGTTTCCGGCTCATTTCCTATTTTCCTCTGGAATAATTACATTAAATCAGCTCCTTATCCAACTCCAGAGCCTGCCTGGTATCCCTGTGTACACCCCTTCTTTGAGAATTTCTTGATTCCTGGTTTATTATTTTTTTTCAGGAAATATATTAACAGAACTAATGTTGCGTGTAAAAATAAGTTAACTAAAATAACATGTTTAAATCCTTAAATCCGGACCGTGGGATTTTCGTTACGTGAAGCGGAGATAATGGAGAATATGGTATTTGTCTCTGTTTTGTAATGACCATTGGGAAGTATAACACCAGGTCGTCCTTCTGTTCCAGAAAAAAAATCTCCTATAGACATTTTCATAGCCTGAGTGAACCCTGAACCTGTGTTGCTTCGAAATGTAAATCGCCATATTTGGGACTTGAACCGAACCATTGTGATTAATAGACGAGAGCACTAACCACTAATCCCTCCGGTGCTTCCAAGGTAGTACAGCTAAATATTATTATGTTTTGTTTATCAGTATGTTCATGTAGTGAGAGAGGTCAAAGCAAAAAGTGAGCTAATTTCCAATGTTAGAAAGAGACAATCATCATTTTTTGGTCATGTAATGAGAAGAGAACAACTTGGATATATTGTAACAACTGGAAAAATTGAGGGACGAAGAGATAGAGGGAAGCAGAGAGAAAAAAAAATAACAGACAGCTTAAGAGAATGGCTTGGCAGAAGGTCAACAACAGAAATGATAAATAGCTGTCGAGATCGAAAGTTGTGGAGAGACATGATCACCTACGCCACTAGGCCTGGTACTTGATGATGATGATGATGATGATGTTCATGTTATAACAGAATCTCTCGTTCATCGGATAAGGACCTAATGCTTTTAGGTTTAAAAATATAAGGTGACGATGTCCCGTAGCAGTATTTTAATGTCCCAGGGGAGTGAAATGTAGAGTCTCCACTTCATGGGCACTCTCCTTTGAGGAGAGAAAATAATAAATGAATATTTGTATAGAGGGGAACGTCCGAAGTGATAGATCTTTGAATAACTTCAGGGGCAAGATGTAGGTTTACAACACTCGGAAAAAAAAATATCACAAATAAACATTAGGAGAAAATCCTCTAAACATTAGAGGAAAGTCGCCGGCCTCGAGGCACAGAGGTTGTGGGTTCAAATCTCGGCTGCACCAGTTGGGATTTTTATTTATGATTTCTCTCTGCGGCAACCACCCCAGGACTCAGCAGTGAGGTCAGGCTTGAAACGTCAATTACTCATAGACTCAGAGAGATTTCTCTCTTTCTTTCATTATTTCTTTTTTTCTCTCTCTTCTTTCTTTCCGTCTCTCACTCTCTCTCTCTCTCTCTCTCTCTTCATGTGTTTCTTTCTTGTCTTCTCTCTCTTAATGTTTTCTTTCCTTCCTTCCTTCTCTCTCTCCATGTTTTTCTTTCTTTCATTCACTCTCCATTTCTTTCTTTTTTTATGTTTTCTTTCTTTCCTTCCTTCCTTCACTCTCTCGCTCTCTATCTGTGTTCTTTCTGTCATTACGGGAGACTATAATTGATTCTTTAGTTCACCTCTTTATATTGATACTGAGCAATGAACTGTAGTGATGTTGACGAACCTTTCTTGAGTCTCTTTTGTTGATACTGATGTTTATTCTGTATGCAGGTTTAGCATTGAGCAAATAGTTTCATTAACATTTCAAAAGCTGTGTAGTACAAGCACTGTGTGGTTGCCCGCCGACTTGGAAGTTGAGTTGGAAGTTGAGTTGGAGTTTGAGTTGGAGTTTGAGTTGTGAGTTGAGTTCAAATGCCAGTTGAGGTTTATGCTTATTTTTTTTTTTTTATGTCCGACCTGAAATGCTGTCGATGTCCATCCAGCTTTCCTAAATGGATACCAGAGATATTGTCTGGTAAAGAAGGACAGCGAGGAAGGTAGCAGTGAACTGTAGTAAGTTGGTGAGCCTTTCTTTGAGTCTTAGTGGTCAATTCATTGGTTTCCATTCAAGCAAAATCTTCTTTCTGCTCTCTTCGTTGTAACTTTTCGTCTTGTTTTTTTTTTTTTTTTTTTTATATTTAACCTTCTCCCTAATTGTCTCGATGCAACGACGTCATCATGTTACTATATATATGTATTTGTCAAACATGTCTTATGTTAATTGTAAATAATATTCTTTCCTATTTTGAAAATGTAATTACTTTATTTTCTGGAAATCGGTTTTCACAGATTGTATCAATTAAAACTTATCTGTTCTTGCAAACACCCAAGATTACTCAAACCTTATTTCCAGACAAGATAATTCAAAATAGGGATCAAATAATATTGGCACAAGGGAGACAATTTGTTATTTAGAAGATCTAAGATAAAATAAAACAAAGATTACCTCAATAGGCTCGTCACCTCCAACTTCCTGTACAGGAAATGAGCTCTCTGAACTTGCGGGGGATCAGGCTGGTCTGGGATAGCAGGATGTGGCGCATCTACTGTGTCAGTTGGTATCTGGGCTGCAGCTGAATTGAGTGAGCTAATGGAGTTCAGATCTAGCCCAGAGTCATCGTTCCCGATGAGAGAAGCCATTCCTGATGCTGTGTTGGAATCCATTGACATTCTAGAAGTGCCATGGCAGCACAAGGGAAACAGAAGGCAGTCGTGGTTAACAAAATAGTATCAATCTTCTTTCCTTCCTTATTTACCTTTCACCGTCGAGAGAAATTTGCGGTTTCTTGCTCTTCAGTTGCTGCTGTTTCCTAGTGTTTCTAATTTCTACTGCTTGTGGATTCCATCAATCCATCTTTAGAGTTGTCTGGTGTTCTCGTATCTTTTATTAAAGGTTCGTTGTGTTGTGTTTTGATCTTTCGGTTTATCACGTGGCCAAACCATTGTATATGTTGTTTATTTATCAGGCTTTGTAAGTTGCTGAGTCATTACGGAATCCCCAAAAAGTTTATTAATCTGATAAAAACAATGTATGAAGGAACGGAATGTAGTGTGGTGCATGAAGGACAGATTACAGAAGCATTTGAAATAAGAACAGGAGTAAGGCAGGGATGCCTTCTGTCTCCATTTCTCTTTCTACTGGCCATAGATTGGATATGAAAATAACTCAAAACAACAGAAATGGAATCCAATGGTCATTGATCAAACAACTTGATAATTTAGACTGCTGTTTCCTAGTGTTTCTAATTTCTACTACTTGTGGATTCCATCAATCCATCTTTAGAGTTGTCTGGTGTTCTCGTATCTTTTATTAAAGATTCGTTGTGTTGTGTTTTGATCTTTCGGTTTATCAAGTGGCCAAACCATTGTATATGTTGTTTATTTATGCATTCTACGACGGGAATTATTTCTTCCTTTTCTTCACAGTTCTTCATTTCTAATCGTATCTCTCATGATGTTTCCTGTCATTCGTCTAACACATTTCATCTCAAGGTGGGTTTTTTTTTTCTTATTGTTGTTTCTTTTTTTCCGTCTAAGTTTCAGTTCTGACATTGGTTCAACATTGAAATGAAGATTGTATTGTTTGAAGCGTACCCGTTTTTGCCTCTAGAGTCATTTCCCCTTTCTTTTTTTTTTTGGACATTAGTGGTGATACTTAGTTGTCCGATGATTTGACAAGATTTGTTGCAGCTTGCGTCTATTTATGGTATGTGTGAATTGCCGTTTGTCATTAGACTCCAAGATATTTAAATTATTTCACTTGTTTCAATTGTTTATCGCCCGTATATTATTTTGATATTATGTTTCTCTTTTGCGAAATTCATGACTTCTGTTTTGTCTGTTTTGTTGATATGTATTTTTGTTCTGTATTAAAGTATGGTATTGAGTTAACAGTTCCATTAACATTTCAAATGCCGTGTAGTACATACGGTTTGTGCTCGCATGCCGTTTTGAGAGCTAAGGGGTTCAAATGCCAGTTGAGCCTAATGTTTTTTGTCAGTCCTGAAAGGCTGTCGATGTCCACCCAGATTTCATAAATAGATACCAGAGATATTGTCTGGGAAAGAAGGGCGGCTAGGAAGGGAACTAGGCAGCGAGTAAGGGAATTTGGTAGCGAGGAAGGGAACTGGGCAGCGAGGAAGGGAACTGGGCAGCGAGGAAGGGAACTAGGCAGCGAGTAAGGGAATTTGGTAGCGAGGAAGGGAACTGGGCAGCGAGGAAGGGAACTAGGCAGCGAGTAAGGGAATTTGGTAGCGAGGAAGGGAACTGGGCAGCGAGGAAGGGAACTAGGCAGCGAGTAAGGGAATTTGGTAGCGAGGAAGGGAACTAGGCAGCGAGTAAGGGAATTTGGTAGCGAGGAAGGGAACTGGGTAGCGAGGAAGGGAACTGGGCAACGAGGAAGGGAACTGGGCAACGAGGAAGGGAACTGGGCAGCGAGGAGGGGAACTGGGCAGCGAGGTAGGGGGCTCACATGTATTGAATGAATACTTACATATGTATTGAATGAATACTTACATATGTATTGAATGAATATTTACATATGTATTGAATGGATGTTTACATATGTATTGAATGAATATTTTCATATGCGTTGAATGAATATTTACATATGTATTGAATGAATACTTACATATGTATTGAATAAATATTTACAAATGTATTGAATGAATACTTACATATGTATTGAATGAATATTTACAAATGTATTGAATGAATATTTACATATGTATTGAATTAATATTTACATATGCATTGAATGAATGCTTATATATGTATTGGATGAATATTTACATATGTATTGAATGAATACTTACATATGTATTGAATGAATATTTACATATGTATTGAATGAATATTTACATATGTATTGAATTGAATATTTACATATGTATTGAATGAATATTTACATATGTATTGAATGAATGTTTTTCATTTGCTCGTGTAATCTACCTCATCCCTGCCCCCCCTTTCCCCCTCCCCCCTCTCTCCCCACGAAAAAAAAATGTAAACAGTGCCAATCACACCTTGTGGCTACGGGTAATATAGTCCATATACTTTACTCATGACAAATAAACCCATTTCTGAGTGGTGTGGTCATAACTACGTCAGACCGCACAATTTTCAAAGTCATAATCTATGATAATCATTTTAGAGTGAAAGCATAAAGACACAGCTGTGATGGTCTGGAAAATAAAGGTTATTTACCTTTGGGACTTGACCGGAACCTGCAGGGTCAGTAAATGAACGCGCTACCACATCACAGTTGATTTTATAAACTGTCCCTAAAAATGTATTTATCTGTTGATTGTATGTCCGTGCGGATTGGTTTCTTAACAAACAGATTCCCTTGAACACTTTTGTCTTCGACTTTACCTGATAATCGGTGGTTGTTTGTCTGCAACTCGAAGAGGACGATGAAGAAGAAGAAAACAAATAGTCTATTCTGAGTTTCGCTTGATTTAAATGTTACAATTCAATTAAAGGTCATACCACTAAACGAAATAACTCCAAACAATGACAGTAAATATAACATTATTTTCAAAATTATTGACCGTAATTTCAGTAATTTAATGCAATGAAAAATATACTAACATCAAAACAAATAACAACAGGGCTAAAATTAATAATAGAAAATATTATATCTTCTCAATATTCCTGTATGGTGCAGAAACATGGGCATTAGACAAGAAAACAGAAAACTGAAGCCTTTGAAATATGGATTTATAGAAACATAGGTGTAATAGGATGAAAAGAAAAGAGAACAAATGAAGTTTTAAAACAACTAAAAATGAAAAGAGAACTACTAAACCTAATTAGAACAAGACAAATTAATTTCTTGGGGGCATATTAAAAGACACAACAGCCTACTAAAAGTAACATTGGTAGGGAAAATACAAGGTAAAAGAGGTAGAGAGGGACACCAAGACAAACATGTACGAGTAACATCAAAAGATGGGCAACCAACACCATCAAAGCAAGAGACCGAGCGGAATGGCGTTTTTTGATGTTTTTAAACAAAATTAAATTAATGTAATGCCATCCATTTTGACAAGTTTTGTGCATATATTTCTAATATCATAACATAATGAGGAGAAATAAACAAATTGTTAAACTAGAAAAGTTTATTTTGTATTTGATTGTACAATTACACATCTAAATGAAACATTAATTTGATATGTAATAATTCACCACAACAATTCAGTAATTTTAATTAAAAAGTAATCTTTGTTTAATGTATTCTTTGTGTAACCATTACGTTCGCTTATAATATTCAAATAACTGCCTTTTAACCTTGCCAGTTTTGTTAACGTGGTAATGGTGGTCTTAATATAATCCATTATAATCTGTATACTTTATTATTGTTGGCGGGCATCATCATCATCGTGTGTCATCTCCGCATCGAAGGTTGGCTACCTTGGAGTACCATTACGCTCTGTCTCTTGCTTTGATGGTGCAGGTTGTCATAAGCTGACTTGTCCAGTCCATCTTTAGTACCACTCGTCCATGTTAATCTTGGTCTGCCTCTACCTCTTTTACCTTGTAATTTACCTTCCAATATTGCTTTTAGTAAGCTGCCGTGTCTTTTAATATAACCCAAAATCTGATTTGTCTTGTTCTAATTGTGTTTAGTAGTTCTCTTTTCATTTTTAGTTCTTTTAAGACTTCATCGTTTGTTTTGTTTTTTCCCCTTTCCATCCAATTCTGCCTATTCTTCTATAAATCCATATTTCAAAGACTTCCGTTTTTTTGTGTGTTTTTTTTGTCTAATGCCTATGTTTCTGCACCATACAGGAATGTTGAGACGATGTAACATTTTGCTATTCTTGGTTTTAGCCCTGGTGTTATTGTTTTGATGTTAGTATGTTCTTCGTGACATTAAAATTACTTTTTGCCATTCCTATTCTTTTGTTTATTTCTGTTTTACATTTTCCATCACATGTTATAGTATGTCCAGGATAGTTGTAGCTCTGAACTGTCTCCTGGTCTATTTGATATCCACTTGTAGGTTTTGAATATTATCTTAGGCAATTATAATTATTAGGTATTATCTTATGTCGAAGTTACTCCAGGTTTAGTTCAATATTAATGACATCACTATTTAGGAACTCATTTACCGTGTTCAATATTCATATGTTCACGTGTGTGTGGGTGTGGTGCTCTATTTGCCACACGAGTCTTTATATACCCGAGAACCGAGTGGGTCGGCATTTAACTATATTTGCTCTCGCGTAACGCTTTGGCCGTTGCTGAAAAATAACTTAAAATAATAGCTTTAGATTCGGGCAGTATACGAACACTTGAATGGTTGTCGAAACAGACAGCAATGCGGATATTGGAATACATCGACTGAAGTGACGTCAGTCCTAACTACTGACTACAATTTAAAATGCCGTCAAGCGATGGGGGTCGTTTCATTTATATTACTGTATTTAGACAATCCTATTACAATATCTCGGGGTGATTTCCCCTTCCTAAAACTTCCGTCCATTCCGTGCTAGGACCTGACCCAGTTTAAGTTGATAGGAAGGAGTGTGTTTTTTGTATTGTTATAATAATAATAATTATAATACATGTAATAATAATAATAGACGATAAGCGTGACTCTCAAATGTTTCAAAGAATGATCCTTACATTTGTAAAATATATGTTGTGGAGCATATAAAACACAGTTTGTCCAGACAATGTATCAACATTATAAATTGTGAGCGTTTAAGTAAAGTTACAGCGAAAGATAGTAGATTTTCTACATTTGTTTCGTTCCGTGCTAACAACAAATGTGAAGTCTACTTCAAGACTGATTCACACTGAGCATTTTGATTGGCATGTTCAACTAATCAGGGAGCCGCGATAGCTCAGTGGTTAGTGAACTGGACTACCACGACAAGGGGTAGGGTTCGATCCCAACCGACGGCTTCCGGGTTCACCCAGCCTTAAATGGGTACCGGATTTTTTCTGGGAAAGTAAAGCAGCACGGGCGTAATACTGACCACATTACCCAAAAATCATGTGCTGAGGGTCTGTAAAATATAGGTCACTAACACCATATTTCCCTATACGCCACTTGGCGTAACGGGGGTACTTTTTACTTTTATGTTCAACTAATCAAACTTACAAACGAATATGCATTAACAAAAATAATATATTTCTTATCATTTAAAATAATTGTAATTTCATGTGAAATTAAAATGTAGTGAGTTAAAGTTGCAACACGGCAAACCAAATATTGCGACAGCTATCCCCTAAAATTCAACACAAAGTAATATTTATTACAACTAAGAAACATCTTATACAAAGTATATTTATTACAACTAAGAAACATCTTATACAAAGTATATTTATTCCAGCATTGTACTACGAATGCAAATATGGTCATTTACGAATAAAAATTTAAAAATATATATATATATATATAAAAAAAAAAATTAAAAAAAATTTCGTCACCTCTGAAATGCAATGTGAAAAAAAGCGGTCGGTGTGACCATAAAAGACATAACTAGAAATGATTTAATAAAAGAAAGAGTAGGCATTGAACCAATTCTATGTTACATACAGAAACAACAAATAAACTGATTTGGCCATTTAGAAAGAATACTGTGCAATTCCCTACCATACAAAGCATATATTACACTAGGAGAAGGGAGAAGAGCAAGAAGCAGGTACAGAGTAAGATGGACAGACAATATAAAAAAAACGAAGAGAGAAAAGAACGAGAAAGTTTAATTTTGTTTGTTTTATTTAGTTTCTCATTTGCTTATTCTTGCTCCGAACAAACTCAACTAAATATTTTTTATCAAATAAGTGTCGTTCCAGATAGTGAGATATTCCCTCTGTCATTTAATATACGCGTGTATTATGATAAGTTCCGCTTGTAAACAAACATATTTTGGATGGGGTCACAGTTGTTTACCTGGGGAAGTGGGGTCAGGTTATACTAAGCTCAGCATATATTCATTCACAAACGAAACACAATATTCAAGATTAGAACTAAAGTACCACTTTTAGATGCAAACTAACAGCTGTGGGTGGCATATAGGTTCAGAATTCCAAAGACAGAATAGTGTCAACAATAATTCCACAGTTCAAGTTAAGTCACGTGCTGCATGCTATCTACGGATGAAAACTATGTTGTTCTTCATATTAGAATGTAAACTCGTGTGGTTTGGAAATCCATGTTTCCTCAACAGCTTATTCAGATATATCGTGCGTTTTTTTTTAAATTAACCAAAACAGTGTACGGGTACATCATCAATCAGAAATATTTACAAACACAATAAATGTAGCTTTTGGACTAATTAAAACACCAACTATCACCATTAACAAATTTGTACAAACATAATAAATGTATCTTTTGGACTAATTAAAACACCAACTATCACCATTAACAAATTTGTACAAACATAATAAATGTATCTTTTGGACTAATTAAAACACCAACTATCACCATTAACAAATTTGTACAAACACAATAAATGTAACTTTTACACTAATTACAACACCATCACTATTAATAAATTTGTACAAACACAATAATGTAACTTTTACACTAATTACAACACCATCACTATTAACAAATTTGTACAAACACAATAAATGTAACTTTTACACTAATTAAAACACCAACGATCACCATTAACAAATATTTCAATAATCACTTCCGAAAGGAAAAGTAACAAAGCTGAATGTTCAGATAGTTATCACAGCTATTTATTACTAATATTTTAGTTAAAACTGTTTGTTTCTACTGTTTCTCTCCAGAAATATGAAATATGCGTGTGTCTTCTATTACACATTTAAGTTGATTGGAACATTTATTTCTAAAAACTTTAGCACTTTGACATTTATCAATATTGCCAATCTTTGATTTTTTTTTATGATTTATTTATTTATTTTTTTTTTTTTTTGGGGGGGGGCGTTTACAATCTTTATTATGCTGAAGTTTCATTCATAAATCAACATTTATTTACTTCAGCTAATAATAATTACGTTTTGCGTGTGATGTCACAATTGAAACTATTTGTATGAAATATCACTTTTAAGAATGAGTGGAATGTACAGTAGACGATCTACACCCAAGAATGCTGCAAGATTTCCAAATTTATAATTAAAGTGGCAGCAAACAAAGTTGCTCATAACAATACCTTCCGTGGCTGTTGATGCAGCCACTAGATGATACTGCAGTGTTAAACCAAACAATCAAAGTAAAATGATTAACTTCTGTCGCTAACAGCTGATATAACATTCTGTAATGTAAAAGGAACGGGAAATTTCTGTGATAAAATTACAACTTAATACATGTATTTGATTTTATTTGTAACATTACAAGTAATTGTATTATTTTATCTTCCAAAATAAATATAAAATACGGTAATTAGAAAATGTCTGCCTAAAACTGTTACAATAATGAGAGATATCAGTTACATTACCCTGAAATACAAGAGCCTACCTCAATCTTTGACGCTGCACAAATAAGTGTGCATGGCATGTGAATGTTGTGATCTTGACGCGTGCACGGAGATAGCCCTCTATTGACTGGGCAGGTTCCGGATGACACGGGATAACGCAGCAACGAATGGCGGGCTTTTGACTCGAGGGTGAGGGCGGGAAATTTATGAACAATAAGTTACTTCCGGTTCGGCCGTCTTTCTTTGCACTGTGTGTTATTGGTTATTGGTTATGGAAGGCCTCGGTATCACAGCAAACGAATTAAAATCCATAATTGCTCAACCGCCGTGCCAGTGGAATCATCCGAATTACTAACTCATCTCCCAAACAAAGAAAGGTAACTGCAGTCCCCATCGTAGCAGTCTCAGCACACGTTAAAAGACATAAGGCGAAACCGCGCAGAAAGTGAACACAGCCAACTGTTCCCTGTCATACGATATCATCATTCATCGAAAACAAGCGGGATATCTAAGCTGGATCAAAACGGATGAGACACACAGCTCACGGTGTGCACAGAGCGCTTAACTCAGTAGCTCCTGCAACAAGCCGGACTTGAATATGAGGAAACTGCAACAAGGAACACTTTTCAGACATAGCCTTCAATGGTTCAAACTTCAGTTTAAAAAAAAAAAAAACTGATTTTTTGTTTGCCCTTATTGTTATGTAATACGAGAGGTAGAGAGAGAGAGAGGGGGGGGGAAGGGGAGGGGGGTAAATATATATATATAGTGATACAGAAGCCTAGCAATCTAATTTGAACAGAAACTGCGCGAGTCGCAAAATTTAAAATTTAAATCATTCGTTGGAATCTGAATGTGCAAATACATCAAAGTTGACAACGGGTCAACGACTAATCTATCTATCTATCTATTGTCATTTCGAGCCGAAGATGGCACATAGGGTAGTACCATAATCTCAAAAACAGAAACCTTGCGTGCCAAAGCGGCACATATTGCAGAGATCACTGCTCTAAAATATATGGCGCTGTTTCCATAACAATACTTTTTACAATGACAGCTTGTCAAGCCATCGATCAACCTCCTTAGTCGCCTCTTACGACATGCCTGGAAGGTCACAGTGTCACTATTCTTTACTTCCATCATAATGATGCCCCGGTAACACACAGGAACAACGACTAATAGTTTACCGCTTATGTCCGGATCAGCGACTTTAAACTGATCAAGATCCAATGCCACCACCTGGGCCTGATAACAGGCTATCCAGTCTAACAAAGTGGGTTGGAATTCCCCTGTGCTGAAGTCGGATATATTGGGCCGAAAGAAGCAGAAATCGCAGCCTGCTGTAAATCACAATGAATGCAATGCATCTACACAATCTGACGTCGTTTTAATACAAGTGTAAAAACAACCTCTTCTATTTGCGCAGAAACATGATGTGTAAACAAATATTAGAGAAAGATACACTGAACATTACATTGTTTAGCAAGATCAGAAATAACGACTTTCGTTTTTTTAGAATAACAAAACAAGAGTCATTCGAGCAACAATTATTATTAGAAACTGCAGATAGGTGGTGCGCACACTAAGAAAACATGATGCCAGCATAGCAAGGCAGGAAATGTCATGAAAGCCACATGGAAAGAGAAGGCACGGAAGGCTCAGCAATACATGGAAAGTAAAGTCATGGGAGTCTTCAAGATAGAAGGAGAGAAAATGTCCAAGAATAGGGACAGATGGAGAGACCTCGCTCGTGGCCTAAGTTCCAATAAATGTTCTGAAAGGCTTTATTGATTTATTTCAATACCATATTCCCTGTATGATTGATTCCAATACCATATTCCCTGTATGATTGATTCCAATACCATATTCCCTGTATGATTGATTTCAACACCATATTCCTTGTATGATTGACTTCAACACTATATTCCCTGTATGATTGACTTCAACGCCATATTCCCTGTATGATTGATTTCAATACCATATTCCCTGTATGATTGATTTCAACACCATATTCCCTGTATGATTGACTTCAACACCATATTCCCTGTATGATTGATTTCAACACCATATTCCATGTATGATTGATTTCAACACCATATTCCCTGTATGATTGATTTCAATACCATATTCCCTGTATGATTGATTTCAACACCATATTCCCTGTATGATTGATTTCAACACCATATTCCCTGTATGATTGATTTCAACACCATATTCCCTGTATGATTGATTTCAACACCATATTCCCTGTATGATTGATTTCAACACCATATTCCCTGTATGATTGATTTTAATACCATATTACCATATTCCCTGTATGATTGATTTCAATACCATATTCCCTGTATGATTGACTTCAACACCATATTCCCTGTATATAGGCCAGTGACTGTGATGGGGGTCTTTTTCCCCTTCTGCTATCCTACTTGGTTGAATACCAAAGAGCAGGTGGAAATATAGCATCGCTGATATGTTACAGCTGTCGCAACGCACGTTTACATCAGCTGGCGCGGTATAACTTGACACTGATAGAAAATGTTGCCTCCTTCAGAAAAATAAATTCTTCGTGGGCATTCATAGATATGGCAATAATTAAACCTTCTGGTGAGGAACATCCACAGACTCCTCAACAATACAGGCCGTTGAACATAAAAAACTGAAGACGACGCATTAATAAAATAGCAGATGCTAGGAAAGGGCCTGGAACAACAAGAAACTAACACTAAAACCAAACTCTTAGCATATCAAACGTGGGTGCCTCTCACACTATTATTTGGATCTGAAACCTGGACAACATACTCAAACCAGGAAAAAGACTAAATGTCTTCCACATGCGATGTCTCCGCAAAATAATGCCCATCAATGGCAAGACAAAATAACCGACTTGACTGTCCTGCAACGTGCTAAGACCCCCATCAATCATGTCGATGCTCAAATGTCGAGACTAAGATGGCTGGAGCACGTCCAGCGAATGGAAGAAAAACGGAATAAATGACTTCTCCAATGTGAAAATGACTGGGAACATGTAGTAAGTGATCGCACATCATAGAGAGCATGTATAAGGAATAGTACAACATCATTTGAGACTGTGTAAGGCAACACTCAGAAGAGAAAAGACTATTGAAAAAGGATGGGAAAACCCTGGGATCAGTGGGCTGACTTGTTCATTCTGTGGCCGTGTGTGTTTGTCAAACATTGGTAGAATTAGCCACGAGAGATGCTGTTCAACAAAAACAAAACCTCAAAAACAAAAAAAATACACAATAGTCTCCACTAGACCGTCTGAACAGACGAAAAAGGCCATATATATATATATATATATATAATATATATATATATATATATATATATAGAGAGAGAGAGAGAGAGAGAGAGAGAGAGAGAGAGAGATGCTAGGATGCCTGCTTAGATAGTGCAGGTTGTTATAGCTGACTTGTCCATATTAGTTTTTGTCTGCCTCTTTTAACTTGTATTTTCGCAGCAGCCTACTAAAAGTAATCTTGGAAGGGAAAATACAAGGCGAAAGAGGCAGAGGCAGATCAAGGCTAAAATGGGCTAGTAAGACCAAAAGATTGACAAGTCAGCCTATAACAACCTGCACTATCAAGCAAGAGACAGAGCGGAAAGCCGCTCCAAGGTAGCCAACCTTCGATGCGGAGACGGCACTCAATGATGATACGATGCTAAGGTAGCTGCTAAAGGTGATGTTCTGTAGTTGTGACAATGGCGTAGATTTCCTTTCTTTGAAATAGTCGTGGTTAATGTCACGGTCCATCATGACGGACACCACACAGTGCCGGATTTTGTTGGAGATAGGAGGTGAGAGTGCAAGGTCACTTCCCCTGTCTGAACCAGTTCGGCTGGGAACGTTCGCCATTTACTGCTTTTTTTTTTTCCAGCCACCGGAAATGATACAGAAGTTAAAACCGAAGGTGACGTAAAGTTGAGGTGAACCAAAAAAAATATACCAGGGAGCCGGAACTGTATATATTTTTTTTTTTTGGTACGCGTTTTGGCCGCGTACCAAAGATATACTCTACGGACAACTGGCATATGGTAAAAGAACTAGGGGGCGCCCAAAACTTCGATTTGTAGACGTGTGTAAACGCGACATGAAGACTCTGAACATAAACCCTGCAGCATGGGAAGACATAGCTGCAGACCGAAATCTCTGGAAACACACTCTAAAGGTTCACCTTAAACAAGAAGTAGACAGATTCATAGAGAAAGAGAATACACGGCGAAAGAAAGAAAGGGAAAAATAACATTTCAAGGTGCGCTGAAAAATCCATAGTCAACTATGACTGACGGAGGCTACTACTACTACTATATATATAGAATTGTAGTTGTTAAAATGTGGATTTGCAGAAGAATTTAAAGAGTGTGGTGAACATGAGTGAGAACAAATAATGAAGTTTTGAAACTGATGACAGTGAGAATATCATTAGTTATCGTATAATTCAATCAAGACAATAAGCTATTTTAGGACACGTAAAGAAACACAATAAGCAACTGAAAGCCATGAGGGCAGGTGGGAGGTAGGGAGGGAGGAATGCAAGATATACGAGGCAGAGACTAAAGTGGGCTGACAATATTAAGAGATAAACTGGGGAACCGGATACAGCGTGCACCAGATCCGGCAAATATGACATTTAGTAAATAGATGCAGGAATTTTTTTTATATAGAAAAATATGAAAATCTGAAACCAGATCCAAATCTGTGTGTTTTTTTTTCCCCTTTATAAAAATAAATATATAAATTAGTTGACAGATCAGAAATTGAGAAACATTTTTGGGCGAAATATGACATTTCGTAAATAGATTCTTTAATGTTTTTGGGTGAAAAATAATGTTAATTGGTAAACAGATGAGAGATGAATTTTTGGAAGAAATATGACGGTAACTAGATCCATAAATTAATTTTAGGGGACAAGTATGATAATTGGTAAATAGGTCGATACATTTATTTTGGGGAGTAATACACCCCAGTTGTCATACATGACAGTGTGAATATGTAAAACAGACTGTAATGGGAAAAGAGGAAGAGAACGTCATAGAAAATTACTAGACATTTTAACATCTTGACATAGAAATAGATCAACATTACAAATTATAAAGAAAACCAATGAGGTTACTTTATTAAAGAGACAATTGTCGATGCCTCGGACCTGGCACCTAATGATGATCGGCTTCCTAATATGATCAGCCATGTTGTCTTTGTCAAACCTGGTAAAGTTGATTTTATTTTTTATTTTTTGTTGGAAGATCAAACTTTGAAAGGGCGGGGCTACAGATTGGCCTCCGAAGCACGGCACAGAAGCTTGCTAAAATCAATAAGCGTTCTTTAACGTTTTGGGTGAGAGGGATCGGAAATAGCGAGCGTTCTGTGGCAAATAGCAGTGAGGCGGGGTGAATGGCCGGCCCTTCGTGAGATCGAAAGTGAACCTTCTACACTAACGCGGAGACAGATCATGATAATAGAGTCCACAGCTGCTTGGTTTGACTTTATCATCATTGAGTACTGTCTCTGCATAGAAGTTTGGCTACTATGGAGCGCCATTCGGCTCTGTCTCTTGTTTTGATAATGCAGGTTGTCATAGGCTGACTTGTCCATCCTTTGATGTTATTGGTCCATGATAGTCTGGTCTGCACTTTTACTATGTATTTTTCCTTCCAAGATTACTTGCAGCAGGCTGAATAATATGGCTTAATCATTTGTTTTCGTTTCTGTCCATCCAATTCTTCCTATTCTTCTATACATTCACATTTCAAAGGTTCCAATTTTCTGTTCTGTTTTTCTTTTCTACTGTCCATGTTTCTGCACCATACAGAAATGCTAAGATATAATATTTTACTATTCTTAGTTTTAGCCCTGGTGTTATTTATTTTCATATTAGTATATTTTTCATGCCATTAAACTTGTTTTTTTTGTGACTCCTATTCTTTTGTTTATTTCACTGTTACATTTTCCCTCACTGGTTATAGTATGTCCAAGGTAGTTGTAATCCTGAACTGTTTCCAGGTCTATTATTTTAACTTTGATATCCACTTGTAGGTTATTAGTATTATCTTTGTTTATGATCATAGTTTTAGTCTTTTTTTATATTCATAAAAAAGTAAAGGTAAAGTACCCCTGTCACGCCAAGTGGCGTATAGGGAATATGGTGTTAGTGACCATACATTTTACAGACCTTCAGCACATGACTTTTGGGGTAATGTGGTCGGTATTACGCCCGTGCCGCTTTACTTTCCCAGAAAAAAATCAGGTACCCATTAAAGGCTGGGTGAACCTGAAAGCCGTCGGTTGGGATCGAACCCTACCTCTTGTCCTTTGTAGTCCAGTTCACTAACCACTGAGCTATCACGGCTCTCTTTTTATATTCATATTTAGTCTATATTTAGAACAGTTCTACATAAATTCAGTTTAATGACATCTTCTATATTGGGAAATGCGGTCTCTATGTACAGACTTGACTTTGAATGTATAGTGTCTCACAAATAAAAAAGGCAAAAATCCAAGTAAAGACCAAGAGCAACAATTTTAATTTTGGTATTTCTGCATTTTTAAAGTGAAGTTGTATATATATATATATATATAAGCGTAAAGATCTAGCACAACTCATAACAATTCTCCTACTTTAAAATTTAATATTCTATGAGTGTAGTTTCACAACTTATAACAATTCTCCCATTTTAAAACTTAATATTCTATGAGTGTAGTTTCACAACTTATAACAATTCTCCTACTTTAAAATGTAATATTCTATGAGTGTAGTTTCACAACTTATAACAATTCTCCCATTTTAAAACTTAATATTCTTTGAGTGTAGTTTCACAAATTATAACAATTCTCTCACTTTAAAACTTAATATTCTTTGAGTGTAGTTTCACAAATTATAACAATTCTCCCACTTTAAAACTTAAATATTCTATGAGTGTAGTTTCACAACTTATAACAATTCTCTCACTTTAAAACTTAATATTCTATGAGTGTAGTTTCACAACTTATAACAATTCTCTCGCTTTAAAACTTAATATTCTTTGAGTGTAGTTTCACAACTTATAACAATTCTCTCACTTTAAAACTTAATATTCTTTGAGTGTAGTTTCACAACTTATAACAATTCTCTCACTTTAAAACTTAATATTCTATGAGTGTAGTTTCACAACTTATAACAATTCTCTCGCTTTAAAACTTAATATTCTTTGAGTGTAGTTTCACAATTTATAACAATTCTCCCACTTTAAAACTTAAATATTCTGAGTGTAGTTTCACAACTTATAACAATTCTCTCGCTTTAAAACTTAATATTCTTTGAGTGTAGTTTCACAACTTATAACAATTCTCCCACTTTAAACGTAATATTCTATGAGTGTAGTTTCACAACTTATAACAATTCTCCCACTTTAAAACGTAATATCTATGAGTGTAGTTCACAACTTATAACAATTCTCCCACTTTAAAACGTAATATTCTATGAGTGTAGTTTCACAACTTATAACAATTCTCCCACTTTAAAACTTAAATATTCTATGAGTGTAGTTTCACAACTTATAACAATTCACCCACTTTAAAACGTAATATTCTATGAGTGTAGTGTCACAACTTATAACAATTCTCCCACTTTAAAACGTAATATTCTATGAGTGTAGTGTCACAACTTATAACAATTCTCCCACTTTAAAACTTAAATATTCTATGAGTGTAGTTTCACAACTTATAACAATTCTCCCACTTTAAAACTTAAATATTCTATGAGTGTAGTTTCACAACTTATAACAATTCTCCCACTTTAAAACGTAATATTCTATGAGTGTAGTTTCACACTTATAACAATTCTCCCATTTTAAACTTAATATTCTATGAGTGTAGTTTCACAACTTATAACAATTATCCCACTTTAAAACGTAATATTCTATGAGTGTAGTTTCATAACTTATAACAATTCTCCCACTTTAAAACGTAATATTCTATGAGTGTAGTTTCACAACTTATAACAATTCTCCCACTTTAAAACGTAATATTCTATGAGTGTAGTTTCACAACTTATAACAATTCTCCCACTTTAAAACGTAATATTCTATGAGTGTAGTTTCACAACGTATAACAATTCTCCCACTTTAAAACGTAATATTCTATGAGTGTAGTTTCACAACGTATAACAATTCTCCCACTTTAAAACCTGATATTTTATTATTGCAGTTTCACTACTTATAACGGAGGCGAAGGCGCACCTCACAGCACCAGAGCTGGTGGAAGTTGTCAGCGACCCACAGCTGATGGCTTGCGCCAGGATCGGTGAACCAGAACCATCCAGACCCTGCTCCACCTCTCCGTGGTGCCTCTAGTAACAGACTAACCTGTTTAGTCTGGCCAAGCGAGTAGGGATCGAAGTGGGAAGACAGCCCGGTTCTCAAAATGTCATGCTGAAGTCGAATGTGTTGGGCCGAAAGGTGCAAATATCACAGTTATACTGTAAACCACAACACAACGCAGACACGTCCACTTAACGTCATTTTAAGGGCGGATGATGAAGAAGTACACTCCTTTAGTCATCGGGCGAGCGCAAGCAAGCAAGCACTACTTAGGACAAATAATAATAAATGAATATTATTATAGAGGGAAACTTCCGAGGCGATAATCAGCGAATCAATTCAGAGGAAGAGGTATGTTTACAGCACTCGGAAAAATGACAAATATCAACAGAAAAAAATATGGACCAAGGCAGGAGTTAGTTAGCTGAGTGGCAGTGTTCCCTAGCGTTTGGCTTTTCGTGGCAAGGCGCTGTGCCACTGAGTACGGGTTCGATCCTGCCTTGGTCCATATTTTTTTCTGTTGTTGATTATTTGTTATTTTCTCCGAGTGCTGTAAACATACCTCTTCCTCTGAATTGATTCGCAAGCACTACTTATAACGATTCTCCCACTTTTAAACCTGATATTTCTCGAGTGATTTCAATTAACAAACCCCCCCCCCCCCCCAAAAAAAAAAAAAAACAAAAAAAAAAAACAACAATAGGAATGTTCTGTCTTAATTATTATTATCATCATATTTATTGTATGCTATTGGTAATTAAGTAGAATAATATTTATGATAACAAGAGACATGTCAAATACTGATAGAGTCAACACAGTCTAGTACAACAGGCAGTCCTACCGTGTTTAATAACCTTCTATACAGGAGTCTCGTAGTGAGTGTAGCACTTCACTTATAATATTTCAATAATCGCTACATTCAAAGCGCACTCATAGGTCCTTATTCGTTTGTTGTTGTTGTTGTGTTGTTGTTGTTGTTGTTGGTTAATTGGTGCAAAGTGCTGATACTACTTACATATTTCCTGTTTATCGCTCGTTACATTAGTATCCGCACATTATCAGTTATCTGAGTTACATAGTGTTTTTTTTTTTTAACTGACCCTTACTCCAGATTCATTATCAGAAACAGCTACGCAAAAAAAAGTTTTTTTTCTTCTAATTTTTATACAAAAGAGAGAGAGAGAGTGAGTGAGAGATAGTGAACAGAACAAGATAGAATAACAGTAAAAAAAATTCTACACACATACCCAACCACCTATCCACACATCCATCATATATCCGTCTATTTATTCACCCATTTATCTTCCTTCTCCCGTCTATGTGTCTGTCTTTCCATCTATGGATCTCGAAGCCTGTCAGCTGACGTCGTTGGACCTATCTATCTACCGTTGGTGTATGCGATCATGTCCCTCCACAATCTTCTATCCACAGTGCATCGTATCAATTCTGTTATTGACTTTTTCTGCCATGACACCAAGCTATCTAGTATATTCTCTCTTTGTCGTCCACGATCCCTCTTTCCCTGTATTTTACCAATTGTAACCAAGTATTCAACTTTACTCTTCTCATGATGTGCCAGAAAAATGTTGATTGTTTCTTTCTTATGCTTTTTAGGAGCTCCAATTTTTTGTGTTTGCCCTCTTTGAGAATTACCGTGCCTCATTGATCTATTTAGCTGTCAGGGGAACTTTCAACATTTTTCTGAGATAGCCCACCTCTGTCGCCTCTAATAGTCTATTCATTTATTTGTCTGTTGTCCATGATTCGCTTCCCATAGGTCAGAATTGGCTCTATATAGCACCAATGAACTCTCTTTCTCACTTATATTGATATATATCTATCTATTGTCCTTTCGAGCCGAAGACGGCACATAGGGCAGAACCACAATCTCAAAAACAGTAACCTTGCGTGCCAAAATGGCACATATTGCAGAGATCACTGCTTCTAAAATCTATGGCTATTTCCATAACAATACTTATTTATTTATACAATACTTACTATTGATATAGACTTGTTATATTAGCAGTATTTCGCTCAGTAGTAAAACGGTTTATTGAAAATGACAGAGTAGATAGCTACCGAAAATTGCTGGAAAACTTCTGATGTGTAACAGGCTTGGCATGTTTCTGTTATTTATTTCTCACATTCACATCTTGACTTCCCTACAGCATGTCTGTGATTTATTTCTCACACTCACATCTTCACTTGGCTACAACATGTCTCTGATTTATTTCTCACACTCACATCTTGACTTGCCTACAGCATGTCTGTGAATTATTTCTCACACTCACATCTTCACTTGGCTACAACATGTCTCTGATTTATTTCTCACACTCACATCTTGACGTGGCTACATGTCTCTGTGATTTATTTCTCACACTCACATCTTCACTTGGCTACAACATGTCTCTGATTTATTTCTCAACTCACATCTTGACTTGGCTACAATATGTCTCTGATTTATTTCTCACACTCACATCTTGACTTGGCTACAATATGTCTCTGATTTATTTCTCACACTCACATCTTCACTTGGCTACAACATGTCTGTGATTTATTTCTCACACTCACATCTTCACTTGGCTACAACATGTCTCTGATTTATTTCTCACACTCACACCTTCACTTGGCTACAATATGTCTCTGATTTATTTCTCACACTCACACCTTGACTTGGCTACAATATGTCTCTGATTTATTTCTCACACTCACATCTTCACTTGGCTACAACATGTCTGTGATTTATTTCTCACACTCACATCTTCACTTGGCTACAACATGTCTCTGATGTATTTCTCACACTCACACCTTTACTTGGCTACAATATGTCTCTGATTTATTTCTCACACTCACACCTTGACTTGGCTACAATATGTCTCTGATTTATTTCTCACACTCACACCTTGACTTGGCTACAATATGTCTTTGATTTATTTCTCACACTCACACCTTGACTTGGCTGCAATATGTCTCTGATTTATTTCTCACACTCACACCTTGACTTGGCTACAACATGTCTCTGTGATTTATTTCTCACACTCACATCTTCACTTCGCTACAATATGTCTCTGATTTATTTCTCACACTCACACCTTTACTTGGCTATAACATGTCTCTGTGATTTATTTCTCACACTCACATCTTCACTTCACTACAATATGTCTCTGATTTATTTCTCACACTCACATCTTGACTTGGCTACAACATGTCTCTGATTTATTTCTCACATTCACACCTTGACTTGGCTACAATATGTCTCTGATTTATTTCTCACACCTTGACTTGGCTACAATATGTCTCTGATTTATTTCTCACACTCACACCTTGACTTGGCTACAATATGTCTCTGATTTATTTCTCACACTCACACCTTGACTTGGCTACAATATGTCTCTGATTTATTTCTCACACTCACACCTAGACTTGGCTACAATATGTCTCTGATTTATTTCTCACACTCACACCTTGACTTGGCTACAACATGTCTCTGATTTATTTCTCACATTCACACCTTGACTTGGCTACAATATGTCTCTGATTTATTTCTCACACCTTGACTTGGCTACAAAATGTCTCTGATTTATTTCTCACACTCACACCTTGACTTGGCTACAATATGTCTCAGATTTATTTCTCACACTCACACCTTGACTTGGCTACAATATGTCTCTGATTTATTTCTCACACTCACACCTTGACTTGGCTACAATATGTCTCTGATTTATTTCTCACACTCACACCTTGACTTGGCTACAATATGTCTCTGATTTATTTCTCACACCTTGACTTGGCTACAATATGTCTCGGATTTAATTTTTCACACCTTGACTTGGCTACAATATGTCTCTGATTTATTTCTCACACTCACACCTTGACTTCGCTACAATATGTCTCTGATTTATTTCTCACACTCACACCTTGACTTGGCTACAATATGTCTCTGATTTATTTCTCACACCTTGACTTGGCTACATAATGTCTCTGATTTATTTCTCACACCTTGACTTGGCTACAATATGTCTCTGATTTATTTCTCACACCTTGACTTCGCTACAACATGTCTCTGATTTATTTCTCACACTCACACCTTGACTTGGCTACAACATGTCTCTGTGATTTATTTCTCACACTCACATCTTCACTTGGCTACAACATGTCTCTGATTTATTTCTCACACTCACACCTTTACTTGGCTACAACATGTCTCTGTGATTTATTTCTCACACTCACATCTTCACTTCGCTACAATATGTCTCTGATTTATTTCTCACACTCACACCTTGACTTGGCTACAACATGTCTCTGATTTATTTCTCACACTCACACCTTGACTTGGCTACAATATGTCTCTGATTTATTTCTGACACTCACACCTTGACTTGGCTACAACATGTCTCTGATTTATTTCTCACATTCACACCTTGACTTGGCTACAATATGTCTCTGATTTATTTCTGACACTCACACCTTGACTTGGCTACAACATGTCTCTGATTTATTTCTGACACTCACACCTTGACTTGGCTACAACATGTCTCTGATTTATTTCTCACATTCACACCTTGACTTGGCTACAATATGTCTCTGATTTATTTCTCACACTCACACCTAGACTTGGCTACAATATGTCTCTGATTTATTTCTCACACTCACACCTTGACTTGGCTACAACATGTCTCTGATTTATTTCTCACATTCACACCTTGACTTGGCTACAATATGTCTCTGATTTATTTCTCACACTCACACCTTGACTTGGCTACAACATGTCTCTGATTTATTTCTCACACTCACACCTTGACTTGGCTACAATATGTCTCTGATTTATTTCTCACACTCACACCTTGACTTGGCTACAACATGTCTCTGATTTATTTCTCACACTCACACCTTGACTTGGCTACAATATGTCTCTGATTTATTTCTCACATTCACACCTTGACTTGGCTACAACATGTCTCTGATTTATTTCTCACACTCACACCTTGACTTGGCTACAATATGTCTCTGATTTATTTCTCACATTCACACCTTGACTTGGCTACAACATGTCTCTGATTTATTTCTCACACTCACACCTTGACTTGGCTACAACATGTCTCTGATTTATTTCTCACACTCACACCTTGACTTGGCTACAATATGTCTCTGATTTATTTCTCACACTCACACCTTGACTTGGCTACAATATGTCTCTGATTTATTTCTCACACTCACACCTTCACTTGGCTACAATATGTCTCTGATTTATTTCTCACACTCACATCTTCACTTGGCTACAACATGTCTGTGATTTATTTCTCACACTCACACCTTCACTTGGCTACAACATGTCTCTGATTTATTTCTCACACTCACACCTTCACTTGGCTACAATATGTCTCTGATTTATTTCTCACACTCACACCTTGACTTGGCTACAATATGTCTCTGATTTATTTCTCACACTCACATCTTCACTTGGCTACAACATGTCTGTGATTTATTTCTCACACTCACATCTTCACTTGGCTACAACATGTCTCTGATGTATTTCTCACACTCACACCTTTACTTGGCTACAATATGTCTCTGATTTATTTCTCACACTCACACCTTGACTTGGATACAATATGTCTCTGATTTATTTCTCACACTCACACCTTGACTTGGCTACAATATGTCTTTGATTTATTTCTCACACTCACACCTTGACTTGGCTACAATATGTCTCTGATTTATTTCTCACACTCACACCTTGACTTGGCTACAACATGTCTCTGTGATTTATTTCTCACACTCACATCTTCACTTCGCTACAATATGTCTCTGATTTATTTCTCACACTCACACCTTTACTTCGCTACAATATGTCTCTGATTTATTTCTCACACTCACATCTTGACTTGGCTACAACATGTCTCTGATTTATTTCTCACATTCACACCTTGACTTGGCTACAACATGTCTCTGATTTATTTCTCACATTCACACCTTGACTTGGCTACAATATGTCTCTGATTTATTTCTCACACCTTGACTTGGCTACAATATGTCTCTGATTTATTTCTCACACTCACACCTTGACTTGGCTACAATATGTCTCTGATTTATTTCTCACACTCACACCTTGACTTGGCTACAATATGTCTCTGATTTATTTCTCACACTCACACCTAGACTTGGCTACAATATGTCTCTGATTTATTTCTCACACTCACACCTTGACTTGGCTACAACATGTCTCTGATTTATTTCTCACATTCACACCTTGACTTGGCTACAATATGTCTCTGATTTATTTCTCACACCTTGACTTGGCTACAAAATGTCTCTGATTTATTTCTCACACTCACACTTGACTTTGCTACAATATGTCTCTGATTTATTTCTCACACTCACACCTTGACTTGGCTACAATATGTCTCTGATTTATTTCTCACACTCACACCTTGACTTGGCTACAATATGTCTCTGATTTATTTCTCACACTCACACCTTGACTTGGCTACAATATGTCTCTGATTTATTTCTCACACCTTGACTTGGCTACAATATGTCTCGGATTTAATTTTTCACACCTTGACTTGGCTACAATATGTCTCTGATTTATTTCTCACACTCACACCTTGACTTCGCTACAATATGTCTCTGATTTATTTCTCACACTCACACCTTGACTTGGCTACAATATGTCTCTGATTTATTTCTCACACCTTTGACTTGGCTACATAATGTCTCTGATTTATTTCTCACACCTTGACTTGGCTACAATATGTCTCGGATTTAATTTTTCACACCTTGACTTGGCTACAATATGTCTCTGATTTATTTCTCACACCTTGACTTCGCTACAACATGTCTCTGATTTATTTCTCACACTCACACCTTGACTTGGCTACAACATGTCTCTGTGATTTATTTCTCACACTCACATCTTCACTTGGCTACAACATGTCTCTGATTTATTTCTCACACTCACACCTTTACTTGGCTACAACATGTCTCTGTGATTTATTTCTCACACTCACATCTTCACTTCGCTACAATATGTCTCTGATTTATTTCTCACACTCACACCTTGACTTGGCTATAATATGTCTCTGATTTATTTCTCACACTCACACCTTGACTTGGCTACAATATGTCTCTGATTTATTTCTCACACTCACACCTTGACTTGGCTACAACATGTCTCTGATTTATTTCTCACACTCACACCTTGACTTGGCTACAATATGTCTCTGATTTATTTCTGACACTCACACCTTGACTTGGCTACAACATGTCTCTGATTTATTTCTCACATTCACACCTTGACTTGGCTACAATATGTCTCTGATTTATTTCTGACACTCACACCTTGACTTGGCTACAACATGTCTCTGATTTATTTCTCACATTCACACCTTGACTTGGCTACAATATGTCTCTGATTTATTTCTCACACTCACACCTAGACTTGGCTACAATATGTCTCTGATTTATTTCTCACACTCACACCTTGACTTGGCTACAACATGTCTCTGATTTATTTCTCACATTCACACCTTGACTTGGCTACAATATGTCTCTGATTTATTTCTCACACTCACACCTTGACTTGGCTACAACATGTCTCTGATTTATTTCTCACACTCACACCTTGACTTGGCTACAATATGTCTCTGATTTATTTCTCACACTCACACCTTGACTTGGCTACAACATGTCTCTGATTTATTTCTCACACTCACACCTTGACTTGGCTACAATATGTCTCTGATTTATTTCTCACATTCACACCTTGACTTGGCTACAACATGTCTCTGATTTATTTCTCACACTCACACCTTGACTTGGCTACAATATGTCTCTGATTTATTTCTCACATTCACACCTTGACTTGGCTACAACATGTCTCTGATTTATTTCTCACACTCACACCTTGACTTGGCTACAACATGTCTCTGATTTATTTCTCACACTCACACCTTGACTTGGCTACAATATGTCTCTGATTTATTTCTCACACTCACACTTTGACTTGGCTACAATATGTCTCTGATTTATTTCTCACACTCACACCTTCACTTGGCTACAATATGTCTCTGATTTATTTCTCACACTCACACCTTGAAATGGCTACAATATGTCTCTGATTTATTTCTCACACTCACACCTTCACTTGGCTACAACATGTCTCTGATTTATTTCTCACACTCACACCTTCACTTGGCTACAATGTCTCTGATTTATTTCTCACACTCACACCTTGACTTGGCTACAATATGTCTCTGATTTATTTCTCACACTCACACCTTCACTTGGCTACAATATGTCTCTGATTTATTTCTGACACTCACACCTTCACTTGGCTACAATATGTCTCTGATTTATTTCTCACACTCACACCTTCACTTGCTACAATATGTCTCTGATTTATTTCTCACACTCACACCTTCACTTGGCTACAATATGTCTCTGATTTATTTCTCACACTCACACCTTCACTTGGCTACAATATGTCTCTGATTTATTTCTCACACTCACACCTTCACTTGGCTACAATATGTCTCTGATTTATTTCTCACACTCCACCTTCACTTGGCTACAATATGTCTCTGATTTATTTCTCACACTCACACCTTCACTTGGCTACAACATGTCTCTGATTTATTTCTCACACTCACACCTTCACTTGGCTACAATATGTCTCTGATTTATTTCTCACATTCACACCTTGACTTGGCTACAATATGTCTCTGATTTATTTCTCACACTCACACCTTGACTTGGCTACAACATGTCTCTGATTTATTTCTCACACTCACACCTTCACTTGGCTACAACATGTCTCTGATTTATTTCTCACACTCACACCTTCACTTGGCTACAATATGTCTCTGATTTATTTCTCACACTCACACCTTCACTTGGCTACAATATGTCTCTGATTTATTTCTCACACTCACACCTTCACTTGGCTACAACATGTCTCTGATTTATTTCTCACACTCACACCTTCACTTGGCTACAATATGTCTCTGATTTATTTCTCACATTCACACCTTGACTTGGCTACAATATGTCTCTGATTTATTTCTCACACTCACACCTTGACTTGGCTACAACATGTCTCTGATTTATTTCTCACACTCACACCTTCACTTGGCTACAACATGTCTCTGATTTATTTCTCACACTCACACCTTCACTTGGCTACAATATGTCTCTGATTTATTTCTAACATTCACACCTTGACTTGGCTACAACATGTCTCTGATTTATTTCTAACATTCACACCTTCACTTGGCTACAACATGTCTCTGATTTATTTCTCACACTCACACCTTGACTTGGCTACAACATGTCTCTGATTTATTTCTCACACTCACACCTTCACTTGGCTACAACATGTCTCTGATTTATTTCTCACACTCACATCTTCACTTGGCTACAACATGTCTCTGATTTATTTCTAACATTCACACCTTCACTTGGCTACAACATGTCTCTGATTTATTTCTCACACTCACACCTTGACTTGGCTACAACATGTCTCTGATTTATTTCTCACACTCACACCTTCACTTGGCTACAACATGTCTCTGATTTATTTCTCACACTCACATCTTCACTTGGCTACAACATGTCTCTGATTTATTTCTCACACTCACACCTTCACTTGGCTACAACATGTCTCTGATTTATTTCTAACATTCACACCTTCACTTGGCTACAACATGTCTCTGATTTATTTCTCACACTCACACCTTGACTTGGCTACAACATGTCTCTGATTTATTTCTCACACTCACACCTTCACTTGGCTACAACATGTCTCTGATTTATTTCTCACACTCACACCTTGACTTGGCTACAACATGTCTCTGATTTATTTCTCACACTCACACCTTGACTTGGCTACAACATGTCTCTGATTTATTTCTCACACTCACACCTTGACTTGGCTACAACATGTCTGTGATTTATTTCTCACACTCACACCTTCACTTGGCTACAATATGTCTCTGATTTATTTCTCACACTCACACCTTGACTTGGCTACAATATGTCTCTGATTTATTTCTCACACTCACACCTTGACTTGGCTACAACATGTCTCTGATTTATTTCTCACACTCACACCTTCACTTGGCTACAATATGTCTCTGATTTATTTCTCACACTCACACCTTCACTTGGCTACAATATGTCTCTGATTTATTTCTCACACTCACACCTTCACTTGGCTACAATATGTCTCTGATTTATTTCTCACACTCACACCTTGACTTGGCTACAATATGTCTCTGATTTATTTCTCACATTCACACCTTCACTTGGCTACAATATGTCTCTGATTTATTTCTCACACTCACACCTTGACTTGGCTACAATATGTCTCTGATTTATTTTTCACACTCACACCTTGACTTGGCTACAATATGTCTCTGATTTATTTCTCACACTCACACCTTCACTTGGCTACAACATGTCTCTGATTTATTTCTCTTCTGTGTCCCATCCAGCCCCATCGTCTTCGCTGTATCTCTTTATCCACTGGTGTTTGACTGGTACATTTCCATAATTCTATGTTAGTGATTTTGTCATGCCATTTCCTTCCTTTTATTCTGCGTAAGCATCCATTAATGAAAGTCTGTATCTTCGTGATTGTCAATTTTGTTGTTCTCCATGTTTCACAGCCATATAATAGGACCGCCTTAACATTTGAGTTGAACATTTTTATTGTGTATTTAACCTAATTTCTTTGGATTTCCATATGTTTCCCAGTGCAATGAAAGCTCCTCTTGCTTTTGATATCCTTATTTTGGTATCATTTTCGGTTCCTCCCTCTTTGTCTATATTACTGCCCAGATACATGTAAGATTGTGCGTCTAGTAGAGGTATTTCTCCTATTGCTATTTGGTTATTGCCAACTGCATTAATTCTCATAATGTTGGTCTTATCTCTATTAATCTTTAGTCCTAGCTGTTGTGATCTCTCATCAAGTATGCTCATTTTGTCCTGCATCTGTTGATGGCTGTGTGATAGGAGAGCTATGTCATCAGCAAAGTCTAAATCATCAAGTTGTTTGGTCAGTGACCACTGGATTCCATTTCTGTTATTTTGAGTTATTTTCATAATCCAATCTATGGCCAGTAGAAAGAGAAATGGAGACAGAAGGCATCCCTGCCTTACTCCTGTTCTTATTTCAAATGCTTCTGTAAGCTGTCCTTCATGCACCACACTACATTTCGTTCCTTCGTACATTGTTTTTATCAGGTTAATAAACTTTTTGGGGATTCCGTAATGACTCAGCAACTTCCAAAGCATTCTTCTGTCTAAACTATCAAATGCCTTTTCGTAATCTATGAATCCAATAAAAAGTGGGGATTTTAGTTCTAAACTTTGTTCAACTATTATACGTAGAGTAGTTATTTGATCAGCACATGATCTGTTCTTCCTAAAACCTGCTTGTTCATCTCTCAAATGTTTTCTCTATGGCCTCTTTTAGTCTCTCCAGATGGCACTGATAGTAGCATAATTCCCCTATAATTTGTGCACTCCTGTAAACTTCCTTTCTTTGGTAGTTTTAATCATATAACCTTCTTTCCAGTCTTTAGGTATTTCTTCCCTCTCCCAAATTGTATCTAATAGATTATGTAGCATCTTGGTAGATGTGTTAATATCTGCTTTGAGGGCTTCCGAAGGAATTTCATCTGGTCCTGTGGCTTTACCATTTTTTATAGATTGATGGCTTTCATTATTTTTTCTTGCTTGGTTTTCCACAGTTAACGTGTAACTCTTCTTCTGCTGGTAGTATATCTGGAAGATTATTAGAGCCGGGTCTGTTCAAAAGTTCTTCAAAGTGATCTTTCCATCTCACCATTTGTTCCCTTATATTACTAAGCAGATTTCCTTTCTTATCTTTAATAAAGGCATTGATCTGTTTGTATTTTCCACTTAATTTCTTTGTGCTGTTGTACAGTTCTTTCATATTCCCTTTATTTGCTGCTTCTTCTGCCTCTTTAGCTAGTTCATCTATATATTTCCTCTTATCCCTTTTAATGCATCTTCTCACTTCTTTGTTCACCTCTGTGTAAGCTTCCTGTGTCTTGGCTTTATTACTTCTTGTTTTGCTTTTATTTATGTCTGCTTTCTTGTTCTTTCTCTCTTTAATTTTGTCCAGGTCTCTGCTGTCATCCATGCCTTATTCTGGCGTTCTCTTTTCCCTTGTTTCTTCGCATGTCTCTTTCCATATATCCTTTACCTGTTTCCAATAATCTTCTATATTTATTGTATTTTCTAGTTGTAGGAGGACTTGGTATTGTTTGATATTGTGACTGCGAATTTATCTTTAATTCCTTGTTCTTTAAGGAACCCTACATTGAAATACTTTCTACCCTTATTCATTGTAGTATACCTTTTTAGTTTAATTTTAAGTTTAGCTATCAGAATATGATGATCAGAAGCTATATCTGCCCCTCTATATACTTTTACATCCTGTAAGGATGACTTAAACTTATTATTAATACATATGTGATCAATTTGATTTTCCGTTCTATAATCTGGTGACACCCATGTAGCTTTGTGTATTCTTTTATGTTGGAATATTGTTCCTCCTAGGCTCACTTGATTAAGGGCGCAGAAACTCACAAATATCTCTCCATTCTCGTTTATATCTCCAAGTCCATGTTTTTCCCATAATCTCTTCGAAGCCTCTGTTGTCTGCTCCTACTTTAGCATTTAGGTCTCCCATCAAGATTATAATATCCTTGGCTCGTCTTGCATGCATCTGACATTGTAGCTGTTTATAGAAATCATCTTTAACTAAATCATCTTTATCGTTGATTGGTACATAGCATTGGATATGTGTAATTTTATTTTGTTTTTGGTTGTTTTAAATGTTGCTCTCATTTCATTCATTTCATTTCATTTTACATCATATAAAAGATGACATAGACATACAACTAATATGTAATTGGGGAGCAAACAACAAAAATAAAATATAACAAAGAGAACTCTACACCCATTAATATAGAAAGAAAGAGGAGTAGGACAGGGATGAATCCTATCACCAAGCTTATTCAATCTATACACTGAGCAAATCTTTAAAAAGATTACAAATTTACCAGGCCTAAACATTAGTGGAAAGATAATCAATAACCTAAGATATGGTGATGATACTGTACTACTAGCAGAAAATCCTAAAGATCTACAACAATTACTTCATGGAATAAACATGAAAAGCAACAAATATGGATAAGATATGAATATCAAACAGACTAAAACTATGATCATAAACAAAGATAATACTCATAACCTACAAGTTGATATCAAAGTTAAAATAATAGACCTGGAGACAGTTCAGAACTACAACTACCTTGGACATACTAAAACCAGTGATGGAAAATGTACAACTGAAAAAAAACAAAAGAACAGTAATGGCGAAACGTAATTTTAATGTCATGACGAAAATACTAACATCAAAACAAATAACACTAGGGCTAAAATTAGAGAATAGCAAAATGTTATATATTTTCTCAACATATGGTGCAGAAACATGGACATTAGACAAGAAAACAGAACAGAAAATTGAAGTCTTTAAAATGTGGATTTAAGGAAGAATAGAATGGAAATAAAAGAAAACAAACGATGAAGTCTTAAAACAACTAAAAATAAAAAGAGAACTACTAAACACAATTCAAACATTACAAATGAGATGTGTGGGGCATGTTAAAAGATAGTCTACGAAAGTAATATTGGAAGGGAAAATAGAAGGTTATAGAGGCAGAGGCAGACCAAGACTAACATGGACGAGTAACATAAAAAAATGGACAAGTCAGCATATAACAACCTGCACTATCAAAGCAAGAGACAGGGTGAAATGGCGCTCCATGGTAGCCAACCTTCGATACGGAGATGGCACTCAATTACGATTTTTATGTAATTGTTTGGCATATCGACGACGCACAGTTAGCGTGTTGTCTAGGACGAAGTAGCTGTAAGCGAGATAAAGAACGCTGCTAAGATGAAGTATCAACCCGTCTCAACGATTACACAGAACAACGTTAACTTGGAGCAATTAATCCTGCAGGAGAGTTTATTATGCGGTTTTCTATTTTCTGCGGTTTGTGGTAAATAAGAGGAGTAAGACAAGGATGCATCCTATCACCAGCTTGTTCAATCTATACACTGAGCAAATCTTTAAAAACATCTCAGAGATGCCAGGCCTACAAATTAATGGAAGGATAATCAATAACGTAAGATATGTTGACGATACTGTACTACTGCAGAAAATCCTAAAGATCTACAATAATTACTTAATGAAATAAACACGACAAGCAAAAAATATGGACTAGATATGAATATCAAAAAGACTAAAACTATGATCATAAACAAAGAAAATACTCAAAACCCACAAGTGGATATCAAAATTGAAGGAATAGACCTTAAGACAGTTCAGAACTATAACTACCTTGGACATACTATAACCAGTGATGGAAAATGTACAACTGAAATAAACAAAAGAATAGGAATGGCAAAAAGTAATTTTAATGTCATGAAGGACATACTAACATCAAAACAAATAACACCAGAGCTAAAACTAAGAATAGCAAAATGTTACATCTTCTCAATATTCCTATATGGTGCTGAAACATGGACATTAGACAAGAAAACAGAACAGAGAATTGAAGCCTTTGAAATGTGGATATATAGAAGAATAGGTAGAATTGGATGGAAGGAAAAGAAAACAAAGGACGAAGTCTTAAAACAACTAAAAATGAAAAGAGAATTACTGGACACAATTAGAACAAGACAAATGCGATTCTTAGGCCATGTTAAAAGACACAACAGCCTACTGAAAGTGATCCTGGAGGGGAAAATACAAGGTAAAAGAGGCAGAGGCAGACCAAGATTAACATGGACGAGTAACATCAAAAGATGGACAAATCAACCGATGACAACCTGCACCATCAAAGCAAGAGAAAGAGCAGAATGGCGCTCCATGGTAGCCAACCTTCGTTGCGGATATGGCACTCAATGATGATGATATGTGGTTGAAATAAAAACGGACTCGGGCAGCGACTTCACTGGCAAGATGTTTTTTAACTTTCAGTCACATAGAAAATTAGACACACCTACCCACACACCACCCACATTCCAGAAATTGAAACAAGAGAGCGTCCTACAAGAGAGTTCGACATTTGAGGAGGACGTGATCACTGTCACAATACAAGAAAACAGGCTACTATATTTAGGTTCACCACTAGCCGGATAATTTGCATAATAAAAAGATTACGGTAATTCACGCTTTGTAATATAGTTCTTTCTATTATTGCCCTATATCATCATAATTATAATGGCATCATAATATCTTAGTTATTTGCATTGTAAGTTATTGGGGGGGGGGGAACTAGCTTTGCTGTTAATTTAATAACTTCTGTTAGTTTTGTTAAGTTTTATATAAAAACATCGCGGAGTGATTTAAGGAAGCTCTAGAAAAACTTGTTTTCTACTGTCTATACTTTTCTGTCTTCTTATCTTCTTCTACGTTTCAGCTCACTGTGGTTTATAGGTCTTCAACAAACACTTTCCAAGTCGTTATGTTTATAGGCCATTCATTTAAGATCATTTCCATGTCCTCACCAACATCTTCATCTCTGCTTCCATCTGTCTTCTGGTTCTGAGACCATACGTACGGTTCTGGTTCTTTTGTTGTTCAGTTGGTTGGTAGTTTGGTTGATTGTTTGCTAGGTTGATTGCATGTTTGGTCTCTTGTTTGCTAGGTTGATTGCATGTTTGGTCTCTTGTTTGCTATGTTGATGTTTGGTTGGTTGCTTGTTTACTAGGTTGATTGCATGTTTGGTCTCTTGTTTGCTAGGTTGATGTTCGGTTAGTAGTTTGGTTGATTGTTTGCTTGGTTATTTGTTTTGCTGGGTTGATGTTTGGTTGGTTGCTTGTTTGCTAGGTTGATGTTTGGTTGGTTGCTTGTTTGGTTGCTTGTTTGCTAAGTTGATGTTTGTTTGGTTGGTTGCTTGTTTGCTACGTTGATGTTTGGTTGGTTGCTTGTTTGCTAGGTTGATGTTTGGTTGGTTGGTTACTTGTTTGCTAGGTTGATGTTTGGTTGGTTGCTTGTTTGCTAGGTTGATGTTTGGTTGGTGCTTGTTTGCTAGTTGATGTTTGGTTGGTTGCTTGTTTGCTAGGTTGATGTTTGGTTGGTTGCTTGTTTGCTAGGTTGATGTTTGGTTGGTTGCTTGTTTGCTAGGTTGATTGCATGTTTGGTTGGTTGCTTGTTTGCTAGGTTGATTGCATGTTTGGTCTCTTGTTTGCTAGGTTGATTGCATGTTTGGTCTCTTGTTTGCTAGGTTGATTGCATGTTTGGTCTCTTGTTTGCTATGTTGATGTTTGGTTGGTTGCTTGTTTACTAGGTTGATTGCATGTTTGGTCTCTTGTTTGCTAGGTTGATGTTCGGTTAGTAGTTTGGTTGATTGATTGTTTAGTTCATTTTTTGGTTGTTGGTTGCTTGGTTGTTTAGTTGATTACTTGGTTCTTGTTTGTTTGGTTGTTTAGTTGATTGGTTGGTTGTTTGTTTAGTTGGTTGATTGGTTGTTTAGTTTCTTTTTTTGTTTGGTTTGTTGGCTTTTTTTTTTCCCTTAGTGGTTAATTGTTTTGTTGGATTGTTGTTATGTTGGTCCATTGGTTTGTACAACTATAGGCGGTGTGTGTCGTATTTAACAGACGGTGTAATGTACACCCACTTTTTTTTAGAGGGAGGGGAGGAGGCGCTGTAACGAGCTGGCAATTCCCGTTATCAAGCTTACTCCCTGTTCTAAAAAGCACATTTAAAAATGTTACTTCTTCTACCTGTAGAGTTCTAGTATTAATTTAGTTCGTAATGAAATTGAAATATTTTGTTCACTCTTTTGTATATGCATATTTCATGGCAGCCTTTCACCTCTAATTGTCCTCTAAATGCCATCCCAACGTTGTGCTATCAGTGCAAGACCTGGACTCGAGACAAGAAAAATAACCACTACCGAAATTAAATGTGTTAGAAGAATGACAGGAAACAGCCTGAAATATACGATTAGAATTTTTTTTTTTTTTCACTTACGTTCGCCAGCTTTTTTTACCTCTCTGACGAAGTCTCCAGAGACTAGGAACTGAATTTTGCCTGTTAAATCCGTTTTTTTCCCCGTGGCAGTCGTGTGCACAGGGGTCCCTCGCCGCACAGGCAGATAACTCCGTCTTCGGAGATACTCATATTTTTTTTTACCTCGTCCATGAGTAACTGACGTTTCAAGCCGGGCCTCGCTGCTGAGACCAGGGGTGGTTGCCGTAGAGAGAAATCATAAATAAGAATCCCAACTGCTGCTGCCGGGATTTGACCGCGTCTTGTCTCGAGATTAACCACTCCACCGCGATTATAAATGAGGAAGAAAAGGCTAGGAATAATTTCTGCCGTTAAATACCTGACAAAACAACAGATAATTTGTTTTTGTCACGTGATAAGACAGAAAGATCGCATGATACACAATGAGCCTTTAATAAACCTTGCGAGAAGACCAGACTCAAGAGCCGACCACGTAAAAGATGGGCTGCTGCAATTTTAGAAACGCTAGGAATATTTTACGAAAAGTGTGTCTGTACAAATGTGCCAGTGTTTTCATTGTGCATGCGCAGGCTGTGATTAAAATTAACCAGAGATGATTACTATGGATGGATCTTTGACCACATCCACACCTCACCTTTTTTATGAAGGAACGTAACCATAGCAACGAGTAGAAGAGAGAGTGTGAGAATGGGAGAATGGTAGTTTGAGAATGAGAGAGAATGGTAGTTTGAGAGTGTGAGAATGAGAGAGAATGGTAGTTTGAGAGTGTGAGAATGAGAGAGAATGGTAGTTTGAGAGTGTGAGAATGAGAGAATGGTAGTTTGAGAATGAGAGAGAATAGTAGTTTGAGAGTGTGAGAATGAGAGAATGGTAGTTTGAGAGTGTGAGAATGGGAGAATGGTAGTTTGAGAGTGTGAGAATGAGAGAATGGTAGTTTGAGAGTGTGAGAATGAGTGAATGGTAGTTTGAGAGTGTGAGAATGAGAGAATGGTAGTTTGAGAGTGTGAGAATGAGAGAATGGTAGTTTGAGAATGAGAGAGAATAGTAGTTTGAGAGTGTGAGAATGAGAGAATGGTAGTTTGAGAGTGTGAGAATGAGAGAATGGTAGTTTGAGAGTGTGAGAATGAGAGAATGGTAGTTTGAGAGTGTGAGAATGAGTGAATGGTAGTTTGAGAGTGTGAGAATGAGAGAATGGTAGTTTGAGAGTGTGAGAATGAGAGAATGGTAGTTTGAGAGTGTGAGAATGAGAGAATGGTAGTTTGAGAGTGTGAGAATTGGACAATGGTAGTTTGAGAGTGTGAGAATTAGATAATGGTAGTTTGAGAGTGTGAGAATGAGAGAATGGTAGTTTGAGAGTGTGAGAATGAGACAATGGTAGTTTGAGAGTGTGAGAATGAGTGAATGGTAGTTTGAGAGTGTGAGAATGAGACAATGGTAGTTTGAGAGTGTGAGAATTGGACAATGGTAGTTTGAGAGTGTGAGAATGAGACAATGGTAGTTTGAGAGTGTGAGAATGAGACAATGGTAGTTTGAGAGTGTGAGAATGAGACAATGGTAGTTTGAGAGTGTGAGAATTAGACAATGGTAGTTTGAGAGTGTGAGAATTAGACAATGGTAGTTTGAGAGTGTGAGAATGAGACAATGGTAGTTTGAGAGTGTGAGAATGAGACAATGGTAGTTTGAGAGTGTGAGAATTAGACAATGGTAGTTTGAGAGTGTGAGAATGAGACAATGGTAGTTTGAGAGTGTGAGAATTAGACAATGGTAGTTTGAGAGTGTGAGAATTAGACAATGGTAGTTTGAGAGTGTGAGAATGTGAGATTGATAGTGTGGAAGTGCAAGAACGAGTGTGTGAGAGAATGTGTGAGAATGGTAGAGTTTGAAAGAGTGTGTGAGAATGAGAGAGAGAGACAGTTTGGAGAGTGAGAGGGTGAAAGTGTCAAAGAGAAGCCAGAACCATGTGATCATGCAGAGATCGCATGGACATCACTTACACTCCACCACGTGATCAACGTTAACAGGACCACGACCATTTATTTTCGTGCGTAAACAATCCTATAGACATGAGTACAACTAAAAATAAAACTAACATTGTTTTTTTCCCCCCATTTCTGAGAAGTCAATGTACAGTTGATAAATAAACGTTGATGGGCCTACAATATTACTACCTTTAGCACACGCGTGAAGACAGAGGATGTGTGACAGAAGCTATCACGTGACCGGGGTTAAGAGAACAACACATGCGGCCATCTTGGCTTACTCACAATTTTTGCCCTCGCCGGATTGACAAGAACACACTTGGCGGGAACGGTGCACCTCTTGTTGCATTACTGGACTGGAAAATATTGCCACGTGCACGCGAGCGTTCGTGACACTGAAATGGCCGACAGGTTGCCGGGTGGGGGGTCAGTGACCCTTGCACAAGAGACCTTAACAATGGAAACGTATGACGTAGCTTGGCTTTGCAGGAACACCTCTCACAGGAGGGCGACAACGAAGCTGAGGAGGACAACCCACACGTCAAAGGGAAGGTGCGGCGCCACGAAGTGCGAAAGCAGGAAAATTATTCTGCATAGAAAAGATGGCAACACGTTTAACAAATTTAAGACAGGAAACAATCAGTAGACGAACACTTCCAGCAGAGAAGCGGATAAGGGAATGCCAAGACTGATGTGACAGTGACGTCAGTTTTAACTAAAAAATGTAAAACCCCCACCCAAAAAATAAAAATAAAAAAAAAACAATAGAGGGGTGTGGTGGGGGGGATTTCTATAGAGCTAGGGAATAAATACCGCATGCCCGCAGACCATGTAAAGCCCATTTTTTTAAAAGAAAAAGACAAACATTTATTAAGCATATCGTGATACGAGTCGTCATTATTATTTTGGAGAACGTCATTTGGCTTTCCTGTGCACCCCAATGATGATGGAATTGTACCATCAATAATATATTTAGAAAGATTAAAAAACGCATGGCAAAATGTTACATCTTCTCAATATTCCTGTATGGAGCAGAAACATGGACATTAGACAAGAAAACAGAACAGAAATTGAAGCCTTTGAAATGTGGATTTATAGAAGAATAGGTAGAATTGGACGGAAAGAAAAGATAACAAACGATGAAGTTTTAAAACAACTGAAAATAAAAAGAGAACTACTAAATACAATCAAGACAAGACAAATGAAATTTTGGGGGCATGTTAAAAGACACAACAGCCTACTAAAGTAATATTAGAAGAAATACAAGGTAAAAGAGGCAGAGGCAGACCAAGACTAACATGGACGAGTAGCATCAAAAGATGGACAAGTCAATCTATGACAGCCTGCACCATCAAAGCAAGTAACAGGGTAGAATGGCGATCCATGGTAGCCAACCTTCGTTGCGGAGAAAGCACTCGATGATGATGATGAAAAAACACATCGAACCTTCAATAAAAGTTGCACCAGCAAGGGCCACCCACAAAAAAAGATGGATTGATGGTATATTAGAAATACTAGGAAACATTACAGCAGGAGAAACCAGCAGAAGAGCAAATATATATCCTTTCAACGCTGAAATGGCAAATAAGAAAGGAAAGAATAAGATATTTCTCTCCAATTCTAAAAACAGAACAACCCACATTGTAATAAAGTAATAAGCGCTGCGTCTTCCCATCATGCAATGCTCGCTAATATTGATAGCAAATAACATGACATGTATAGTACAGTATTATTATTAACAAGTGGTACTCACAGTGGAAGACAACGATTGATGATCCACTGCTATTTTTTTTTAAACTGTCCAGCTATAGTAAAGATCCCCTATGTAGTATTTCGTTGAAGCACGAATTTATTTGTATCAATTATGTAGGTGCCCGTGTGATGTTTATCTCGTCTGGGAGAGAAACATTAGCTGCAAACCGGAGACAACCAGTCTCTTATATAGCACAGGAGGCGGAGCCATACGTGAGTGATGGCGGCAGGCAGGATTGACACAGACCCGGAATCGGATCGTCAGTACGCAGACACCTCAAAAAGACGCTGGCGTGTGCATAGAAGAGAGAGGAGACAATAGTAAATGATTATTATAGAGGGGAACTTCCTAGGCGATGCTTCTTTTGCCTAGATGTGAGCTGGGACACAAATCATGTTGTTTTTTTCTGTTCAGAAATTCATCATCATCATCGTGTGCCCTCTCTGCAACGAAGGTTGGCTACCATGGATCGCCATTCTACTCTGTTTCTTGCTTTGATGGTACAGGCTGACATAGATTGACTTGTCCATCTTTTGATGTTACTCGTCCATGTTAGTCTTGGTCTGCCTCTGCCTCTTTGCCTTGTATTTTTCCCTTCCAATTTTACTTTTAGTAGGCTGTTGTGTCTTTTAACATGCCCCAAAAATTTAATTTGTCTTGTCTTAATTGTGTTCAGCAGTTCTCTTTTATTTTCAGTTGTTTTAAAACTTCATCGTTTGTTATCTTTGTTTCCATCCAATTCTACCTATTCTTCTATAAATCCACATTTCAAAGGCTTCAATTTTCTGTTCTATTATTTTGCTAATGTCCATGTTTCTGCACCATACAGAAGATGTAACATTTTGCCATTCTTAGTTTCAGCCCTGCTGATATTTGTTTTGTTGTTAGTATCTTTTTCATGGCATTAAAATTACTTTTTGCCATACCTATTCTTTTGTTTATTTCAGTTTTGCATTTTCCATCATTGGTTATAGTTTGTCCCAGGTAGTTGTAACTCTGGACTGTCTCCAGATGTGTTCCCTCAACTGTGATATTTAATTGTAGGTCTTGAGAATTTTCTTTATTTATGACCATGATTTTAGTCTTTTGATATTCATTTCTAGTCCATATTTTTGCTTGTTGTTTTTATCACATTAAGCAATTGTTGTAGATCTTTAGGATTTTCTGCTAGTAGAACAGTATCATCAGCATATCTCAGGTTATTGATTATCTTTCCATTAATGTTTAGGCCTGGTATCTCTGGGATGTTTTTAAAGATTTGCTCAGTGTATAGATTGAACAAGCTTGGTGATAGGATGCATCCTTGTCTTACTCCTCTTTTTATGTCCATGGGTGTAGAGTTCTCCTTGTTATATCTTATTATTGCTGTTTGCTCCCAGTACAAATTACATATTAGTCGTATGTCTGCGTCATCTAGATTTATATCCTTTAGGCAGTCTATAAGTTGGTATGGTGTATTCTATCGAAAGCTTTGGTGTAGTCTATAAAGCAGGCATATATTGGTTTGTTTACTTCTGTGTACTTTTCAATCAATGTTCTCATGCTGAATATGGCTTCTTTTGTCCCACGTTTTTTTCTGAATCCAAATTGTTGCTCATCTAATTCAGTATTGATTTTATTCTGAATCCTTCCCTGTATAACTTTTAGTAAAATTTTTGTTACCTGGCTCATTAGGCTTATTGTTCTGAAGTCACTGCATTCAACTGCACCATTCTTTTTAGGCAATGCAATGAAGGTTGATGTTTTTAGATCGTTTGGTATGTATCCTGTATGGTATATGTCATTGCATATGTCTGTGATCACTTCGACGCCAAAAAAATTCAGAAATTAACTGATTTAAAAAAAAAAAAAAAAAAAAAACATACTCTCAAAACCGACACCAAGAGAGTGATAACAGGAAATCATGATAGATTATAGCTAAACACGGCTTGACTTTCATCATCATCATCATCAAGTTTCGGGCCTGCTGGCGTTGGTGATCATGTTTCTCCACAACTTTCGATTTCGACAGTTATTTATCATTTATGTTGTTGACCTTCTGCCAAGCCATTCTCTTAAGCTGTCTGGTATCTTTTCACTTTGCTTCCATCTATCTCTTCGTTCTCCAATGTTTCCAGCTGTTCCCTTCTTATAACATGGCAAAAAAGTGATGATTGTTTCATCCTAATATTGAAAATTAACTCTTTTTTGCTTTGCCCTTTTTCAGAACATCTTCATTACTCTTCTTAACAGTCCATGGTATTCTCAATATTCTTCTGTAAAACCACATTTCTACAGACTCCAGTGATTTCTTGTCTGTTGTCCTATTGTCCATGATTCACATCCATATGTTAAGACTGTTCTACATAACATTTAAGAACTCTTTTTCTTGTTTCCATTGTCAAAAATGGAAATGCTTAGTATCTTCGTCATTTTTTTTTTTTTTCGAAAGCTGCTTTTGCCTGAGCCATTCTGCATCTCACCTCTTTTGTACATCTTCCGTCTGAGGTTAACAAAGTTCTCAAATATTTAAATTAATTTACCTGTTTTAATATTGTTCCACTTGTCTTTATTTTGCACTGAGGTGATGTCTTTTTCTTTGTTGTTACCATTATCTCTGTCTTTTTGCTATTAGGCTGGGTCCTTTATTTTTTTCTTTCTTTCACTATAATGTCCAACATTTCTTGTAACTCATTTTCACTCTTAGCGATTAAGACTGTATCATCAGCATACCTTAGATTATTTACATTATGACCTCCAATTGTTATTCCAGGTATGCCCTTATGGATCTTAAAATATTCTCTATCTATCTATCTTTCGTTCGCCTTAAAATAATCTCACTCTAATTATTAAACAAATGTGGTGACAGCACACAACCTTGTCTAACACCCTGTTTTATTTTTTGAAACATTCCCAATTGTTTTCCAGTTCTTATGGCCGCTGTTTGTGGCCAGTACATATTCTTTATTATTCTTAGATCTTTGCTGTTCATATTTACGCTTTCTAAAATTTTGATTATTTCTTGGTGCTTTACTTTGTAAAATGCCTTGGTATAATCTATGAAACATAGGTATAGATCTGTTTTCAGCTCTATGGCTCTCTCTTTCTACTAAAGTTCTTATGATGTAAGAGGCATTACTCGTTTCTTTATTTCTAACAAAAACTGTTCATCACTAATTTCTGCAGAAGCAATTAAAGAAACTGTTTACAAAATTATTAGGAGAATAAGAACTAAGAAGAAAATGAAAAATATGCCTTAGCTCGGGGGAAAAAATTTAACATTTTTAATCAAATAAGCTAAGCAAAAGAATTGGACAGATTTTGGGAAAAAATATGAGTAAGGGCTTCAACACAGCCATAGGGGATTTCTACAAAGCATAAAAGCAACAAGAGACAGAAAAGAAAACCATGATACTAGTGTTAGATTGAGTAAGCAGAGAACAACTGTGGGAGATATTAACAACATACGGAGTTAGCCAACATCTAACCAACCTAATTAAAAGTCTCTACATCAACAGCAGCAGCACAGTCAGAATAGCAGCAGGCTACACAGACCACTTCGAAGTTAGATCAGGTGTGAGACAGGGTTGCGTACTATCCCCCCTACTGTTTATTACATACATGGACTATATATGCAAGTTAGTCAGCCCATCAGAGACCCCAGAACCTTGTCTGTTTGAAAAAAACAACAACAACAACTACATCTGGGAATTGAACCTGACCCCTTATGGCTAGAAAGCAAATGCACTACCCACTCAACCACAGAGGCTCAGAATGACTGCTGAACCAATTATCAGATTCATAATCGTCAGGTACCGTGCCAGGTGGAGTAGACCATCATCTCTCTCTCTTTCCACCTCTCTCGGTTCTTCACGCATTCCATAATGTCAGTGTATGATCTAACCATCACTGGCAATATCACAATGTCATACCACTAGTATGTTAATAATTTTAAGTATAACGATAACGAGGGAAGCACGATAGCTCAGTGGTTAGTGAACTGGACTACAAAGGACAAGAGGTAGGGTTCGATCACAACCGACGGCTTCCGGTTCACACAGCCTTAAATGGGTACCCGATTTTTTTTCTGGGAAAGTAAAGCGTAATACCGACTAGCAGAAAATCCTAAAGACGTACAACAATTGCTTAATGTGATATACATAACAAGCAAAAAATATGGACTAGAAATGAATATCAAAAAGACAAACTATGATCATAAACAAAGAAAATTCTCAAGACCTACAATTAAATATCACAGTTCATGGAATACATCTGGAGACAGTCCAGAGCTACAACTACCTGGGACATACTATAACCAATGATGGAAAATGTAAAATTGAAATAACAAAAGAATAGGAATGGCAAAAAGTAATTTTAATGCCATGAAAAAGATACTAACAACAAAACAAATATCAGCAGAGCTGAAATTAAGAATGGCAAAATGTTACATCTTTACAGTATTCCTGTGTGTGCAGAAACATGGACATTAGACAAGAATTCAGAACAGAAAATTGAAGCCTTTGAAATGTGAATTTATAGCAGAATAGGTAGAATTGGATGGAAAGAAAAGAAAACAAATGATGAAGTTTTAAAACAACTGAAAATAGAGAACTACTAAATACAATTAAGACAAGACAAATGAAATTTTCGGGCATGTTAAGAACACAACAGCCTACTAAAAGTAATATTGGATTGGAAAATACAAGGTAAAAAAGGCAGAGGCAGATCCAAGACTAACATGGACAAGTAACATCAAAAGATGGATAAGTCAATCTATGACAGTCTGCACCATCAAAGCAAGAAACAGAGTAGAATGACGATCCATGGTCGCCAACCTTCGTTGCGGAGAAGGCACTCGATGATGATGCTCCCAGTATAGATTACATATATTAGTCGTATGTCTGTGTTGTCTAGATTTATAACTTTTAGGCAGTCTATAAGTTGGCTATGGTGTATTCTATCAAAAGCTTTGGTGTAGTCTATGAAGCAGGCATTTATTGGTTTTGTTTACTTCTATGTACTTTTCAATTATTCTCCTCATGCTGAATATGGCTTCTTTTGTCTCACTGTTTTCCTGAATCCAAATTGCTGCCTCTCTAATTCATTATTAATTTTATTCTGAATCCTTCCCTGTATAGCTTTTATCAACATTTTAGTCACCTGTCTCATTAGGCTTATTGTTCTAAAATCACTGCCTGTGTTAGATTAAAATTGACACACGAACCGGTCCTAATCGGTGGTACGCGAATTTGTTATTTTAGTCCTGGAAAAACATCTCTCACCTCGCTTTTTTTTTCTTACAAGCACGCGTTCTGAGAGAGAGAGAGAGAGAGAGAGAGAGAGAGAGAGAAGGGGGGGGGGGTGAAACGCGATTAATGTCCTTCATTTAGTTAATAGAAATGCATAGTTTACACAGTATCTCAGAATCTGTGGCAAGATTTGTTGCGCCCATTTGATTATTCTTTCATAGAGGGGGCTGATCGAGTTGGTAATATGCATTGTTTTCTGGATTTCATTATATATTTCACATTCTTTCGGGTGCTCCCGTCCAGAAACTGAGATAAGTGCGCTCAGCGACCATAGCTGACTGCATGCGTCAGGATCGGCGATAATAGATCTAATGCATACCCTGCTCTACCCCCTCCCCCACCCCCGTCGGTGCTCCTGGAAACAGACAAACCCAGTGTGGTCAAGCGAGAAGGGATCGAAGTGGGAAGACAACCCGGTACTCACAAATACTGTGCTGAATTATTATTCTTCTTCTTCTGCTGCTGCGATCATGACGTCATTCAGACTAGGACTCCGGACTCTCTTATGAAGGCAGATGTCTGTTTAAATGATTCGGTAGCCCCGTTTAGTTTCTCTGCCAGGGAGGTGGGTGTGGACCACATTGTCCTTCTCAGGTCTGTGCACTGGGGGCAATCCTGTAGAACATGTTTTGTTGTCATGTTATCCTGGGTACAGTGGCATAGGCTGGTAGTTCCTATTTTGAGTTTGGTGAACATGTGGTTTCTCATTCTGTAGTGGCCAGTACGAAGGCGAAGTATGATGCCTTGATCCCTCCTTGATAGTTGGAGGTATCCGTCCCTCTCGTTATACTTGGTGCTGAATACAGATCTGCTGAGCCGAAATACGCAAATAAACCATAACACCATGAAAAATGGAAACGAGAACACCCAAAGCATAACGAGAGTAGTGAGAATTAGATATGAAATTAGAACGATAACAGTGACAGTTTGTGCTAGAAAGTAGAATTCCACCATTGTGATATTTACGAGATTGAAAATGAGAAAACAATACAAACGTCTAATAGGTACATGAACCATCTGCGGTCTAGGTGATACAAGCGCAGAAACAGTTGAAATCATGAACAAACAAACAAATTTTAGGGTTAGCGGACACAAGAAAGAAAGGTAAAATCATTGAAGAAATACGTTAAAACTAATCACTCGTCAAGAGCGGAACTAACGACATGGCGGAAGTAAAAAAAACACGGGGTTGGTTTTATTAGTGAAAGTAATACTGTATCGGAGGGTCGTCTGTCAGAATGGTTTCAGGTTACAACAGGTGTAAGACAATGATGTCTCTCTCACCACTCCTCTCCTCTTCATTATATATGAAAATAAATCTGGAAACAACCAACAATAAGGAGAAACAAAATAATAACATAGAGGTAGAAAATTCCAACATCAACGAGCTACTCTTCTCAATGACCAATGCCTATTATATGAGGATGAAAACCTGCTACAACAGCACATAACATCTCTAGATAAAAGTTGTGCAAACTACAGAATGAAAATTAATACATAAAATACAGAGGGTATGAGAATAAGCAAATTAAGAAACCCACTAACATTAAGATCAAATGTAAAGAAATAAAACAGGTAGAGGAATTCAAGTATTTGGACACAATGTTTACAGAATATGGTAAACTAGACAGAGAAATTGACATGAGAATACAACAAACAAATACTATCACATACCAGCTTTCACCATTGCTAAGACATCCAAACATTTCTATGCCAGCTAAACAACAAATGATAAATGGCATTTTCATACCAACTTTGTGCTATAAAAGTCAAACATGGACCCTTTCTAAATCACAGTTAAGAAAGATTAATACATGTGAGATGCGATGCTTGAGAAAAGTAACAAACAAACAAGAAGAGAAAGAATACCAAATGAAAACATAAGAAAAATGGTAGGAATAAAACCCTGCCAAGAATATATAGAACAACAACAACTTAAATGGTTTGGCCACCTGGTCAGAATGAATCCTCACCAATCACCATCAAGGGCGTTTTTCTCGAGAATGCATGGAAAAAGACCAAGAGGAAGACCAGAAGAAGATGGATAGATGAAGTGACAGAGACATGTAACAACAAAGGAAAATCACTAATTCAGACAATTCGAGCAGCTCAAGAACGACAAATGATATAAACCACGACACCTTTTAGGTATCAGTGAAAAGAGAAAAGAAGAAAAAGAATATATAAAGAAACAACAGATAAAATGGTTTGGCCACGTGACAGGGCAGAGTGATCAAAACACAACACAACGAGCCCTCAACAAACGTTGCGAGAATATCAGACCCAAGTGTCCACCACGAAAAATATGGATCGATGGAATATTAGAAGCACTAGGAAACATAACAGCAGCAGAAGCGAACAGAAGAGCAAAAGGCTACAAATTATATATCCCCTCGACGCTGAAAGGCAAATGAGGAAGGAAGGGAGAAGAAGAAACTCCCAGATTTGCATTTTTGTATAAAACAAGCATTAGCTATTAAAATATCATTGATGCATCTCAAGACCTACAATTAAATATCAAAGTTGAAGGAATACATCTCGAGACAGTCCAGAGTTACAACTACCTGGGACATACTATAACCAGTGATGGAAAATGTACAACTGAAATAAATAAAAGAATAGGAATGGCAAAAAGTAATTTCAATGCCATGAAAAATATACTAACATCAAAACAAATAACAACAGGGCTAAAACTAAGAATAGCAAAATGTTACATCTTATCAATATTCCTGTATGGTGCAGAAACATGGACATTAGACCAGAAAACAGAACAGAAAATTGAGGCCTTTGAAATGTGGATATATAGAGGAATAGGTAGAATTGGATGGAAGGAGAAGAAAACAAACGATGAAGTCTTAAAACAACTAAAAATGAAAAGAGAACTACTAAGCACAATTCAAACAAGACGAATGCGATTTTTAAGCCATGTTAAAAGACACAACAGCCTACTAAAAGTAATAATGGAGGGAAAAATACAAGGTAAAAGAGGCAGAGACTAACATGGACGAGTAACATCAAAAGATGGACAACCCAGCCATGACAACCTGCACCATCAAAGCAAGAGACAGCAGAATGGCGCTCCATGGTAGCCAACCTTCGTTGCTGAGATGACACTCGATGATGATGATGATGTCATTTCATGTAGTGAATTGATACATAATCGTGCACTAAACACACGCACCAGGAATGTGCAAACAGGCAAGGTGAAATATTCACTGGTATCCTATATATAGTTCAACAAGGCATGACCTACAAACTAATTAGCATAAACAGTAACCATGCAGACCAGACGGTGTCAGCCAAAAACGATAGATATATATAGAGAAGACTTTACTCTAGAAGTAACGAACAGTGGATAAATTATTGCTACCTGCGAAATGAAAATGAGATACTATGGCAGGCTTACTTATTAAGTGGATAATTAAATCTTTCGTTCATATTTCCCCCTCTGTCTCGAGAGGAGAATAACTGTAGTTTAAGGTGTTTTGCTTTTTGGCAGACCTCGTTTGCTCTCAAATGACCTTTTCTAATATTCAGTTTGACCTCTTTTTTTTCCTGATCACTTTGATCTCGTTTTCCACTTGTTAATAGCGATGTGAATTATGTTTCTATTTGTTACATTCCCTTCCCGTTCCCCCGGTGGCATACACGATTGTGTGCGGTTCCTATCCCCCCAGCACACAATTTGAAACCTGCAAATGCCAGTAACGATGTTTTGTCTACTCTGTTATCAGTAGATGTATTGCAAATTCAACTCGTGAAAAGATATGGCTGTCGCCTGTCAATTAGTTCTACTACTGAGAATGGCCTTCAACAGCATTACCGCGAAATTTTAACACAGGACAGTAAGTCATTTTACATTATCTACCCTTTTCAATTCTAAGATGATGAAACGTCAGAGCTAAACAATTCAGACAAAGACACAGGACCACCAATAATGCAGAGTGAAGCGGAGGACGCAGTTCAACACATGAAAAGAGGCAAAGCTCCATGTCCCGACAATATAACAACCGAAGAGATAAACGCATTAGGAGAGCTGAGAATATACAAGTCATAACAAAACTACTCAATGACATATATAACACTGGACACATACCCGAAGATCTACTAAAATATATCTTTGTAGCCGTACCGAAGAAGTCAGGCACCACTGATTGTGAAGACCACCGCACTATTAGTCTCATGAGCCATATGACGAAAATATTACTAGGAATCATCATATAGACGTGTAAGGAACACACACAAAAAAAACAGAATAAGTGAGGAACAATGTGGATTTGTGGAAGGAAAGGGCACCATTAAAGCAATATACATCTTAAGAACAATGATAGAAAGATCTACATATGTGCTTTATAGACAACACAAAAGGATTTGACAAAGTAAGGAATGTGGAAATAATCAGTATGCTGGAGAAATTAAACATTGATGGCAAGGATCTGTGAATCATAAACAAAACATATACTGGCAACAAACAGCAGCTATACGAATTAGCAACCAAACAGGACAATTCCAATTTATAAAACAAGGAGTCAGACAAGCTGTGTTCTGTCACCGAATTTGTTTTAAATTTACAGCGAACATATTATGAGATCAATAGTGGGCAAAAAAGGAATTGAAGTCAACGGTCATAATATAAATAATGTGCTATATGCGGATGACACAGTCTTAATAGCAGAGACTAGAAGAAATGATAGACATAATAGTAAAAGAAAACAACAAGAAAGGTCTCAGTCTGAAAAGAGTGAAAACAGAAGTAATAGTCATATCGAAGAAACAATCATCATCTTGCAGCATAAAAATAAACAGGATAAATCTGAAACAAGTGCAATGTCTGAAATACGTTGGCACAATAACATCAGATGGGAGATGCACCGCAGTAATGAAAAGCAGAATAGCTCAAGCCAAAATAGCATTTCAGAAAATGAAAAATATCTTATGCAACAAATATATGTCAATAGAAATGAGAAAGAGAGTGCATCAGTGAACCAATCATAGACCTATGGACGCGATCAACCAATATTGACCTATGGACGCGAATCATGGACAGTAGACAAACAAATGAAAAGACGATTAGAGGCCACAGAGATGGGATTTCTCAGAAGAATGTTGAAAGTTCCATGGACAGCTAAAAAGACCAACGAGGAAGTTCTCAAAGAGGTCAACACAATAGGAGCTCCTAAAACATCAGAAAGAAACAATCAACATTTTTCGGGCACATAATGAAAAGAGGAAAAATTTGAATACTTGGTTAGAACTGGCAAAATAAAAGGAAAGAGAGATCGCGGACGACAAGGAGAGAAAATACTAGATAGCATGGTGTCATGGCATGGAAAACAGTCAACAACAGAACTGATACGATGCACTGTAGATAAAAGATTGTGGAAGGACATGATCACCTACGCCAACCGGTGTGGCACATGATGATGATGATCCATATCCTTTGAGAAGGTGTTACATGAGCATAGCGGGAAGGGTGAGACGTTTGTTCCTGGGCAGGAAGGTGGTGACGATCCCATCAAAATGAGATCTCGTGTTGTCAGGAAAGCTAGTGGAAGGTAGTCCTGGCGTAACTACGATTATCATACGAGAAAGACACAGGAAGTTCTTCTACACAGAAAATGATGACGTAGAAAATTCACGTAGATTCGCCGATTGAAATTGCCAAAAACTGTATCTTTTTTTTTTTTTTTTTTTTAAAGTGATGCTTGTCGTCATTAATAACACACGCAGGGGGCTCGGTGGTCTGGTGGCTAAATTTTAGCCTCTGGACAAGAAGGTTCGGCTTTGATTCCCGCACAGCTGGTGCAATATTTTCTATTGAAATCCGTGTATTTTTGTTATCTTTACCATCCCCAGCTCTCTCGGTAGTGAGATTCTGTCTATAGCCCTCTCGTATAAAGGCGAAAAACAGGAGGATGCTTGAACAGTAAGCGCCGTTTAAAGTAACCTTTGACAGTTAAACATTGTAACAATAGGCCAAAAATGGTCACTAGCCGTACTCAAACGTGGTTAAAAATACCTCTCTCTTACTTTTCCTCTCTGCGTGTTCGAAAAGCTTCCGTCGTTCTACGTATCATTCCCTGTCACCATGACGACATTCACAGTCCTCTCCAGGTCTTCATATTGTACCCGCAGTTTTTGTTGTATGTCTGTGTAATTGGACTACGTTTGATGTTAAAGTTCAGCATGATTGTTGTATGTCTATGTCATTGGGCCAGGCTTGAAGTCGAGTTCAGCATGAGTGTTGTATGTCTACGTCATTGGACCAGGTTTGATGTTCAAGTTCAGCATAGCTGTTTGATGTCTATGTCATTTGACCAAGCTTGATGTCCAAGTTCAGCATGGCTGTTTGATGTCTATGTCATTTGGCCAAGCTTGATGTCCAAGTTCAGCATGGCTGTTTGATATCTATGTCATTTGGCCAAGCTTGATGTCCAAGTTCAGCATAGCTGTTTGATATCTATGTCATTCGGCCAAGCTTGATGTCCAAGTTCAGCATGGCTGTTTGATATCTATGTCATTTGGCCAAGCTTGATGTCCAAGTTCAGCATGGCTGTTTGATATCTATGTCATTTGGCCAAGCTTGATGTCCAAGTTCAGCATAGCTGTTTGATGTCTATGTCATTTGACCAAGCTTGATGTCCAAGTTCAGCATGGCTGTTTGATGTCTATGTCATTTGGCCAAGCTTGATGTCCAAGTTCAGCATGGCTGTTTGATGTCTATGTCATTTGATCAAGCTTGATGTCCAAGTTCAGCATGGCTGTTTGATGTCTATGTCATTTGGCCAAGTTTGATGTCCAAGTTCAGCATGGCTGTTTGATGTCTATGTCATTTGGCCAGGCTTGATGTCCAAGTTCAGCATAGCTGTTTGATGTCTATGTCATTTGGCCAGGCTTGATGTCCAAGTTCAGCATAGCTGTTTGATGTCTATGTCATTTGGCCAAGCTTGATGTCCAAGTTCAGCATAGCTGTTTGATGTCTATGTCATTTGGCCAAGTTTGATGTCCAAGTTCAGCATGGCTGTTTGATGTCTATGTCATTTGCCAAGTTTGATGTCCAAGTTCAGCAATATGTTCTATAACAGAAGATGATGGTCAGGAATCTGGTTTCCGGAATGACATTCGTCCAGTGTGGACAATTCCTAGACGGTGAAGGTGGCTCCGAAGTCTGCAGTGGTCTATTCTGAGTTCAAAATGATTGTCTGGGCTGACGTGGCAACACATAAACTGAATCCTACCTTTATTTATGTGTATACCTAATTACCTCCTCTACTTTCAAGATCGTCTTTGGTATTGCGAAGTTATAACTCCTGAGCTGAAACCATCTTAAGTTTCGCTAACATGTGGCTGTAGTGCACCCCCTGGCGGAGATGATCTGAGCACTGTGTAGTTATTCGATGTGCAATGAAGATGTCTGCTGACTATCCAATCGGTACCAGAAATGGGTCCCATGGTTCATACTCTGGGAAGGTGAGGAATGGCGCTTCGCTCGTGAGTTGCGATGCTTGAGGCGACATTAGCCAGGAGTCACCGAACACTTCTGGATAGGCAGCCGACCACATATGGGTAAAGTGCGTTATTAGACGCTAGATTCAAGCATCGTACCTTTACTTTTGGTAAGATGTCGACTAAAACTAAATGATTGATAAACACCTTTATGTGTGTAGGAACTGCCGGTCAATATGGTGGATAGGCGGCAAGAACCATTAAAGGCTATGTCTGAAAAGTGTTCCTTGTTGCTGTTTCCTCATATTCCAAGTCCTGCTTGTTGCAGGAGCTACTGAGTTAAGTGCTTTGTGCACACCGTGAGCTGTGCGTTTCATCCGTTTTAATCGTGTTTCAATATTCCGATTGTTTACGATGAATTATGATATCGTATGACAGGGAACAGACGGTTGTGTTCACTCTCTGTGCTGTTTCCCCTTATGTCTTTTGGCGTGTGCTGGGACTGCTATGATGGGGACTACAGCTACCATTCTTTGTCTGGGAGATGAGATATTAATTCGGATGATTCCACTGGCAAGGGCGGTTGAGCAATTACGGATTTTAATTCGTTTGCAGTGATACCGGGACCTTCCATATCATCATCATCATCATCATCAAGTACCGGGCCTAGTGGCGTAGGTGATCATGTCTCTCCACAACATTCGATCTCGGCAGCTATTTATCATTTCTGTTGTTGACCTTCTGCCAAGCCATTCTCTTAAGCTGTCTGTTATTTTTTCTCATTGCTTCCCTCTATCTCTTCGTCTGTCAATTGTTCCAGTTGTTACAATATATTCCAGTTGTTCTCTTCTCATTACATGGCCAAAAAATGATGATTGTCTTTTCCTAACATTGGAAATTAGCTCTCTTTTTGCTTTGACCTTTCTCGGAACGTCTTCATTACTCTTCTTAGCTGTCCATGGTATTCTCACATTCCATAACCATAACCTTATGTGTTCGACCTTATTTTGAAGACAATGAACATGTCTTTAGTGCTATTATAGAACGTTACAGTTCCAATGAAACATGAACAGTGCCAGCATTATATTTGCTATCTTGGTAGCGCAGACGTTTGATTTTTTAGGCCATCATTTCTAAATCGTCACTATCAAAGTAAAAGTAAAGAATCTTTAATATCACAAATACTGATGTTGAGGAAAGAAGAATTACAGTTAGTCGTACTTGATCACAACATTTTGAGGTGATGTGGCCAGTGTTCGTCTTCGTTGCTATTACCTTTTTTCAACTCGGTGAGCCGAGTAAGCAATTTAGTTTTTTTTTTTCTTTTTTTTTCCAGCTGGTTTAGTTGGATAACATCAAGCAGTGACAGAACCCACCTTGGCGTGAAAGCAAATCCAGTGTGTTAGAGCTACACCACTAGTATCTCAGTATAGGAACTACACCACTAGTATCTTAGTATAGGAACTACACCATTAGTATTCTCAGTATAGGAACGACATCATTAGTATTCTCAGTATAGGAACTACACAACTAGTATTCTCAGTATAGGAACTACACAACTAGTATTCTCAGTATAGGAACTACACAACTAGTATTCTCAGTATAGGGACTACACCACTAGTATTCTCAGTAAAGGAACTACACCATTAGTATTCTCAGTATAGGAACTACACCATTAGTATTCTCAGTATAGGAACTATACCATTAGTATTCTCAGTACAGGAACTACACCATTAGTATTCTCAGTATAGGAACTACACCATTAGTATTCTTAGTAAAGGAACTACACCATTTGTATTCTCTCAGTATAAGAACTGCACCATTAGTGTTCTCAGTATAGGAACTGCACCATTAGTATTCTCAGTATAGGAACTGCACCATTAGTATTCTCAGTATAGGAACTACACCATTAGTATTCTCAGTAAAGGAACTACACCATTAGTATTCTCAGTATAGGAACTGCACCATTAGTATTCTCAGTATAGGAACTGCACCGTTAGTATTCTCAGTATAGGAACTGCACCATTAGTATTCTCAGTATAGGAACTACACAACTAGTATTCTCAGTTTAAGAACTACATCACTAGTATTTTCAGTATAAGAACTACACCATTGGTATTCTCAGTATAAGATCTACACCACTGGTATTCTCAGTATAAGAACTACACCACTGTATTCTCAGTATAAGAACTACACCACTGGTATTCTCATTATCAGATTGGTATCAGATACGTGGCTGTGTTTCTTTTAGGTAAATGTTAAGGTAAAGTACGACACTTGAATCGGCGTCTTAGCACGCGAGTTTTCACCTGTATGTGGTCGGCCGCCTATCCAAAAGTGTTCGGAGACTTCTGGATAGTGTATCTTCATGCATCGATACTCTCATATGCGAGGCGGCCTTCCTTACATTCTCAGAGTACTACCCTGGTACCCATTTCTGCCAGAGGATGGGTCGACCGTGGAGATATTTTTTCTACAACCACTACTACAACTCACACGGCTTCCAGCGGGAATCGAACACGGGTTGTCCGAACGTCGGAAGCCCAGTCGAGTGCTTTTCCCAACTAGGCTTCCGAGGCCTCCAAGTGTGTTTCTTTTATTCTCCCAAAGCTCTGCCATAAAATATGTTTTCTTTAGTCTTCTGATTGCCATAACATTTCAAACATTTATATTCGCAGGTCGATTCCTCCTCAATATTTGTTGTTCCTGACTCTACGTAATGATTACAAGCAGTGGAATCAACCAAAATATGCTGTCGTAAATGTTGAGTGTTGCAGAAAAGAAAGCAGGGTAAGTTGAAATAGATTGTTGTTGATTTATTGCAACATGTAGAACCAAGCCGTTGTTGATTTATTACATCAAGTAGAGCTGGGCTGTTGTTGATCTATTGCCACAAGTAGAGCTTGGCTGTTGTTGATTTATTGCAACATGTAGAACCGGGCCGTTGTTGATTTATTACATCAAGTAGAGCTGGGCTGTTGTTGATCTATTGCAACAAGTTGAGCTAGATTGTTGATGATTTATTGCAACACGTTGAGCTAGATTGTTGATGATCTATTACAACAAGTTGAGCTAGGCTGTTGATGATTTAATGCAACAAGTAGAGCCAGGCCGTTGTTGATTTATTACTTCAAGTAGAGCTGGGCTGTTGTTGATCTATTGCAACAAGTTGAGCTAGATTGTTGTTGATCTATTGCAACAAGTTGAGCTGGATTGTTGGTGATTTAATGCAACAAGTTGAGCTAGGTTGTTGATGATTTATTGTAACAAGTTAAGCTAGATTGTGGATGATTTATTGCAATAAGTTGAGCTAGATTGTTGATGATTTAATGCAACAAGTTGACCTAGCGGTCGTTGATGATTTAATGCACACTGTTGAGCTAGGTTGTGGATGATTTAATGCAACAAGTTGAGCTAGATTGTTGATGATTTAATGCAACATGTTGAGCTAGGTTGTTGATGATTTAATGCAACAAGTTAAGCTAGGTTGTTGTTGATTTATTGGAACAAGTTGAGCTAGATTGGGGATGATTTATTGCAACAAGTTGAGCTATATTGTGGATGATTTATTGCAACAAGTTGAGCTAGATTGTTGGTGATTTATTGCAACAAGTTGAGCTAGATTGTTGGTGATTTATTGCAAGAAGTTGAGCTAGATTGTTGGTGATTTATTGCAACAAGTTGAGCTAGATTGTTGGTGATTTATTGCAACAAGTTGAGCTAGATTGTTGGTGATTTATTGCAACAAGTTGAGCTAGATTGTTGGTGATTTATTGCAACAAGTTGAGCTAGATTGTGGATGATTTATTGCAACAAGTTAAGCTTTATTGTTGATGATTTAATGCAACAAGTTGACCTAGCGGTCGTTGATGATTTAATGCAACATGTTGAGCTAGGTTGTTGATGATTTATGCAACAAGTTGAGCTAGGTTGGGGATGATTTATTGCAACAAGTTGAGCTATATTGTGGATGATTTATTGCAACAAGTTGAGCTAGATTGTTGGTGATTTATTGCAACAAGTTGAGCTAGATTGTTGGTGATTTATTGCAACAAGTTGAGCTAGATTGTTGGTGATTTATTGCAACAAGTTGAGCTAGATTGATGGTGATTTATTGCAACAAGTTGAGCTAGATTGTTGGTGATTTATTGCAACAAGTTGAGCTAGATTGTTGATGATTTAATGCAACATGTTGAGCTAGGTTGTTGATTATTTAATGCAACAAGTTAAGCTAGGTTGTTGTTGATTTATTGGAACAAGTTGAGCTAGATTGGGGATGATTTATTGCAACAAGTTGAGCTATATTGTGGATGATTTATTGCAAGAAGTTGAGCTAGATTGTTGGTGATTTATTGCAACAAGTTGAGCTATATTGTGGATGATTTATTGCAACAAGTTGAGCTAGGTTGTTGATGATTTAATGCAACAAGTTGAGCTAGGTTGGGGATGATTTATTGCAACAAGTTGAGCTATATTGTGGATGATTTATTGCAACAAGTTGAGCTATATTGTGGATGATTTATTGCAAGAAGTTGAGCTAGATTGTTGGTGATTTATTGCAACAAGTTGAGCTAGATTGTGGATGATTTATTGCAAGAAGTTGAGCTAGATTGTTGGTGATTTATTGCAACAAGTTGAGCTAGATTGTTGGTGATTTATTGCAACAAGTTGAGCTAGGTTGTTGATGATTTAATGCAACAAGTTAAGCTAGGTTGTTGTTGATTTATTGGAACAAGTTGAGCTAGATTGGGGATGATTTATTGCAACTAGTTGAGCTAGATTGTGGATGATTTATTGCAACGAGTTGAGCTAGATTGTTGGTGATTTATTGCACAAGTTGAGCTAGATTGTGGATGATTTATTGCAACAAGTTGAGCTATATTGTGGATGATTTATTGCAAGAAGTTGAGCTAGATTGTTGGTGATTTATTGCAACAAGTTGAGCTAGATTGTTGGTGATTTATTGCAACAAGTTGAGCTAGATTGTTGGTGATTTATTGCAACAAGTTGAGCTAGATTGTTGGTGATTTATTGCAACAAGTTGAGCTAGATTGTTGGTGATTTATTACAACATGTTGAGCTAGATTGTTGGTGATTTATTGCAACAAGTTGAGCTAGATTGTGGATGATTTATTGCAACAAGTTGAGCTAGATTGTTAGTGATTTATTGCAACAAGTTGAGTTTGATTGTTGGTGATTTATTGCAACAAGTTGAGCTAGATTGTTGGTGATTTATTGCAACAAGTTGAGCTAGATTGTTGGTGATTTATTGCAACAAGTTGAGCTAGATTGTGGATGATTTATTGCAACAAGTTAAGCTTTATTGTTGATGATTTAATGCACAAGTTGACCTAGCGGTCGTTGATGATTTAATGCAACATGTTGAGCTAGGTTGTTGATGATTTAATGCAACAAGTTGAGCTAGGTTGGGGATGATTTATTGCAACAAGTTGAGCTATATTGTGGATGATTTATTGCAACAAGTTGAGCTAGATTGTTGGTGATTTATTGCAACAAGTTGAGCTAGATTGTTGGTGATTTATTGCAACAAGTTGAGCTAGATTGTGGATGATTTATTGCAACAAGTTAAGCTTTATTGTTGATGATTTAATGCAACAAGTTGATCTAGCGGTCGTTGATGATTTAATGCAACATGTTGAGCTAGATTGTTGGTGATTTATTGCAACAAGTTGAGCTAGAATTGGGATGATTTATTGCAACAAGTTGAGCTAGATTGTTGGTGATTTATTGCAACAAGTTGAGCTAGATTGATGGTGATTTATTGCAACAAGTTGAGCTAGATTGTTGGTGATTTATTGCAACAAGTTGAGCTAGATTGTTGATGATTTAATGCAACATGTTGAGCTAGGTTGTTGATGATTTAATGCAACAAGTTAAGCTAGGTTGTTGTTGATTTATTGGAACAAGTTGAGCTAGATTGGGGATGATTTATTGCAACAAGTTGAGCTAGATTGTGGATGATTTATTGCAACAAGTTGAGCTAGATTGTTGGTGATTTATTGCAACAAGTTGAGCTAGATTGTGGATGATTTATTGCAACAAGTTGAGCTATATTGTGGATGATTTATTGCAAGAAGTTGAGCTAGATTGTTGGTGATTTATTGCAACAAGTTGAGCTAGATTGTTGGCGATTGATTGCAACAAGTTGAGCTAGATTGTTGGTGATTTATTGCAACAAGTTGAGCTAGATTGTTGGTGATTTATTGCAACAAGTTGAGCTAGATTGTTGGTGATTTATTACAACAAGTTGAGCTAGATTGTTGGTGATTTATTGCAACAAGTTGAGCTAGATTGTGGATGATTTATTGCAACAAGTTGAGCTAGATTGTTGGTGATTTATTGCAACAAGTTGAGTTAGATTGTTGGTGATTTATTGCAACAAGTTAAGCTTTATTGTTGATGATTTAATGCAACAAGTTGACCTAGCGGTCGTTGATGATTTAATGCAACATGTTGAGCTAGGTTGTTGATGATTTAATGCAACAAGTTGAGCTAGGTTGGGGATGATTTATTGCAACAAGTTGAGCTATATTGTGGATTATTTATTGCAACAAGTTGAGCTAGATTGTTGGTGATTTATTGCAACAAGTTGAGCTAGAATTGGGATGATTTATTGCAACAAGTTGAGCTAGATTGTTGGTGATTTATTGCAACAAGTTGAGCTAGATTGATGGTGATTTATTGCAACAAGTTGAGCTAGATTGTTGGTGATTTATTGCAACAAGTTGAGCTAGATTGTTGGTGATTTATTGCAACAAGTTGAGCTAGATTGTTGGTGATTTATTGCAACAAGTTGAGCTAGATTGGGGATGATTTATTGCAACAAGTTGAGCTAGATTGTGGATGATTTAATGCAACAAGTTGAGCTAGATTGTGGATGATTTATTGCAAGAAGTTGAGCTAGATTGTTGGTGATTTATTGCAACACGTTGAGCTAGATTGTTGGTGATTTATTACAACAAGTTGATTTAGATTGTTGGTGATTTATTGCAACAAATTGAGCTAGATTGGTGATGATTTATTGCAACAAGTTGAGCTAGTTTGGGGATGATTTATTGCAACAAGTTGAGCTAGATTGTGGATGATTTATTGCAACAAGTTGAGCTAGATTGTGGATGATTTATTGCAACCAGTTGAGCTAGATTGTGGATGATTTATTGCAACAAGTTGAGCTAGATTCTTGGTGATTTATTGCAACAAGTTGAGCTAGATTGTGGATGATTTATTGCAACAAGTTGAGCTAGTTTGCGGATGATTTAATGCAACAAGTTGAGCTAGATTGTGGATGATTTATTGCAACAAGTTGAGCTAGATTGTGGCTGATTTATTGCAACAAGTTGAGCTAGTTTGCGGATGATTTAATGCAACAAGTTGAGCTAGTTTGCGGACGATTTAATGCAACAAGTTGAGCTAGATTGTGGATGATTTATTGCAACAAGTTGAGCTAGATTGTGGATGATTTATTGCAACAAGTTGAGCTAGATTGTGGATGATTTAGTGCAACAAGTTGAGCTAGATTGTGGATGATTTATTGCAACAAGTTGAGCTAGATTTTGGATGATTTATTGCAACAAGTTGAGCTAGATTGTGGGTGATTCTTGCAACAAGTTGAGCTAGATTGTTGATGATTTATTGCAACAAGTTGAGCTAGATTGTTGGTGATTTATTGCAACAAGTTGAGCTAGATTGGGGATGATTTATTGCAACAAGTTGAGCTAGATTGTTGATGATTTAATGCAACAAGTTGAGCTAGATTGTTGATGATTTAATGCAACATGTTGAGCTAGGTTGTTGATGATTTAATGCAACAAGTTGAGCTAGGTTGTTGATTATTTAATGCAACAAATTGAGCTAGGTTGTTGATGGTTTATTGCAACACGTAGAGCTGGGCTGTTGTTGATTTATTGCAGCATGTAGAGCTGGGCTATTGATTTATTGCAAGTAGGTGTGCCAGACAGTCCCTAGGTCGTTCTTCACTTAACGGGAAGTTTTGTATCGGATAAGAGTATCGAGATGTTAATAGGGTATTCGAATACCAACCTTGATACCTGACACAGTCAGCCACAGTACCTTGTGACCTGAAACAGTATTACCCTAGCTCACAACCACGTCTGTTCCTGCTGTCTTGCTTCTCTTGGCTTCTATGCGTTTCTCCCTATTTTTTTTCCAAAACACGATTCGTTCATCCTCGAACTACACTACTAGTCTATAGTAGCCTGTAATTACCAATTTTAAAAATTGCTGTGAAAACATGTTATTCTTAAAGTGACAGTGTTGTGGACTAGGGCCAACTATATTGTATTTAGAAGGGTGTGGTTGTGGCTCGAAGTATTTAAATCACGTGACATCAGAAAATAAGACGTGTCCTGCCAACACAGGAAATGTATATTGGGCCGGAAGCACTTCACGTTGTTTTCACTTTATATCTCATTTGCCCTATTTAATTGTGAGGCACGCAATTTATCGTTATTATTATTATTATTTTCTTTATTATTTGAAGTAACGTTTTTTCTTCATCATTGATGTGACAACACACACTACGGAAGCGAACTGAGAGTATTACACAACAGGCCCTTTTTTTGGAATCCCCAGGGGAAAAGACAAAGAGGAAGACCAAAGAATACTTAGAGAAGACAGATAGAAGCAGAGATGAAGATGATGGAGAAGACATGGAATGATCTTAAAAGAATGGCAAAAAACAGAACGACTTGGAAAGTCTTTGTTGAAGACCTATGCTCCACTGGGAGCTAAAAAGGTAGAAGAAGAAGAATTGATGTGACATAATCAACAAAAATACATCTCTACTCTCTCTCTCTCTCTTTCTCCTTCTCCTCTCTCACTCTCACGCTCTATTGCTCCATTCGTTCACTCCTCTACTACCACAATTTTATGCAGAAAATTGTTAGCAAAAAGGAGCCGCGATAGCTCAGTGGTTAGTGAACAGGACTACAAAGGACAGGAGATTGTGTTCGTTCCTGATCGACGGCTTCCCGGTTCATCCAGCCTTAAATTGGGACAGGATTTTTTCCCGGGAATGTAAAGCGGCACTGGCGTAATACCGACCACATTACCCCAAAAATCATGTGCCGAAGGTCTATAAGAGTTATGGTTTTTAACACCATATTTCCCTATACGCCACTTGGCGTGACCGGGGAGGGGGGGGGGGGGGGGTTTACTTTTACTTGCCTGTTAACAAAAGAGAAGGAAAAAAAAAGAATCAAATAAGAGTAAAAATACAAACACTAGCTTAGACACTCATTCACACACACTCGGCCATTCACTTCTAAGTTTCATGTACTCTCAAACACGCATTCTCTTTCACACATACACACACACATTATATATGTCTATATACTCGCTCTCACAACTCTAACCCAATTACAAGCACTTATTCATTCGTGCACACGGTCATTCACACATGTTGTTGCATATTGCTCTTGCAGGCTGTTGTTGTGTGTTGTTGTATGGTTCCAGCGTTCTGTGAGCTGACTCTCTTGGGTTCGATCATTCACACATGCACAATTGATCACTCAACTTCTAACGTCTTCACTCACTGCCATAACCGCCTACTCACATAGGCCTACTAACACACTCACTTTCACCTATTTACATATTCAAACATACCCACTGATTCACATATTCACTCACTCACACTTTAACTCAGATCCTCTCCACTCTTTCACACACTCTCACTAATATAAATATTATATAATATTATATATAATATTAACCTTATACGCACCGACACCTTAACTTATTTACACACACAACAATTAACTCACAAGCCATCATTAAACGGTGAGAAAACACAAGACCAAAGAGCCAGGCCATAAAAAAGATGAAATGTTGAAATATTTCTTTCATTTCTAGCGTTCAAACCGATGATTACTAAAGGAATGATTAGTTATGTTAATCATCCGCACTTAATAGTAGGTGTTGGTGCGTTCTGTTCCGTGTTGCAGGCAGACTGTCATATTTGCGCATTCCGGCCGAACACATCCCACTTAAGAAGAGCATTTTGGAGTGCTAGATTTCCTTCCAGCTCGGTATTTTTGAGTAATAGATTTCCTTCCAGCTCGGTATTTTTGAGTAATAGATTTCCTTCCAGCTCGGTATTTTTGAGTAATAGATTTCCTTCCAGCTCGGTATTTTTGAGTAATAGATTTCCTTCCAGCTCGGTATTTTTGAGTAATAGATTTCCTTCCAGCTCGGTATTTTTGAGTAATAGATTTCCTTCCAGCTCGGTTTTTTGAGTACTGGATTTCCTTCCAGCTCGGTATTATTGAGTACTGGATTTCCTTCCAGCTCGGTACTTTTGAGTCCTAGATTTCCTTCCAGCTCGGTATTTTTGAGTACTAGATTTCCTTCCAGCTCGGTATTTTTGAGTACTAGATTTCCTTCCAGCTCGATATTTTTGAGTACTAGATTTCTTTCCAGCTCGGTATTTTTGAGTACTAGATTTCCTTCCAGCTCGGTATTTTTGAGTACTAGATTTCCTTCCAGCTCGGTATTTTTGAGTACTAGATTTCCTTCCAGCTCGATATTTTTGAGTACTAGATTTCCTTCCAGCTCGATATTTTTGAGTGCTGGATTTCCTTCCAGCTCGGTATTTTGAGTGCTGGATTTCCTTCCAGCTCGATATTTTTGAGTGCTGGATTTCCTTCCAGCTCGATATTTTTGAGTGCTGGTTTCCTTCCAGCTCGATATTTTTGAGTGCTGGATTTCCTTCCAGCTCGATATTTTTGAGTGCTGGATTTCCTTCCAGCTCGATATTTTTGAGTACTAGATTTCCTTCCAGCTCGATATTTTTGAGTACTAGATTTCCTTCCAGCTCGGTATTTTTGAGTACTAGATTTCCTTCCAGCTCGATATTTTTGAGTACTAGATTTCCTTCCAGCTCGGTATTTTTGAGTACTAGATTTCCTTCCAGCTCGATATTTTGAGTACTAGATTTCCTTCCAGCTCGATATTTTTGAGTGCTGGATTTCCTTCCCTAATCGATCCCTACTCAATTAGTCAGATAGTCTGTTCTGAGGAGTACCGCTGTGAGGTGTAGCATGGTCTTGATCAGCTCTTTTGGTTGCCGAGAAGCCAACATTGGGACAAAAGACCGCAAACTATATCTCCCTTCGACGCTGAAACGCATAAGCGAAGGGAGAAAACAAGCAGAAGAGGACTCACTTCTTACTTACATTCACAAGCTCACTGTCACTCACATACGTGCAAAAAATAAATAAATAAGGATTTTAGACCTATGTGGAACATGATAGCGTCCACATTTTTCAGCGACCAACATTACATTGACAAATTTGCAAAGATTCCAAATAATAAAATAAGGATGTATTGAGCTACTTTCTTTGCTGACGACCAGTGCCCTATTAGCTTTGGAAGAACCAGAATTTCAAGAACGTATATTGTCCTTTGTATGAACGTATATTGTCCTTTGTATGAACGTATATTGTCCTTTGTATGAACGTATATTGTCCTTTGTATGAACGTATATTGTCCTTTGTATGAACGTATATTGTCCTTTGTATGAACGTATATTGTCCTTTGTATGAACGTATATTGTCCTTTGTATGAACGTATATTGGACAGCTAAAAAGACAACGAGGAAGTTCTCAAAGAGGCCAACACAAAAAAGCAGCTCCTAAAAAACATCAGAAAGAAACAATAAACATTTTTCGGGCACATCATGAGAAGAGGGAAGTTGGAATACTTGGTTACAACTGGCAAAATAAAAGGAAAGAGCGATCGCGGACGACAAAGAGAGAAAATACTGGATAACTTGGTGTCATGGCATGGAAAACAGTCAACAACAGAACTGATACGATGCACTGTAGATAGAAGATTATGGAAGGACATATACGCCTACGCCAACCGGTATGGCACACGATGATAATGTCCTTTAATAAGGAATGCAAAATGAAAAACATGAAAATAAGAACTGAAGAAATAGATGTCATTTCAATAGGAAATCATTAGACATAGCTATAGAACACCAAGTTATAAAAGAAGTAACAAACTTAAATAGTAGGAACAACTTTCTCTGAAGATAGTCAAATCAATAAAGAAACGGACCTTCGATGCAACAAGGCAAACCACATATTGGGGCAGCTATCTTCTATCTTTAACACAAGCCACCACCAAGAAACTTCTTATACAGAGTATATTCGTTACCACAAACATGGCCACTTACACCTTACACTAAGCATGAAAGAAAAGATTGTCACCACAGAGATGTGATGTCTGTGGACAGCGGAGTGACCAGAAAATACAGAATCAGAAATGATTTTTAAGAAAAAAGATTACACATAGACCGAATCCTAAGCTACATGAAGAAATAACAAACAAACTTGTTTCCCATGAAGAAGGAATACCGCTTGATTCCTATCTATACAAAGCGGATATTAAAAGATGAAAAGTGAGAAGAATAAGAGGTAGACACAGAGTTTGATGGACATATAGCAGCAAAGAAACGCTGCAACAACATTTTACAATGATGGAAGTCGTCTAAATAGGCGAGAACCAGAATTTTGTTTCTTTTTGTCTACATCCAAGTAGGTACAAGAGGAAGCGAAGGAAGGAAGTAAGAAAGGAAGGAATAGGGAAAAGTAGAAAGAATTTTTTTTTAAATAAAGGAAGTAAAGTATGAAAGAAAAAAGAATGAAATAAAGTGAAGAATGAAAGAAAGTGAAGAAAGAGAAGAATTAAAAGAAAAAAAGAGAAGAAAGAAAGAGGGAGTGCATTTTATTTTGTGACGATGTCTGTATCACATCATTTTTTACACACAAAAATCTGCTACTGACGTCAAGCTGTGGTACTGGGCATGCTTTAGTTGATTCTGACATCAAATTCCTTTTTGTGCATTATTCGGTCTATTTGTAACTGTTCACACGACAATTGAAGCAATAACCTACGGCGAAGACAGACAGCTTAAGGGACAGAGTAAGAAACACTGACCTGAGGAAGAAACTCGAAATTGAACCAGCCATCGAATACATAAAGAAACAACACATAAATTGGTTCGGCCACATTACAAGACAAAAGAACAAACAATGACTCAAAGAGCCATAAACAAACGCTACGAAAACGCCAGATTAAGAGGAAAGACCGAGAAAGAGATGGATAAGGGAATACTAGAGTCACTAGGAGGAATAACATCAGAAGATGCCAGCAGAAGAGCAAAGAATCGCAGATTGTTTCTCCCCTCGACGCCCACAGCAGCAGCGGAAAGGATAGAAGAAGAAGAGAAGAAGACAGACAGATAGGCTGGGAGAGGAGAGATACATATCTGTAGATAGAAAAAAAAAGTAGAGTGGAGGGAACAACTCTCTTGAATAAGACACACACACACCTAACCACTTAATACACATTTAACGGTTTATGAGATTTTTGAGGCATGTTAAAAGACACATCAGCCTACTAAAAGTAATCTTGGAAGGAAAAGATACAAAGTAGAAGAGGTAGAGGCAGACCAAGACTAAAATGGACGAGTAACATCAAAAGATGGACAAGTCAGCCTATGACAACATGTGCTGTTAAAGCAAGAGATAGAGCAGATGGTGCTCATAGTACCAATCTTCGATGCGGAGACAGCACTTGATGATAGTGATTACATTTAACCAATTACACTTGTTCATTCGACCACATTACCCCAAAAATCATGTACCGAATTATGGTCACTAACACCATATTATCTCTATACGGCACTTGGCGTCACGGGGTTCTTTATTTTTTTACTTGTTCATTTTGCTTTCTGTATTTTGTTATGTTTGTAACGCAAGTTGTTTATTAACAGAAATATCGTACTGCTTGTTTCAAGCAAAGTTTCATTATATATATTCCAGGCTTTTTCCCTACTGTATCTCTTTTACTTGTCACTAATGTATATTGACAGAGGGAAGCAAAGAGAAGATGATATCGTATGACAGGGAACAGTTGGCTGTGTTCACTTTCTGTGCGGTTTCGCCTTATGTCTTTTAGCGTGTGCTGAGACTGGTATGATGGAAACTACAGCTACCTTTCTTTGTTTGGGAGATAAGTTAATAATTCGAAAGATTCCACTGGCACGGGCGGTTGAGCAGTTATGGATTTTAATTCGTTTGCAATGATACCGAGGCTTCTATAAGGAAAGAGAAAAGATACCAGACAGCCTGAGAGAGTGGCTTGGCTGAAGGTCAACAACTTAAATGATAAATAACTGACAAGATCTAAAGTTGTGGAGAGACCTGATCACCTACGCCAGCAGGCCCGATACTTGATGATGATGATGATCGTATATTATTAACACAGGATACTTGACCTCAGCCAAATATAATTTTACTAAGGCCTGCTGGCTATGAAGGGGTAGGGTTCGATCCCAACCGACGGCTTCCGGTTTCACCCAGCCTTAAATGGGTACCGGATTTTTTTCTGGGAAAAGTAATCCAGCACGGGCGTAATACCGACCACATTACCCCAAAAAACATGCGCTGAAGGTCTGTAAAATATAGGATCACTAACACCATATTTCCTATACGCCACTTGGCGTGACGGGTGTACTTTACTTTTTTTAACTGCAGGCAAAGATGGTTTTCCTGAAATCCACAAAACCCTGTGACTTGTCATTTGGTTTCGCACCGAAAAAGAATAGGACATTAGAAAAGTGAGACAGCGTTTGAACCCCGTTTTTTTTAAATATGCAAAGATTTCTACTTTTGAGTCTTTTAATGTAAATTTTTTTAATTAACTTTACGCCATTATCGTATTACTGAGGTCTGCCAGGAGAAGACATATAGGACGGGAGATGACAATAAAAGCCGCACATACATACTGACACACACACACACACGAACACAAACACACACACACACATGCCCGTACGTACATACGTGTACGCATGCACGTACGTACCTACTTGCGTGTACGTATGCACGTATTTGTGCATGCGCGCACGCACACATACACACAGAAAATGACGTACGGATTCGTGCTGCGGAACTCTCATCACGTCATGCTTCATTGAATACTGGCCTGTGTGTTCTGGTTTCTTTTCAAAGTTGTAGAAAATAAATTCGTCTGAACTGTCAGAATTTTATAATTGAGTCTAAAGGTGAAGTTTGTAACACTTCAAAACATCACAATGAAAATTTACCAATATTTCTGGCTACATCTAATAGCTATGAGAAGTCACATCTAGTAGCTGTGGGAAGTCACATCTTGTAGCTGTGAGAAGTCACATCTAGTAGCTGTGAGAAGTCATATCTAGTAGCTGTGAGAAGTCACATCTAGTAGCTGTGGGAAGTCACATCTTGTAGCTGTGAGAAGTCACATCTAGTAGCTGTGAGAAGTCATATCTAGTAGCTGTGAGAAGTCACATCTAGTAGCTATGAGAAGTCACATCTAGTAGCTGTGAGAAGTCACATCTAGTAGCTGTGAGAAGTCACATCTAGTAGCTGTGAGAAGTCACGTCTAGTAGCTGTGAGAAGTCACATCTAGTAGCTGTGAGAAGTCACATCTAGTAGCTGTGAGAAGTCACATATAGTAGCTGTGAGAAGTCACATCTAGTAGCTGTGAGAAGTCACATCTAGTAGCTGTGAGAAGTCACGTCTAGTAGCTGTGAGAAGTCACATCTAGTAGCTGTGAGAAGTCACATCTAGTAGCTGTGAGAAGTCACATCTTGTAGCTGTGAGAAGTCACGTCTAGTAGCTGTGAGAAGTCACGTCTTGTAGCTGTGAGAAGTCACATCTTGTAGATGTGAGAAGTCACATCTTGTAGCTGTGAGAAGTCACATCTAGTAGCTGTGAGAAGTCACATCTAGTAGCTGTGAGAAGTCACATCTAGCAGCTGTGAAAAGTCACATCTAGCAGCTGTGAGAAGTCACATATAGTAGCCGTGAGAAGTCACATCTAGTAGATGTGAGAAGTCTCATCTTGTAGCTGTGAGAAGTCACATCTAGTAGCAGTGGGAAGTCACATCTAGTAGCTGTGAGAAGTCACATCTAGTAGCTGTGAGAAGTCTCATCTTGTAGCTGTGAGAAGTCTCATCTTGTAGCTGTGAGAATTCACATCTAGTAGCAGTGGGAAGTCACATCTAGTAGCTGTGAGAAGTCACATCTTGTAGCTGTGAGAAGCCACTTCTAGTAGCTGGGAAAAACCACATCTAGTAGCTGTGAGAAGTCACATCTTGTAGCTGTGAGAAGTCACATCTAGTAGCAGTGGGAAGTCACATCTAGTAGCTGTGAGAAGTCACATCTAGTAGCTGTGAGAAGTCTCATCTTGTAGCTGTGAGAATTCACATCTAGTAGCAGTGGGAAGTCACATCTAGTAGCTGTGAGAAGCCACTTCTAGTAGCTGTGAAAAACCACATCTAGTAGCTGTGAGAAGTCACATCTTGTAGCTGTGAGAAGTCACATCTAGTAGCAGTGGGAAGTCACATCTAGTAGCTGTGACAAGTCACATCTTGTAGCTGTGAGAAGTCACATGTAGTAGCTACTAGTAGTTGCGAGAAGTCACATCTAGTAGCAGTGGGAAGTCACATCTTGTAGCTGTGAGAAGTCACATCTAGTAGCTGTGAGAAGTCACATCTAGTAGCAGTGGGAAGTCACATCTTGTAGCTGTGAGAAGTCACATCTAGTAGCTGTGAGAAGTCACATGTAGTAGCTACTAGTAGTTGCGAGAAGTCACATCTAGTAGCTATGAGAAGTCACATCTAGTGGCTGTGAGAAGCCACATCTAGTGGCTGTGAGAAGCCACATCTAGTAGCTGTGAGAAGTGTTTTTACGTGAATTCAAGGAAATGTGTAAATACGGTTACGATAATGTATATTGAGAAGAAACATGGGTCAATGCTCACCACACAAGTGACAAGGAATGGCAGTTAGGTGAAAGTATTAAAAGATCAGTACCTAGCAGCAAAGAGCAGCGATTGATAGTTGTACAAGCTGGTAGCAGACATAATGGGCTGTTGCAGAATGCTGAACTCGTGTTTGTTTCAAGGTCGACAGGCAATCGAGATTATCGCCCCCAGATGAAGGGCCACATAATTAAAGTGGATTGAGAAAACTGTTCGACCATCTTGTTTAATAATGGACAACGCATCATATCACAACGTAGCTGCACAAAAAGATAAAGTCCCGACATCATCGAGTACAAAAGATGAAATAAAGATGTGGCTCAGGCAGGAAAACATACAATTTAGCGACCAACTTGTACCTGAAACCTGAATTGTTTTCTTTGTAAAGCAGACGCAACGGATAAAGATATTTCATATAGACAAGTTAATACAAGAGTATGGTCATAGATGTTTGAGACTACCACATTACCATTCACACTTAAATCCAATAGAACTGGTTTTGGCAAAAGTCCAACAACAAACGGCTGCTGAACAAAAACCTTCAAATTATGCAACGTTAAGCCACTCACAAATCACGACCTCTCAAATATAAACAGAGATTACTGGGGAAAATGTACGGACTATGTCTTACGTGAAGACGAAAAAATTGGAAGAATGATGGTTTGTATACATACACATATACATACATACATACACACATGCACACACATTCCTGCTTTGACAAAGAATAAAGGAACCAGCCACTTTAAGTAAACTGTATTACTTAGATTATTTTTAATTAAACATGTGTAATGTTATGAACAATGTAAGATCACATGCAAAGAAATCATGGTATTCCGTCCAAGATTTCTGACATATTTGATGAAGTTTGAGGGCATAATTTAGAAAAGGACTATAGTTGTGCGTAATTTATCTTTTATATAATAGTAATAATTAGTGTTATTAAATCAGTTTTCAAGTGACGTTTATTCTTGTTCATTTATATGATATTATCAACAAGAATACATCGCCATTCCTCTCTCTATTTCTCTCTCCGTGTTTGTTTCCTTCTCTCATCCATTTCCACAATTGTTATGCTGTTACTAGTTTAGAAAAAAAAAAAAAAGCTTCAAATTAAAAGAAAATACAAACAAGCAAAATCACTCATTCACACACGTTCAGTATTTCACGTATGTTCAGATATTCATTTATTTTCACATACACACTCACACACATATTAAATCAATCTAATGTATGCTCTCACACACTATTACCCAATTAGGAACACTCGTACACACAATCATCTACACATTTTTGTTGTAGATCTAGGGGCCTGTTAGTTGATTCCCTTCGGTTCGATCATTCACACATTTTAGTTATTGTGGATCCGGCGACCTGTTAGTTGATTTCTTTAGGTCCGATCATTCACACATTTTAGTTATTGTGGATCCGGCGACCTGTTAGTTGATTTCCTTAGGTCCGATCATTCACACATTTAGTTATTGTGGATCCAGCGACCTGTTAGTTGATTTCCTTAGGTCCGATCATTCACACATTTTTGTTGTTGTGGATCCAGCGACCTGTTAGTTGATTTCCTTCGGTTCGATCATTCACATTTGGCCACTTAGTAACTCACATTAACTCCTTCACTTGCTTCCATTCTCACCCACTCATGTATTCAAATACACATAAATGTCCACTTACATACATGTTCATACAAGCTCACTCATCCACATATTCACACTCTTACTTGCAACCTCTCACTCCCTAATATACTTAATCCCATACACACTAACTCCTTAACTTACGCGCGCGCACACTCACACTAACTTAGCACGGGCCTACAATATACGCTGCGGAGAACACCAGACACAACGGCTGACCACGAAAAGGAAGATTGATGGAATAATCACAATCTACCGAACAATCTCCATTCCAAAGTTCTGCTACAAATGTAAGACTTGGATCTTTAGACTCAAGAACAATAATAAAAATAGCCACTATCGAGATGACATTTCTTAGACGAATGTCAGGAAAAATCCTGAGAGATAAGATGAGAATTAAAGAACTCATGAAGAATATAGGAATAATTCCCGCCTTTGAATTACATAAAGAAACAACAGATAAAATTGTTTAGCCACGAGATGAAACGTGAAGACCAAAACACACCGAAAGAGCCTTTAATAAACTTTACGAGAAAACGAGACGCAAGATCTGACCACGAAAAGATGGAAATTAAATATTAGAAACACTAGCAAACATAACCGCCGCAGAGGGCAACATAAGAGCAAGAGATCACCAATTGTATCTCCCTTCGATACTGGAAAGGAAAATGAGGAAGGAAAGAAGAAGATGAACGTTACATTTTTTTTGGTGTGTTTAATGTTGTTGGTATAATACCGTTTTCCCCGAAAATCTGCAGCTTATTTGAGGATGGGGTCAATTTAGTGGATTGAGCGCAGATTGCAGGAGATAATTCGCGGCCGTCGTGTTGAAATGTACAATCGCGTGAGCGTGACGCATGACGCAATAGCCTATGGCGACCACAGACAGAGATGGTGAAAGGGGATATCTATGTAGATGAACAAACCCAGTAGAGAAGAAATGTGTGAACAATTTCATTGAATAAGATATAAACTCTCTTAACCAAGCATCTGCTCAGTATACTATATGGCCCTTTTCGTCTTGTCAGACGGCCTAGTGGAGGCTCTTGTGTATTTTTTAAGGTTTTGTTATTGTCGAACAGCTTCTCTCGTGGCTAATTTTACCAGTGTTTGACAAACACACACGGCCACAGAATGAACAAGTCAGGCCCACTGATCCATAGATCCACAAGTCAGGCCCAGTGATCCACAGATTCACAAGTCAGGCCCACTGATCCACAGATCTACAAGCCTGACCCACTGGTCCACAGATCCACAAGTCAGGCTCTGTGATCCACAGATCTACAAGTCAGGCCCACTGACCCACAAATCCACAAGTCAGGTCCACTGATCCACAGATCCACAAGTCAATTCCACTGGTCCACAGATCCACAAGTCAGGCTCTGTGATCCACAGATCTACAAGTCAGGCCCACTGACCCACATATCCACAAGTCAGGTCCACTGATCCACAGATCCACAAGTCAATTCCACTGGTCCACAGATCCACAAGTCAGGCTCTGTGATCCACAGATCTACAAGTCAGGCCCACTGACCCACAAATCCACAAGTCAGGTCCACTGATCCACAGATCCACAAGTCAGGTCCACTGCTCACTATCTTCCTTGTGTTTTGTTCAGTTTACCAAGTTCTTCATACACAGAATTCACAGCTGTTTCTCATTGATACTTTAGTTGATCTGCTAAGTGCCTTCCTGAGAATATAAAATACACATGCTACTTCTATAACCCATTCACAGTGATTATAAAATGTGTATCTGAAAAATTAAAAAAGAAAAAAAAAGAAGAAGAAGCTTTTGTGGTCAAAGATGGAAAATTGCATCGCCTGAAATTGCATCGCCTGAAATTGCATCGCCTGAAATTGCATCGGGCCAGTCTCATATTTTCAATTTTGTTATCATTTTTTTGTTACAAACAATAAAATATCATTGACGTATACATATTGATATTCACCATAATTGTATGTTTTATGTGTGGTGTTACAAATTGGAACCTCTAAAATACAAACCCATAAAACACCAATTGTTATTGAGTTATTTGGCTATTTTTAGGGTCATCATCATTGCACTCCGAACATGTCCATAGGTGTTCAGATCCCCTCCTCAGCAAGTCTCGCAGTGAAAGGCGACTGACGACTCCAGTTCTGTGTTGGTTGATTAGTCTTCTTACACGCCCACTAAAAAACACCAGTTTTAAGAATGGGTGGAACGTGCATAGCTGCAGTATACAAATGCTGTACCATTGTCAAGATTGTAATTAAAAAGCCACTGAGAGATGAATACAAACAGCTGTGCGAAATATCCAACTAATCCCCTCCCTTTAACCAAAGTTTATTTCAACATTCCATGTATGTTTTTAAACGTTTCAATTCAATTTACCGGAGCCGCGATAGCTCAGTGGTTAGTGAACTGGACTACAAAGGACAAGAGGTAGGGTTCGATCCCAACCGACGGCTTCCGGGTTCACCCAGCCTTTAATGGGTACCGGATTTTTTTTCTGGGAAAGTAAAGCAGTACGGGCGTAATACTGACCACATTACCTCACAAATCATGTGCCGAAGGTCTGTAAAATGTATGGTGACTAACACCATGTCCCCTATACGCCACTTGGCGTGACGGGGGTACTTTACTTTTTTTACTTTACTTCTATTTACCACAATCGCATATTAACACAGGCAGATAGATAAAACAAATAATATTGATTTGATCCTAAAGCCACGGAGAGGTCCCGCTTATTGATTCGTGGCACAGGAAAAGGGATACTAGCTTTCACGTAACGAGTTTTATATAATGTCAAGGATTTTTACACCCACGCAGGTTATACAGAAGATTAATCACCAACGACACGTGACCGTCAGGCCTACTTTAATCCTGTGTCATAATAAATAAAAATAAATAAAGGTTCCCTCTCTGCTTTGCTAGGCATATGGGGAATATGCTGTTAGTGACCATATTTTTCTATGACCTCGGCACATTTTTGGGTGATGTGGTCGGTATCACGCCAGATCATAGTAAGACTTGGTAAAAAAGAATCGTTAGCCTTGTAAGAGTGCTGTCCTGTTTCTTTTTAGAGAAAAGGATCGTTAACTTGATTAGAGTGCTGTCCTGTTTATTTGGGTAAAAAAGAATCGTTAACCTAATTAGAGTGCTGTCCTGTTTGTTTGGGGAGAAAAGAATCGTTAGCTTCGTAAGAGTGTTGTCTCGTTTGTTTTGGTAGAGAATAATTGTTAACCTGAGAAGAGTGCTGTCCTGTTTGTTTGGGTAACAAAAAGGATCGTTAACCTGATTAGAGTGCTATCCAGTTTGTTCTGGTAAAAAAAGAATCGTTAACCTGGTAAGAGTGCTGTCCTGTTTGTTTGGGGAGAAAAGAATCGTTAACTTGGTAAGAGTGCTGTCCTGTTTGTTTGGGGAGAAAAGAATCGTTAACTTGATAAGAGTGCTGTCCTGTTTGTTTGGGTAGAGAAAAATTGTTAGCATGGTAAGACTGCTGTCATGTTTTTTGTGGGTTTTTATAGAAAGAATTGTTAGTCTGGTAACTTGTTTGGCAGAAAGGCGGAAATATCACAGTTCTACTGCAAACTTCAGCGCAATCTACGCCCACTTAACGTCCTTTATAATGACGAAGATGTCAATCTATTCCTTTAGTACTCAACGGGTGATCACCTTAAAATAAAGGAAGGAAGGAAAGGAGGGAGGAAAAAAGAAAGGAAGGAAGACATGAAGAAAGAAAGAAAGACATAAACAAAGAAAGACATGAAGAAAGAAAAAAGAAAGGAAGGGAGGCAGGAAGGAAGGAAAACATGAAGAAAGAATGAATGAAAGACATGAAGAAAGAAAGAAAGAAAAACATAAATAATAATGAAAGAAAGAAAGAAAGAGAGCTAGAGAGAGAATGTGAAAGAGGGAAATAGAGAGAGTGAGAAACAGAGATAAAGCGTTGACTCTGTGATGGTTTGGATGTAACTGTGACCATCACCCACACATTATATATATAATGATTGTTATCACTAAACAAGCTACATCATTTTCCATTTGTGAGTCTGACCCGCCCAACTTTGATAACTGGTTCGATTTTCTATTCCATCATCACTATAACTTTGTCGGTACGCCAGCCCAATAACTATTACGATAATGTCAGTGCTTACAACGTGACTAGCTTAATTAAAATTCCATTTTAATTAATTTTTTCGACTCTATTTTAATGACTACACCTTTGATTGTCCAGACCTTTGTTTGGCTCAACTTATTAGTTCAGAGAAGAAGACAATATAGCTGATTATTATTTGTTATAAGTATAGCTGATTATTATGTATAATAAGTTGTAAGTATGTACGTTATGCGGATGACACAGTCTTAATATCAGAGACAGAATGAACTACAAGAAATTATAGAGATAATAGTAAAAGAAAGCAACAAGAAAGATCTGTCTGAATAGTAAGGAAAAAAACAAGTAATGGTCATATCGAAGAAACCCACAATCGCCATCATGTAGCATAAAAATAAACAGGACAAATCTGAAATAAGTGCAACGCGTCAAATACTTGGGCACAGTAATAACATCAGATGGAAGATGCACCACATAAATAGAAAGCAGAATAGCTCAGGCCAAAAATAGCTTTTCAGAAAATGAAAAACGTCTTATGCAACAAGTCTATGTCAACAGAGGTGAGAAAGAGAGTTCATCGGTGCTATGTATAGCCTACTTTGACATATGGTAGCAAATCATGGACAGTAGACACACAGTTGAAAAGACAACTAGAGGCCACAGAGATGCGATTTCTCAGAAGGATGTTGAAAGTTCCCTGGACAGCTAAAAAGACCAACGAACATTCTCAAAAAGGACAACACAAAAAGGAAGCTCCTAAAAATACATCAGAAAGAAACAATTAACATTTTTTCGGGCACATCATGAGAAGAGAAAGTTGGAATTCTTGGTTACAACTGGCAAAATACATCGAAAGAAAGATCACGGACGACAAAGAGAAAAGATACTAGATAGCTTGGTGTCATGGCATGGAAAACAGTCAACAACAGAATTGGTACGATGAACTGTGTATAGAAGATTGTGTAAGAGGATATCATCGTCTACGTCAACCGGTATGGCACATGATGATGATGATTATTAAGTTAATTCACATTCTCTAAAGCACTTCCTTGTTAGCTCTCTGTACTACTACCCCTCTATTTCAGAACTTCAAATCGCTTATCTAGGCTCGGCAATGTTCCCGGGATAGGCTCCCCACATAGATGTGGCTTTAACCTCTTGGCAAGTGCGGTTTGCCATAATCTGTCAACGTAATCTGCGGTTGAATATTTTTGTCTGTGGTCATGAGGAAGATGAAGAAAAATTCTACGCCAACAAAATATTCATATCTGTAGAACATTATGATCCTCGTCGGTCTGTTTCTTTTGTCGCATATGCCTTCTTCTGCATTATCCTATATCCGTGGGAATGTTTGGGGTACTATTGACAGACTTCATTAACCTTCTCTCCTGCTCTTAACCCTTTTCGTCCCACCGATTTCTCTTGGTGCCCCTCCTTCTTGCTCCTTTCACCGTTCCTTGCTGAACGATCTTACGCCTAGCAGCGGTTAAAAAAAAAAAAACTGTGCTGCTTGTAGTTTTGCTATCCCTTTATTTCGATTGAAATAGCATATGTCCATCTGTTTTTTTTTTTTTTACTATATTTTTGTTTATCACGGTCGTTTGTTTTGACAATTAAGTAGCCTATTTAAGTTAAGAAGAAGAGAATGCAAAGAAGAATAAATATAATAGACACCCATGTGATCGGTCAACGACTGGTATGAACTAACTACCTTCCCACCCCTTGCTCATTTTGTGATGTATCGTCTTTTGTGATTTCATCGGGATTACCCGATGATTACGTCATCATTCTTGGCTAAAATTTTCCATTGAAAGTCAAAGTCCATTTCCTCTTGTGATACTTGGGACGAAAACTGGCAAACATTGTCTGTGAGCTTGTATATTGAGCTTGTCATTCTGTGGCTTCACAACTGTGACTCATAACCTGGTCTCATCAGTAGATGCAGACTTCTGTCATGTTGATGTTGATTCTTATAATGTATTGATTGCACGTGCTGTTAAGCATATTCAAGTGTTCTTGTAGGTCTTCTATTTTGCCGTGTATTGGTGCCTGATTGTCTAAAAATCATCATCATCGAGTGCCGTCTCCGCAACGAAGGTTGACTAACATGGAGCGCCATTCTGCTCTGTCTCTTGCTTTGATGGTGCAGGTTGTCATAGGCTGATTTGCCTATCTTTTGATGTTACCCGTCCATGTTAGTCTTGGTCTGCCTCTTTTACCTTGTATCTCAAAAATCGCATGTCTTGTTTGAATTGTGCTTAGTAGTTCTCTTTTCATTTTTAATTGTTTTAAGACTTCATTGTTTGTTTTCTTTTCCTTCCATCCAAATTCTACCTATTCTTCTATATATCCACATTTCAAAGGCTTCATTTCTCTGTTCTGTTTTCTTGTCTAATGTCCATGTTTCTGCACCATATAGGAATATTGAGAAGATGTAACATTTTGCTATTCTTAGTTTTAGCCCTGGTGTTATTTGTTTTGATGTTAGTATGTTCTTCATGACATTAACATTTCTTTTTGCCATTCCTAATCTTTTGTTTATTTCAGTTGTACATTTTCCATCACTGGTTATAGTATGTCCAAGGTAGTTGTAGTTCTGAACTGTCTCCAGGTCTATTCCTTCAATTTTGATATCCACTTGTGGGTTTTGAGTATTTTCTTTGTTTATGATCATAGTTTTAGACTTTTTGATATTCATATCTGGTCCATATTTTTTGCTTTTCATGTTTATTTCATTAAGTAATTGTTGTAGATCTTTAGGATTTTCTGCTAGCAGTACAGTATCATCAGCATATCGTAGGTTATTGATTATCTTTCCATTAATTTGTAGGCCTGGCATCTCTGTGATGTTTTTAAAGATTTGCTCAGTGTATAGATTGAACAAGCTCCTATTGGTGATATTGAATCCTATTGGTGATAGGATGATTCCCTGTCTTACTCCTCTTTTTATATCAATGGGAGTAGTTGATTATTACCGTATAACAACCCACACACAAGAATTTTTAAAATGTGATATATAAAAATAGCATGTTTACCCCCACAATATATTGCATATTTTATCAAACACATTTGTGTTTGATTGATGTGCTCATTATGTGCCTGAAATATGTTGATTGCTTCTTTGTGATGTTTTTAAGAGCTCCCTTTTTGTGTTGGCCTCTTTGAGAACTTCTTCATTGGTCTTTTTAGCTGTCCAGGGAACTTTCAACATTCTTCTGAGAAATCCCATCTCTGTAGCCTCTAATCGTCTTTTCATTTGTTTGTCTACTGTCCATGATTCGCTCCCATAGGTCAGAATTGGTTCTATATAGCACCGATGAAATCTCTTTCTCATTTTTATTGACATAGATTTGTTGCATAAGATATTTTTCATTTTCTGAAATGCTATTTTGGCCTGAACTATTCTGCTTTTTATTTATGTGGTGCATCTCCCATCTGATGTTATTATTGTGCCCAAGTATTTGAAACGTTGCACTTGTTTCAGATTTGTCTCGTTCATATAATAGTGATTTAAAGAGAAAATTAAATCCTCAAATTATTTCTAAAAAACATAAGATATATGTAATTGAGACAGATAAAATTGCTTTAGATCCTTTTGATGATAAAAGATTTTATTTAAATAACATTGAAAGTATTCCATATGAGTAAAAATTGTTTTATTTGGTTAATAAGAGTAACTAATTTTTATTTTATTTAATAAAGAATAACTAATGATTACAATTTTTTTTTTTTTTTGGTTAATAAATTTTTTATTTTGGTTAATAAATTTTTTTTTATTTTGATTAATACATTTTTTATTTTGGTTACTAAATTTTTTTATTTTGATTAATAAGAGTAACTAATGATCACATATAATACCCTACAAACAAAAATATTAAAAATGTGTTTTATAAAATATGCAAATATTGTGGGGGTAAACATGCTATTTTTATATATCACTTTTTTTTAAATTCTTGGGTGTGAGTTGATATACGATAATCATCAACTACTAATGGGTGTAGAGTTCTCTTTGTTATATTTTATTATTGCTGTTTGCTCCCAGTATAGATTACATATTAGTCATATGTCCATGTCATCTAGATGTATCTCTTTTAGGCATTCTATAAGTTGTTTGTGGTGTACTCTATCAAAAGCTTTGGTGTAGTCTATGAAGCAGGTATATATTGGTTTGTTTACTTCTGTGTACTTTTTGATTAATGTTATCATGTAGAATATGGCTTCTGTCTAAAAATAGATTCTAGTTAATATTTTCTTAGTTATTTGTTACGGTCTTATTATTTGTTACACGACATATTCGGCACCTCTTTACTTTTGTTCTAAAGGTCAAGCTAAACTCCACAAAGCTGAAGCAATCGGTGCCACAGTTAGGTCAAGTAACAGCAATGATGAGCATTGGCCTTCTTTCATTTCTTTCCATAAATACAGACTATGGGTTACTTGTCAAAGGAATTCATGCAACTCCTATTTCAGGTCACATGAGTGTGACGTTTTTCCTCTTTCCCAATCTGTCTGTCTGTCTGTCATTTCTAGCCGAAGACGGCACATAGAAAGTGTTGCTTCAAGCATTGAAGCTCACGATGCGAGGCGGCATTTCTCACCTTCCCAGAGTACTACCCTGGTACCCATTTCTGCTAACGGCTGGGTCGATCGCGGGGTATTTTTTGTTTCCAACCACGAGTACAACTCACACTGCTTCCAGTGGGAATCGAACACGGATTTTCCGAGCATCGGAAGCCCAGTCAGGTGGTTTTCACAATTAGGTTACCAAAGCCCCCGAGGTTTATGTACACAGCCATAGGACATTTATATGGTATGGTACGGTACGGTGTGGTTCATGAATGTTGTTACCTTTTTATCATAGAAGAAGAAAAGAAACGACCAAGAAACAAAATAGCTCATTGACTGAAAACTATCAGCGAACTCTAACTCACATGAGTATCAGTGAACCAAAATTGGTAGAGAGACTAAACCCTACCCGTAGTGCCCCATGAAACAGAGAAGTCAGTCTGGTCCAGGCTGTTGGGTTTGAAGATGCCAAGCAACCCAGTGTCCACAAATTCTAAGCTGATCCAGATGCCTTCGAGCAAAAACAGCAAATATCTGAGTTTACTGTAGAGTATGACAACATAATAGGATCTAGACACGTTTGAACTCCAGATGTGAGAGAGCAGTAGTTGTCGACATACCACAGCCATCTATAAATAGCAATAGCTGAAAATTACAATTAAAACTAAAACTTAATTTAAATTTAATTTAATTATTTTTTTTAAATTAAACTAAAACACATACACGATACCTACCCACAGGACTATTGGTCCCACATATACACAGATGGCTTTGCTACAAATGCCACCAGAAATGGAGGGGGAGGTGTGTTCTTGACGCTAAATAATCAGGACGAGATCACCAAGTCAATAGCTACTGGGAAATTATCAAACAACTTTAATGGAGAAACTGAGGCCCTCCGAGATGCTGCAACACTGGCTACTCAACACAAAAATAACATGCACAATAAATTGGTGATTCTAACTGATGCACTGTCAGTATTATCAGCTCTAAAAGCCTCAAGAACAAGAACTAGATAACTTGAGAACAGCGCTGGATCAACTATGCAATAACTTCCAGAGAGTAGTCATTCAGTGGATATCATCACACTGTAATATACACGGGAACGAACGCGCAGACAAATTAGCTAAAGAAGGAGGGAGATTACCACAAGAGAACCATCCGCTCAGTTATGATGAAGCCAAATCCATCCTCAAAGGTCAGTTCCATGAAAAATGGAAACGAGAAGACCCAAAGCATAACGAGAGTGACGGATACCACCAACTATCAAGGAGGGATCAAGTCATCATACTTCGCCCACGCACTGGCCACAATAGAATGAGAAATCACATGTTCACCAAATTCAAAATAGGTACAACCAGCCTATGCCACTGTACACTGGACAATATGCCTACAAAAACATGTTCTATAGGATTGCCCCCAGTACACAGACCTGAGAAGAGCAATGTGGCCCACGCCCACCTCCCTGGAAGAGAAACTATATGGGACAATCGAACTTAAACAGACAGCTAACTTCATGGGAGAGTCTGGAATCCTACTCTGATTGAGTCCTGATCGCAGAGAGAGAGAGAGAGAGAGAGAAACTAAAATGTATACAATTTCATTGGTCCATTCCTATGGTCTTTAGACGTGTTTTCTAAGAAAGTGTGAAATAATCACTGTATACAATGATAACATTCTTAGAGGCCAACACAAAGAGGGAGCTCCTAAAAAATCAGAAAGAAACTATCGATATTTTTTCAGGTGGATCATGAAAAAAGGACAGTTAGAATACTTGGTTACAGCTGGCAAAATACAGAGAAAGAGAGATCGCGAACGACAAAGAGAGAAGATAATCGATAGCTTAGTGCTGGGGCACGGAAAACAACAGAATTAATACAAAGCACTGTACATAAATTTTGTGGACAAATAAATGTGGACATGATCGCCTACGCCAACCGGTGTGGCACATGGTGATGATGAGTCTCTATCGCGACAACTCGAGTTATCTCATGTACAGAAGTGATTCAGATGACTAATCGAGAGACGACAACTGTCTGGTGGGTAATTCTCCGGCGATTAGAGTAACATACTGGGAAGTGTGTAAACTGGAGAGTTGAAGAACCACGTGCTAGCAGACTGAACGGATAACCGAGCCGAAGATGTGGTAGGGGCCAAGTGTGGAACATCATCATCAGGTGCAATTGTAACAGTGGGGGTTGGGGGTGTATGGTTATGGAAGGCCCCGGTATCACTGCACACGAATTAAAATCCATAATTGCTCAACCGCCCGTGCCTGTGGAATTATTCGAATCAATATCTCATCTCCCAAACAAAGAAAGGTAGCTGCAATCCCCATCATAGCAGTCACAGCACACGCTAAAAGACAAGGCGAAACCGCACAGAAAGTGAACACAGCGATCTGTTCCCCGTCATACGATAACATCATTCATCGTAAGCAATCGGAATATCGAAACATGATCAAAACGGATGAAACACACAGCTCACGGTGTGCACAGAGCACTTAACTCAGTACCTCCGGCAGCAATTTGGGTGGGTGGGGGGTGATAATGTGTAACAATAACATGAGTGAGTGATTCAGGAGAACAACGTGGACATTTCTCGGAGGAGAGAGTGAGAGAGTCAGCTCAGTTAGAATAACGAATTCTCGGGATTTTTAGAGGGTTCAGTGAGAGGGGAAAATGATGTAAGAAAATTTGGGACAGGCTGAAGATGGAAGAAATAGTCGAATCCCGAGAATTCGTTATTCTAACTAAGCTGATTCCCTCACTCTCTCTCTCTCTCACTCTCTCTCACTCTCTCTCTCTCTCTCACTCTCTCTCTCTCACTCTCTCTCTCTCACTCTCTCTCTCTCTCACTCTCTCTCTCTCTCACTCTCTCTCTCTCTCTCTCTCGTGAAATGTCCACGTTTTCCTGAATCACTCACTCATGATATTGCTACACATTCTCACCCTCCCCCCCCCCCTTCTCCCCCCTCACCCCCACCCCCACTGTTACAGAATGTAGATGATCTTACCTCACTAAAAGCTTTCAATCTCTACAAATGTTCTTTAATTATGCTGCTGACCTCCCAATTAGTTATGCTGTTGACCTCCAAATTAATTATGCTGCTGACCTCCCAATTATTTATGTTGTTGACCTTCAAATTAATTATGCTGCTGACCTCCCAACAAACTATTCTGATAAACTGTCCATTACATTTTCTGACATTAACTTTTTCTCTCGATAGTCCTTAGTTTACACTCGCGTCACCGCAGTCAGGGCATTGCAATATCCGCTCTTCTGCACGTTTCAGCAACTACCGAAGTATTATCTCTTTAGAGTTTGTTTATTAATTTTGATTGTAACTTCCCGCCAAGTCATTCTCTGAAACTGCCTTGTATCTTTTCTTTCTATGTTCCTTTACATCTCTTCACCTCATCATCTCTCTTTCCAACACTCTATACCAGCTATCCCATTCACATTACACAGTCAAACAAAATGTTTGTTTAGACTTAATGTTGATAGAAAACATGTATTTTTCTTAAAAAACTTTGATATCTAATAAAAACTAGATTGGTGTCATGGCACGGCGGAACAGTCAACAACGGAATTGAACGATGTGCTAGGGACAGAGAATTGTGGAAGTACATGATCGCCTGCTCCAACCTGTGCGACACATGATGATAATGTATATTATTGTGCTATCAATGCCAAACATGGTCACTTACGACCAAGCATAAGAGAAAGCTAGATAGCCGCGATAGCTCAGTGGTTAGTGAACTGGACTACAAAGGACAAGAGGTAGCGTTCGATCCCAACCGACGGCTTCCGGGTTCACCCAGCCTTAAATGGGTACCGGATTTTTTCCTGGGAAAGTAAAACGGTACGGGCACAATACCGACCACATTACCCCAAAAATCATGTGCCGAAGGTCTGTAAAATGTATGGTCACTAACACCATATTCCCTATACGCCACTTGGCTTGAAGGGGGCTCTTTACTTTTTTTTTATAAGAGAAAACTTGTCATCACAGAGATAAGATGTCTGCCAAAAGCACTTGGAGTGACCAGAAAAGACAGAATCTGAAATGATGTAAGAGGAAATGTAGGCATTGAACCAATCATAAGCCACTTACAGGAGCAACAGATGAAATGGTTTGTCCATCTGGAAAAATGCCGCGCGGTTCCTTACCATACAGGATATACATTAAAGGAGGAGACGGGAGAAAAGCAAGAGGCAGAGCCTGAGTAGGATAGACAGTGAACATCGAAGAAACACTTAAACGTCATCAATTGACATTGGCTGAAGCCGCAAAAATGTCGAGAACCAGAACTTTTCGAGAACACCCGAACGGGGTACAAGAGGATGTGAAATGGAGAGAGTGAGAAAGAGAGAATGTATATTCACCACTAATAGGCTAACATGTTTTTTTTCTCTCTTCATTCCTGGATGAAATATATCGGTCATGTGCTAAGCATGAACGAAGAAAAACTTCGCCATCAATTATTTATGTAAATACCATTTGGTAAAAGAAAAAAAAAAGAAGACCAAAAATTAAAAAAAATAACTACTCAGATTAATAACTAGGGTTGTCTCAAGAGGATAGGACTAAGAAAGAACTAAGACTTACAAGAACTAACAGCAAATCGCCAATTATGGAAAAGACAAAAATGCATCCCTATGTGCCGTTTTCGGCCTGAGAGGAAAATGAATGAAATTCCTTTATGACTACGCGTCTTCATAATCCGCCCTTAAAAGAGGTAAAGGTAAAGGTAAAGGTAAAGCTAAAGGTAAAGGTAAAGCTAAAGGTAAAGGTAAAGCTAAAGGTAAAGCTAAAGGTAAAGCTAAAGGTAAAGGTAAAGCTAAAGGTAAAGCTAAAGGTAAAGCTAAAGGTAAAGGTAAAGCTAAAGGTAAAGGTAAAGGTAAAGTACGAGACTTGAACCGGCGTCTTAGCACGCGAGTTTACACCCATATGTGCTCGGCCGCCTATCCAGAAATGTTCGGAGATTTATGTATAGTGTCTCCTCAAGCATCGAAACTCAGATGCGAAGCAACATTTCTCACCTTCCCAGGGTACCCTGGTACCCATTTCTGCCAATGGCTGGGTTGACCGTGGTATTTTTTTTTTCCAACTACGAGTACAATTCACACTGCTCCCAGCGGGAATCGAACATGGGTTGTCCGAACGTGGGTTGTCCGAACGTGGGTTGTCCAGTCGGGTGGTTTTCCCAACTCGGCTGCCGAGGCCTCCAACAAAAGAACTTTCAATGAATATCAACGGATTGTGATTTATAGCCAACCGATACATCTTTCTGCCCAACACATTTTGCCGAATTCAGCACATTTTATATACCAGGTTGCCTTCCCTATTTGATCCCTTGCCGGCTTGGTCAGATTGGTTGTTCTATTTGCAAGGCCGTCACGGTGAGGTGGAGTAAATTCGTTAACAGCATTAGTTCATTGATCCCAGTGCTCTCGATTAGACATGATTCGCTCAACTCATTTAGCTGTGGTGCTGATTTTGACGTCTTAGGAGTTTTATTTGTCCACAAAAGAGAAGAAAAAATAAACACAATTGTTAAGATTCTAACCGACGCATACGTGATCAACCAACAGCAGATTTAAGAATGTAACCCTGTTTACGTATCTTCCTGCCGTGTCCACGTGATCTGGTTTACCTGCTGTTTACTGGGAGTGGTTAACCTCTTCCGTTGCTAAGCGTGAAGTCTGTATCTGTGGTTTGTGCACTGAGCAAAGAGAAGCACAGCTGTTTGTAAAACAATCTGAGTGATGCGTTATCATGTTGTGGCTTCATGTGTCATTCACAAACCTGGCTACTGGAGTAGGAGGAAAAATAAAAAAAAAAAAAAATGGTATGTTAGCGCCATAGAACATAAAATGGACACGACGAAGTTGAAACGGGTGGACTAAGTGTTATTGGGCTTTTGCATTTCTTTTGGTGCTTAAAGTAAAGAGTCCCCGTCACGCCGGATGGCATATAGGGAATATGGTGTTAGTGACGATACATTTTACAGACCTTTAGCACATGATTTTTTGGTAATGTGGTCGGTATTACACCCGTGCCGCTTTACTTTCCCAGAAAAAAAATCCGGTACCCATTTAAGGCTGAGTGAACCCGGAAGCCGTCGGTTGGAATCGAACCCTACCTCTTGTCCTTTGTAGTCCAGCTCACTAACCAATGAGCTAACGCAGCGTTCTATTGGTGCTTGGTAGCTAGTATTCTTTGAAGAATATACGTATATAAGCAGAACAAGAACAAGGAAAAACGAGCAGCAAAAAAAAATAAAAAAGACCTAAGAAACTTAAGACGAATGTAGGAAAATCAGAAAAAAAGAAATGTGTAGGAGAAGAAGAGAAGGATGGAAAAAAGAGATTAAGATGTGAAGGAGACATAGAAGAAGGTGATTAATAAGGAGAGAGGATAGAAGATAAAAGATAATTACAGAAGAGAGGAAGAGAAGAGGAGAGGTGATGAAAAATAAAACGAAGAAGGTGATTATGATGGGATAAAAGTGGTGGTGAGGTGACGGTTAAGCTGATTGTGTGGATAATGGTGGTGGTTGTGGTGATTAAGTTGATTGTGATGATGATGATGATGGTGGTGATTATAATTATTATGACGATGGTGTTTGTCATGGTGATGTGATGATGATAGTGATGATTGTGGTGATGATGGTGATGGTAATTGTACTTGTGGTAATGATGGTGATAGTTATGATGATTACGAAGATGATGATTGTAGTGGTGGTGGTGATTGTAGCGGTGGTGGTGATGGTTATGATGAGGATTGCGGTGCTGGTGATGGTAGTGGTTGTAGCAATGATGGTGGTAATGATTATGATGATGACGATTGTGGTGATGATGGTGATGGCTATGGTGATGATGGCGATGGTGGTGGCGACGGTTATGATGATGATTGTGGAGGTTGTGATGATAGTAGTTGTGGTCGTGGTGATGGTGGTGGTCGTGACTATAATGCTTGTGATGATGATGGTAGTGTTGATGATGGTGACGATAGTGACACAGTATTCCGTGTTGTTGACACCAATAAGCAAGCTAGCCTTTTGTGTGAGTATGTGTGCGTGTGAGTGTCTGATTTTTTTTTTTTTTTCATTTTTGTCAGACCAACTAATTCCACTGTGTTTGATTAGCGTCATGCATCACAATATGTTTGAACATTTTTCATTCACAGGTGCAGCCTGGTATATTTCACACAAAACACGTGTCACTGCTTGTCGGCACAATGTCACCCTGAAGTTGGTTCATATGTTAAATGTATTTTCATTTTAAGGGAGAACCCAAAAAAATTGGCGCAGAAGAAATTGTCCGCGTAAATAAAATAGGAAAAGTAGAAGGGTGTCTTCAGTGTGCGATGTTTTCAAGATGAATTAACAAATTAAGAGCTGGTGAGAACAGAAAAATCTTCGGAAAGCAAAGAGAAAGACTGGTGAGTACCGTCTAATACGAATTTGAGTGACAATAAGAGAAAGAGAGAGAGAGAGAGAGATAACAAGAGAGAATATTTAAAATATTAGTGAGATAATGGGAGAAAGAAACAAGAGAGAGATGATTGAAATCATTGTAACCATTCAGTTCTGTTTTTAATTATTGTTGTTAAAGTCTTGTTTGTCTAATATATAAATAGTTCGTATATTGTTGTTGCAATGAATACATGTCAACGTATCATATAATTACAGCAATTTATACATTATCATGAACTGCCATCTGTCTGTATGTATGTCTGCCTGTGTTTATTAAATTCATAAAGAAAAGACGCAGGGCACCACGAATACATACATTTTGTTCATTCTGCGGTCGGTTCTGTCTATCATATGTTGACATATTCAGCCACGAGATAAGCTGTTCAGTAAAACAGCATCCAGCATGAGACACTGATATTTTACCAAACTATTGACTAATCATGTTTGTTTACTACCAACCGACTGTTAAGACGCCGACAGCCATATATATTTATATACATAGGAGGTACATTGAAAGATGATAACGCCCTCATAACAGAACGCTCGAACACACAATGAAAGGATGCGATAGTCAATTTTTTGACAAATGATTTCAGTTTTTAAGATTTTGTTTTATTCATTGATTTGTTGATTGTTGTGTCCTGTTTTGAACCGGTTGGAATAATTTGCATGCGTGAACTATGAACCCGTATTCGTGTTTTACAAGATGGCAGGGGTATGTAGGCGTGTCATTGTTTATGTTTGCGTGCATGCCTGTGCACGTACTTCTGTGTGTGCACCAACGTTGAAAGTATGACAACACAACAGAGGTGCCAAGAAAGACAGGCCGAGGAACGGTTGAATATTGTGAAGGGATACTAATCCACGTGGGATAGGTTTGAAAGACTGGCTCTAGACACACGACCAACTCAAGTGGCCCGCATCTAGCGGTGTACTTTTTGTGCAACAGATCGTAGAGATTGAAAGGGGTGTGTTGAAGGCATTTATCATCCTGTGTGCCCATACATGTGTGCGTGTGTACGTATGTCTATGTTGTTTGTGATGTGTGTGCGTATGTCTTTTATAATTCGTTATACAGACAGAAACCACAGGCACGGTGGAGCCACCAACCCTTGTTGGCATACAGCACCCTAACGAGAAAAAAAAAAACATCGACATTGAACCCAGATCCAACCTGCCGCAGACGGAGTGTGTCAGCCACGGCGCAGGCTTAGGGGGAAAATCAAGACATACGCACATACCTCAAAAACGAGTACTGACCATGGGTGCACCTCATAGTGTGTCATGATGAAGTCCTTACCCCTCGATTATGAAACGGGACAAAGAGTAAAGTTCGCGTGATCACATGACTTGGACGCTGAAGAACAAGATTTCGAATACTTCCCTTCTTCCCTTTTTACTTTTTCTTCTTAACCATATTCGTCGTCTTGTTTACAGTTGCAATGCACATTGTTGCAGTATCGACAGGCAGGCCACTTCCTTCTTCAGTAGAACCCGGAAGTCGCAGAAATACATTGCAGCCCGCAGTAGAATGTGGGCAGTGGTTGTTTAAAGAGCTCGCTGGTTGGGCATACACCTGCTTGCCATTTAGGTATCACTTCTATACGTTCTTCTTATCGTTGTAAAGTTAAAAAAATTAAGACAACGTCCATAAAATCAGCGTTTAAAACATCATCATCAAGTGCTATACCGGTTGGCGTAGGCGATCATGTCCTTCTACAATCTTATATCTACCGTGCATTGTATAAATTCTGTTGTTGACTGTTTTCCACGCCATGACACCAAGCTATTTAGTATTTTCTCTCTTTGTCGTCCTCGGTCTCTCCTCCCGTTTATGTTGCCAGTTGTAACCAATTATTTAATCTTTCCTCTTCTCATGATGTGCCAGAAAAAAATGTGGTTTCTTTCTTATGTTTCTTAGGAGCTCCCTTTTTGTGTTGGCCTCTGAGAATTTGCGCGTTGGTCTTTTTAGCTGTCCATGGAACTTTCGTTTTTAAAATGAGAACTTTTTATTATTTTCAATGCCAGGAACAAGGTTAAGAGGAAAGAAGGACGGAAGAAAGGGTGGAGGGAGGAAGGAAGGGAGGGAGGGGGGGGAGAACCTGACATTTATATTCTGTGTGTTGTTGTTCTCTTTATTTATCTCTCTCTCTCTCTCTCTCTCTCTTTATTTCTGTTTTCCTAGGCGTCTCTCTTCTTGCACATACAAATCTTGTTTATAGCAGTATACATAAAGTAGTGATCGTCGGATGACGTCTGCAACAAAACAAAATTCTCAAAGTCTCGCTTGGCTCGTTGCCAAAGACAGATCTGGTCCAAACTGCATCCCACTGCTCTCAACCGAGCCACTCCTTTTCCATTCCCAACTTCTAACCGACACTACCACATTGAAATCGGTCCCTCTTTCGCCCCTCGGTCGATTAGCACGTACACACTTCAGCCGGTTGGTCACAACGCGATGAGTCTACCACAGCCCGTCTGCGGCGTTACTTAAGTTATCTGCCCCTGAAAGACACGTTGCCTACCATTTTTTACTGGAGACATCATCATCATTGAGTGCCGTCTCCGCAACGAAGGTTGGCTACCATGGAGCGCCATTTTGCTCTATCTCTTGCTTTGATGGTGCAGGTTGTCATCGGTTGATTTGTCCATCTTTTGATGTTACTCGTCCATGTTAATCTTGGTCTGCCTCTGCCTCTTTTACCTTGTATTTTCCCCTCCAGGATCACTTTCAGTAGGCTGTTGTGTCTTTTAACATGGCCTAAGAATCGCATTTAAATACAATAAATATAGAAGATCATTGGAAACAGGTAAAAAATATATGGAAAGAGACATGCGAAGAAACACTGGGGAAAAGAGAACGCCAGAATAAGGCATGGATGACAGCAGAGACCCTGGATAAAATTAAAGAAAGAAAGAACAAGAAAGCAGACATAAATAAAAGCAAAACAAGAAGTAATAAAGCCAAGACACAGGAAGCTTACACAGAGGTGAACAAAGAAGTGAGAAGATGCATTAAAAGGGATAAGAGGAAATATATAGATGAATTAGCTAAAGAGGCAGAAGAAGCAGCAAATAAAGGGAATATGAAAGAACTGTACAACAGCACAAAGAAATTAGGTGGAAAATACAAACAGATCAACACCTTTATCAAAGATAAGAAAGGAAATCTGCTTAGTAATATAAGGGAACAAATGGAGAGATGGAAGGAGCACTTTGAAGAACTTTTGAACAGACCGGCTCAAATAATCCTCCAGATATACTACCAGCAGAAGAAGAATTACACGTTAACTGCGGAAAACCAAGCAAAGAAGAAATAATGAAAGCCATCAAACTATTAAAAGATGGTAAAGCCACAGGACCAGATGAAATTCCTTCGGAAGCCATCAAAGCAGATATTATCACCTCTACCAAGATGTTACATAATCTATTGGATAAAATTTGGGAGAGGGAAGAAATACCTAAAGACTGGAGAGAAGGTTATATGATCAAACTACCAAAGAAAGGAAGTTTACAGGAGTGCACAAATTATAGGGGAATTATGCTACTATCAGTGCCAGGAAAAATATTAGGCAGAATCATTCTGGAGAGACTAAAAGAGGCTATAGAGAAACACTTGAGAGATGAACAAGCAGGTTTTAGGAAGAACAGATCATGTGCTGATCAAATAACTACTCTACGTATAATAGTTGAACAAAGTTTAGAACTAAAATCCCCACTTTATATTGGATTCATAGATTACGAAAAGGCATTTGATAGTTTAGACAGAAGAATGCTATGGAAGTTGCTGAGTCATTATGGAATCCCCATAAAGTTTATTAACCTGATAAAAACAATGTATGAAGGAACAAAATGTAGTGTGGTGCATGAAGGACAGCTTACAGAAGCATTTGAAATAAGAACAGGAGTAAGGCAAGGATGCCTTCTGTCTCCATTTCTCTTTCTACTGGCCATAGATTGGATTATGAAAATAACTCAAAACAACAGAAATGGGATCCAGTGGTCACTGACCAAACAACTTGATGATTTAGACTTTGCTGATGACATAGCTCTCCTATCACACAGCCACCAACAGATGCAAGATAAAATGAGTATATTAGATGAGAGATCACAACAGCTAGGACTAAAGATTAATAGAGATAAGACCAACATTATGAGAATTAATGCAGTTGGCAATAACCAAATAAAACTAGGAGAAATACCTCTACTAGACGTACAATCTTATATATATCTGGGCAGTAATATAGATAAAGAGGGAGGAACAGAAAACGATACCAAAATAAGGATATCAAAAGCAAGAGGAGCTTTCATTGCACTGGGAAACATATGGAAATCCAAAGAAATTAGGCTAAATACAAAAATACAAATTTTCAACTCCAATGTTAAGTCGGTTCTATTATATGGCTGTGAAACATGGAGAATAACAAAATTGACAATCACGAAGGTACAGACTTTCATTAATGGATGCTTGCGCAGAATAAAGGGATGGAAATGGCAGGACAAAGTCACTAACGTGGAATTATGGAAATGTACTGGTCAAATAACAGTGGATAAAGAAATACAGCGAAGACGATGGCGATGGATAGGACACACACTACGGAAACCAACTGAGAGTATTACACAACAGGCCCTTTTTTGGAATCCCCAGGGGAAAAGACAAAGAGGAAGACCAAGGAATTCTTGGAGAAGACAGATTGAAGCAGAGATGAAGATGATGGGGAAGACATGGAATGATCTTAAAAGAATTGCAAAAACAGAACGACTTGGAAAGTGTTTGTTGAAGACCTATGCTCCACTGGGAGCTAAAAAGGTAGAAGAAGAAGAAGAAGAATCGCATTTGTCTTGTTCTAATTGTGTTCAGAAGTTCTCTTTTCATTTTTAGTTGTTTTAAGACTTTGTCATTTGTTTTCTTTTCCTTCCATCCAATTCTACCTATTCTTCTATATATCCACATTTCAAAGGCTTCAATTCTCTGTTCTGTTTTCTTGTCTAATGTCCATGTTTCAGCACCATATAGGAATATTGAGAAGATGTAACATTTTGCTATTCTTAGTTTTAGCTCTGGTGTTATTTGTTTTGATGTTAGTATGTCCTTCATGACATTAAAATTACTTTTGCCATTCCTATTCTTTTGTTTATTTCAGATGTACATTTTCCATCACTGGTTATAGTATGTCCAAGGTAGTTGTAGTTCTGAACTGTCTCCAGGTCTATTCCTTCAACTTTGATATCCACTTGTGGTTTTGAGTATTTTCTTTGTTTAAGATCATAGTTTGGTGTCCGGTTAGCACAATCGATAGGCGGTTGGCTTACCACGGCAATAGCCGGGGTTCGTACCCTGGCGAGGACACCTGGGTTTTACTAATTCCCTAAAAATTAGTGGGAGCCGCGATAGCTCAGTGGTTAGTGAACTGGACTACTACGGACAAGGGGTAGGGTTCGATCCCAACCGACGGCTCCGGGTTCACCCAGCCTTAAATGGGTACCAGATTTTTTCTGGGAAAGTAAAAGCAGCACGGGCGTAATACCGACCACATTACCCCAAACGTCATGTGCTGAAGGTCTGTAAAATATAGGGTCACTAACACCATATTTCCCTATACGCCACTTGGCGTGACGGGGGGTACTTTACTTTTTTTACTTTACTATGATCATAGTTTTAGTCTTTTTGATATTCATATCTAGTCCATATTTTTTGCTTGTCGTGTTTATTACATTAAGTAATTGTTGTAGGTCTTTAGGATTTTCTGCTAGTAGTACAGTATCGTCAGCATATCTTAGGTTATTGATTATCTTTCCATTAATTTGTAGGCCTGGCATCTCTATGATGTTTTTAAAGATTTGCTCAGTGTATAGATTGAACAAGCTTGGTGATAGGATGCATCCTTGTCTTACTCCTCTTTTTATATCAATGGGTGTAGAGAACTCTTTGTTATATTTTATTATTGCTGTTTGCTCCCAGTATAGATTGCATATTAGTCGTATATCCATGTCATCTAGATGTATCTCTTTTAGGCATTCTATAAGTTGTTTGTGGTGTACTCTATCAAAAGCTTTGGTGTAGTCTATGAAGCAGGCATATATTGGTTTGTTTACTTCTGTGTATTTTTCGATTAATGTTCTCATGCAGAATATGGCTTCTTTTGTCCCGCTATTTTTCCTAAATCCAAATTGCTGCTCATCTAATTCAGTATTGATTTTATTCTGAATCCTTCCTTGTATAACTTTTAGCAAGATTTTTGTAACATGGCTCATTAGGCTTATTGTTCTAAAGTCACTGCATTCAACTGCACCATTCTTTTTAGGCAATGCAATGAAAGTTGATGTTTTTAGTTCATTTGGTATGTATCCTGTGTGGTATATGTCGTTGCATATGTCTGTAATCACTTCAATGCCAAAATCTTCAAGTGCCTGTATCATCTCTATCTGTATGCTTTCAGGTCCTGCTGCTTTTCCCCTTTTCATTGTTTTTATAGCTTTTTCCACCTCAGATTTTAAGATTTTATAGCCTGATGTACATTTTATAACTGGTTTCTTGTCCCTTTGATCATGAAATAGTTCTGTTATATATTCCTGCCATCTATCTATGATATCCTTATTGTCTGTTAGCATTTTTCCTTTTTTGTCTGCAATGCATCCACCTTCTGTGGCTTTTTTATTTTTATTAGTCATTCTCTTTATTTCTGTGTGCATTCCTCTTAGGTCTTGTTTGCTTTCCATAGTTTCTATTTCTCTACATTTTTGGCTGAGCCAGTCTTCTTTTGCCTTTTTGCACATTTTGCGTATCTCATTATCTATTTTATTGTATTGGGCAGTGTTCTTCGCTTGTCTCCTTTCTTCCATTTTTTCTAAGATGGTGTTAGTTATCCATTTTTGTTTTTTGTTCTTTTCTCTTTTGGGTAAGGTGTCGCAGGCTTTTTGTATGCTTTTCTTTATGCATTGCCATTTGGTTGTTACTTTTTCATCAGGATTTTCTCTTCTGTATTGTTCAATTCCTTCCTCTAGCAGCTTCTGGTATGTGTTCTTTACTTGTATTGTATAGGTATCTTTAATATCTTTTTGATTTAAAGCTGTTATGTCGAGTGGGTTTGTTGATGAATCAGATTTTTGCTTGTTTCTCTTTAGTTTGATTTTCATTTTAATCATTACAGGATTGTGATCAGAATTAATATCTGCTCCTGGGTAGGTTTTGGCTTTCTTTACGCTGTTACGGAACCTTTCTTTTATCATTATGTAATCTATTTGATTCCTCTTCCTATCTCCAGGGCTTTTCCATGTGTATAGTTTCCTTTTCTCTTGCTCAAAGTAGGTGTTACATATTATCAGCCTGTTTTCTTCACAGAATTGTATTAATCTTTCTCCTCTGTCATTTCTTTTTCCTAAACCATGATTTCCTATAATTGTCTTATATCTACCTTTTCCTACTTTAGCGTTCATGTCACCCATTACAATCAAGATGTCTGAAGATTTCACTTGCTTCATAACTTTATTTAGGTCTTCATAGTATGCCTCTATTTGCTCATCTGTGTAGTCTTGAGTAGGTGCATATGTCTGTATTATTGCTATGTCGAATGGTTTTGCTTTCAACTTGAGTAGTATAATCCTATCACTGTATGTCCAGTGGGTACTTATATATTTTTGTAGCTCTCTTTTTATCAGTATTCCTACCCCCCTTTGATGTTCTGTTGTGTTTCCTGAGTATATAAATGTATATTTTTCGTCTTCAATGTACCCACATTCCTTCCATCTAGTCTCTGATATGCCTAAAATATCTATATTTATTCGTTCTGCTTCTTGAATTAGATTTTCCAATTTCCCTTGTTGATATAGAGTCCTAACATTCCAAGTACTTATTTTAAGATCTTTCCTCCGACATAAGTTCGAATTTCTCCGACTCTCCATGGCTTCCTCTGGACTGGTACGTGATGAGGCTCCAATCTCTTTCACGGTGGTCAGCCATGTTCGTCTTTCGTGTTCTGAACATGCCTCTTGGCGACTGGAGACAAATAATAAATGAATATTATTATAGAGGGAAACTTCCGAGGCGATAATCAGCGAATCAATTCAGAGGAAGAGGTATGTTTACAGCACTCGGAAAAAATGACAAATAATCAACAACAGAAAAAAATATGGACCAAAGCAGGATCGAACCCGTACACAGTGGCACAGCGCCTTGCCACGAAAAAGCCAAACGCTAGGGAACACTGCCACTCAGCTAACTAAAAAATTAGCTATCGTGGACAATGTCTTTTCGCGAAGGCGTTCTCATGACTATAGCATAAGGCTGCGATCACATCTCGGAAATATTTTTCCTGTTAAGACAAGTATCTCCCGGATAGAGCAGGGCTGAATACTTGCGTTGCAGACAAACATTTAGGATACCTTCGCGAAAAGACATTGTCCACGATAGCTAATTTTTTTAGTTAGCTGAGCGGCAGTGTTCCCTAGCTTTTGGTTTTTCGTGGCAAGGCGCTGTGCCACTGAGTACGGGTTCGATCCTGCTTGGGTCCATATTTTTTTCTGTTGTTGATTATTTGTCATTTTTTCCGAGTGCTGTAAACATACCCCTTCCTCTGAATTTATTCTCTACCATTTTTTAGCCTTCAGCTAATTTATAATGCTCCGGACGAAAATTCCCAACTGAATCAAATTAATTCAACAAATTGACCATCATCATCATCATGTGCCGTACCGGTTGGCGATCATGTCCTTCCACAATCTTCTATCCACAGTGCATCGTATAAGTTCTGTTGTTGACTGTTTTGCGTGCCATGACATCACACAGTATTTTCTCTCTTTCCGCGATCTCTCTTTCCTTTTATTTTGCCAGTTGTAACCAAGTATTCCAACTTTCCTCTTCTCATGATGTGCCCGAAAAATGTTGATTGCTTCTTTCTGATGTTTTTTTAAGAGCTCCCTTTTTTTGTGTTGGCCTCTTTGAGAACTTTTCATTGGTCTTTTTATCTGTCCAGGGAACTTTCAACATTCTTTTGAGAAATCCCATCTCTGTGGCCTCTAATCGTCTTTTCATTTGTTTGTCTATTGTCCATGATTCGCTTCCATAGGTCAGAATTGGTTCTATATAGCATCGATGAACTCTCTTTCTCATTTCTATTGACATAGATTTGTTGCATAAGATATTTTTCATTTTCTGAAATGCTATTTTGGCCTGAGCTATTCTGCTTTTTATTTTTGTGTTGCATCTTCAATCTGATGTTATCACTGTGCCCAAGTATTTCAAACGTTGCACTTGTTTCAGATTTGTCTTGTTTAGTTGTATGCTGCATGATGGTGATGATTGTTTCTTCGATATAACCATTACTTCTGTTTTCTTACTATTCAGACTGAGACCTTTCTTGTTGCTTTCTTTTACTGTTATATCTATCATTCTCTGTCTCTGCTATTAAGACTGTGTCATCCGTATATCGTAAATTATTTATGTTGTGACCGTTGACTTCAATTCCTTTTTGTCTACTATTGATCTCATAATATGTTCGCTGTAAAGTGAAAACAAATCCGGCGACAGAACACAGCCTTGTCTGACTCCTTGTTTTATAATTGAAATTGTCCTGTTTGGTTGTTAATTCGTATAGCTGCTGTTTGTTGTCAGTACATGTTTTTTATGATTCGCAGATCCTTGCCATCAATGTTTAATTTCTCCAGCGTATTGATTCTATAACTGTTATATAACACATTTAGTTATTGTAAAGATGATCACAAGGGATGTTTTTTTTTAAATCATCATCATCGAGTGCCGTCTCCGCATAGAAGGTTGACTACCATGAATCGCCATTCTGCTTTGTCTCTTGCTTTGATTGTGCAGGTTATCATAGGCTGACATCCGTACCATCCGCATCTTAATTCTCTAGAGCTTGTTTGGACCATTTACTATGTCCCGGTTTCGCTAGCCCAGTATCCTGTTTTCGCTATCTCAATATCCAGTTTTTGCTTTCCAAATATTCCTATGTTTTACAAGGAATTGTGGTCAAAATATGAGTAACCTTAACTTTGATCTTGTGGTCTGTTGTTGAACTCTTGTACCTCGTCAAGGAGGCGGCAAACACTGCAAGGTAAAGGTGTGCACCCTACAATACCTGGCCTGAAAGTGGTCAGCGACTCATAGCTGGCTGTTTATGTCATGATTAGAACTAAATATAGATGACAGGAAAATCTATTGTCCCATAGATACAACACTTAAGACAAAGCTATATGGGCCAGTGCAAGAATTACAAAAGAAAGTAACATTTATATAGGAAACGACATTGCAGATGTAGACAATACTTCAGGCGAACGAAAGATAAGTAGGTGATATGTAGGTAGACTGGTGAGTGAAAACCAAAACTAACCAAGACGCTGTACTACATCCACGTGCTAGGTCTGGTAACAGACTTATCTGGCCAAACACGTCGAGATTGAAAAGGAAAATGCTGAAATATCTTTCTGATGTCAGATGTGCTGAAGGAATTTGTACTGACATCAAATATTGTTGTAAATCATATCTACGATAATTTGATGATGGAGAAGAGTATCAGGCGAACGTAAATGACAAATAAAAATAAATTATTCTTCCGCGTTCGCCCGAAGACTTCCGCTTTATTGTCCGCCCGACTAATATTGAAATTCCTTGTCCGTCCGACTAATATTGAAATTCCTTGTCCGCCCGACTAATATTGAAATTCCTTGTCCGTCCGACTAATATTGAAATTCCTTGTCCGTCCGACTAATATTGAAATTCCTTGTCCGCCCGACTAATATTGAAATTCCTTGTCCGCCCGACTAATATTGAAATTCCTTGTCCGTCCGACTAATATTGAAATTCCTTGTCCGTCCAACTAATATTGAAATTCCTTGTCCGTCCGACTAATATTGAAATTCCTTGTCCGTCCGACTAATATTGAAATTCCTTGTCCGTCCGACTAATATTGAAATTCCTTGTCCGTCCGACTAATATTGAAATTCCTTGTCCGTCCGACTAATATTGAAATTCCTTGTCCGTCCGACTAATATTGAAATTCCGTGTCCGCCCGACTAATATTGAAATTCCTTGTCCGTCCCACTAATATTGAAATTCCTTGTCCGTCCGACTAATATTGAAATTCCTTGTCCGTTCGACTAATATTGAAATTCCTTGTCCGTCCGACTAATATTGAAATTCCTTGTCCGTCCGACTAATATTGAAATTCCTTGTCCGTCCGACTAATATTGAAATTCCTTGTCCGTCCGACTAATATTGAAATTCCTTGTCCGCCCGACTAATATTGAAATTCCTTGTCCGTCCGACTAATATTGAAATTCCTTGTCCGTCCGACTAATATTGAAAATCCTTGTCCGTCCGACTAATATTGAAATTCCTTGTCCGTCCGACTAATATTGAAATTCCTTGTCCGTCCGACTAATATTGAAATTCCGTGTCCGTCCGTGAAAGAATGTAAATTATGCGTAGATAAAGAAGGAAACACATTTTCCGAATATGAATGGAAGTGATGTAGCATTTTTATCTTGTGTGCTGTTATTTATTGATTCGGTAGCGAAAGAAAACATGTTCAAGCCTAAAATAAACACTTCTTATTTCTCTTGAGATGACATCACAGAACTCGTACATGTTTAGTTGCTTTGGCGTGCAATGTAGCATGTGGACAATGCTTGTTTAGAGGGCTTGCTGGTTGTGCATACACCTGCTTGCCATTCAGGCTTCATTTATATATGTTCAACATATTGTTATAAAGTTAAAAGTCTGAAGCAACGTCAATAAAATCAGCGTTTATAAAAATCAGCATTTATAAAAATCAGCGTTTATGAAATCAGCGTTTATAAAAATCGGCGTTTATATAATCAGCGTTTATAAAATCGGCGTTTATAAAATCAGCGTTTATAAAATCGGCGTTTATAAAATCAGCGTTTATAAAATCAGAATTTATAAAAATCAGCGTTTATAAAATCAGCGTTTATAAAAATCGGCGTTTATATAATCAGCGTTTATAAAATCAGCGTTTATAAAAATCGGCGTTTATATAATCAGCGTTTATAAAAATCAGCATTTATATAATCAGCGTTTATAAAAATCGGCGTTTACTAAATCAGCGTTCATAAAATGAGAACTTTTTTTTCAACACTAGGAACGATATTAAGAGGAAGTGAAGGAAGGAAGGAAGGAATGAATGAAGGAAGGGAGGGAGGAGGGAATGGTTGCTGTTGCCAGGAAGTGCTGAGACTATAACTTTTTTTTTTTTTTACATTTTCATCACCAGGACAATATTAAGAGGAAGGGAGGGAGGGAAGAACGAACGAGCGAACGATATTTACATTCTGTGTTAAAAATAACAACAGGGAAATATTGTCACAATTACGATGCAGAAATAAAGTTGGCAATAGAAAAACTGCGGAACAGTAATCTTGGCCCACAACCTGTAGGAGCTTTAACAGATGCAAGATCAGCACTCCATTCGCTACAATCCAGAAAATTGTCAAAGTAAAGTACCCCCTTCACGCCAAGTAGCGTATAGCGAATATGGTGTTAGTGACCATAAATTTTACAGACCTTCGGCACATGATTTTTGGGGTAATGTGGTCGGTATTACGCCCGTGCCGCTTTACTTTCCCAGAAAAAAAAATCTGGTACCCATTAAAGGCTGGGTGAATTGGAAGCCGTCGGTTGCGATCGAACCCTATGTCTTGTCATTTGTAGTCCAGTTCACTAACCACCGAGCTATCGCGGCTCCCCCAAAATTGCCACATCTGCAACACTTATTCTTCAGTGTTCGCCCAAAGACTTCAGCTTTATTGTCAACCTGATTAATCTACGTGTCCGTCCGTGAAAGAATGTAAATTATGTGTAAACTTGGAAACGCCCATTATCTTCTGTGCTGTTGCTGTTGGCTGTACTCTGCAGGCACCACCTAGTCGCCCTACTGTAGATCCCATCTCACTGTGGAGTACCAGGAAACGAGAGAGCAGATCAGCTGGTAAAGAAAGGTGCAGCAGGCACACAACTAGATGCACCGGTTACATACCATCAGAAGGAGCAAGATAATCAAATCAATCAGAGGACCACAAGCCCAAAATCGGATCCCCTTCATAATATGAATAGATGGGAACAAGTTATCATTATACGCCTCAGAACAAGCCACAATCGACTCCATAGTCACATGTATACAAAATTCAAGAATGGCACCTCAATTACATGTACATGTGGACAGGCACCCCAGACAGCTGAACACATACTACAAGACTGCACTGAATATAGTAGACAGGAAAATCCATTGGCCCATAGATACAACACTACAGACAAAACAATATGGGCCACAGCAGGAATTAAAAAGACAGTAAAATTTATACAGGAAACGACATTGCAGATATAGACAATACTTCAGACGAACGAAAGATAGATAGATAGACAGACAGGCAGGTGCATGCATGCATATTCTTTGTGTTGTTCTCTTTCTTTAACTCTCTCTCTCTCTCTCTCTCTCTCTCTCTCTCTCTCTCTCTCGTTCTTTCTCTTTCTTTTTCCCCATGAGTCTATCTTTGTTCCTTTCTTTTCCATACAAATGTTCTTTATACCAGTAAAAACAAAACAGCCATCGGCGAGTGGGTCCTGCAACGAAACAAAATTCTGAAAGTCTCGCTTGGCTCGTTGCCAATGGCAGATCTGATCCAAACTGCATCCCACTGCTCTCAACCGAGCCACTCCTTTTGCATTCCCAACTTCTAACAGACACTTCCACATTGCAATCCGTCCCTCTCTCGCTTCTCGGGCGATGAGTTGGCACGCTCACCGTTGGCTGGTCACCCGAAGAGTCATAGCTGTTTGCCGATGTTATTTAGGTTATCTGCCCTTGAAAGACGCTCTTTACCTACCCACCAGACATTTGAAACTAGCTGAAGAAAGGCCAACAAATAGGTAGCTGGGTGTATTCTTTTATGTTGGAATATTGTTCCTCATAGGCTCACTTGATTAAGGGCACAGAAATTCACAAATATCTCTCCATTCTCGTTTATATCTGCAAGTCCATGTTTTCCCATATCTCTTCGAAGCCTCTGTTGTCTCTGTGCACGTAACACTACTCGTTTCTCTGGCAACAAGCCGGACTTAGGTAATGAGGAAGCGGTAACAAGGAACACTTTTCAGAAAGAGCTTCAAGGGTTCCCTGTCGCCTATCCGCCATATTGACCGGGTGACTTTTTATTTGTATATTTAATTTTATATTTATTTGTATTTCTTATTCTAGTACGAAATTATTATTTTTTACTTATTCATTATTATTTTTTTTTAATTTTAATACATATCTGTGTATGTGTTGTATGTTTGTTCCTAACGAAGGCCTATTGAGCTGAAACGTCGTTCTAATTAGTGTCCGTCCACTTATGACGCAATGCTTTAACCATACCGTTTTTTCTTCTTTTTTTTTTTTTCCATTTCTCCTTTTGTTTCCTCGAGTCGGTGGATTTGTTGCGTAAAATCTGTCTTTGGGCTATTTTGCAACCAATATATTTTAGATGGGTCGACAGACGAACTGGGTGATCATTCTCCAAAACTGTGATTTAGAGATCTTGGATTTAGACTTGTCTTAGACATTTTCGGTAATATTTACCGTGTTGTGTATATGTATATATATATATATATAGTATAATGTGGCAACTGACAATATACGTACAATTTGACATATAGTCGAATGTTAAGTGTTCGCAAATATTTTATGCGATTAAGGACATGTAATCGACGGCGCCATTCATGATAGTTGACCTATGACCTCCTATGACATTATCACCGGCAATTTCGAGTTATGTAAAATAATGTCATCCGCGTATCCTTGAGAAGGCATATGACATGTCTATAATAACATTCTATTGCAATATCAAATTGCAATTTAAAATACAAAACAAACAAACAAATAGACATGTTATTACTAAATGAACACATAAGTTTAAAAAAAGTTTGTAAAAATAGAAAAAAGCATTTCGTTTTTACAAATTACGCTATTATTAATAAGGGTTGCCATTATTAATATCTTTTTCCGCACGTTTCGACGCACCATGAGTCAACAGATTTCCGTCATGTACGTTTACCTGCACAGTGCGTCACTCTCAATTTGATTGGTGTAAACTGTCTCCACCCCGTATTTTTTTATGTATCCGGTATCAGCTTGGTATTGAGGAAATATAATTCCTTGTTTAATTATCTAATAATTCATATATAATATGTTAGATAAATATAAACTTGTAGCTTAATATGCAAAAATAGCAGTCTAGTATAGTTCTTCTCCTCTAGTCCCTTATGAGACACTTCGGTGTTCTTCTCTATACCTTTTTTCTGTACTCCTTACCCCTCATTTTTTTTTTATTGTACCCTACTTTCAGACATCTCACTCTTACCGCCTTTTGAGCACCTGTTAGTCTACTGTTCTATTCTTTCTCCTTTGTGTTTGCACACTGACCCCTATGTGAACTCCTCTGGTTCGGTGTGCATTTGCGCACATTTCTGCACATTCACGACAGCCACACTTTTGTTACCATTTTTCACGACAGCCACACTTTTGTTACCATTTCCTTTTCATACACACAGGATAGACATTTTTCTTTAACATATTTCGAATATTTTTGTTTTGAATGTTTCGTTTTTAGTTTTGTGTGTGCGTTTTTCTTGTTTGTTCCTGCTGAAGGCCTATTGGGCCGAAACGTCGTTTAGTCTGTGTCGTCCACTTATCACGTAAAGCTTCTAACATACCATTTTTTTTTTTTTAAATTTTTCCTGCAAAAAATACCACCAATTTTGTCTCTGAAATGTGTACCGCTAAATTGATAAAGACCGTCCGTACTAAAAGAGTTAAATAATTGACTATTAGTAAAGTTAGTAGTGTTATAAGAATAATTAGACGACGTTAATGTTGATATTGTTTCTAATCGAAAAATGTTATATTTTTACATATTTGTAAATTGTTACACTGTACTTTAATTTTAAGATAACTTAAACTGTGTAAACATGAGAAATCTTCCTCTTCTTCTTTTCTCTTTTCACTGATACCTAAAAGGTGTCGTGGTTATATCATTTGTCGTTCTTGAGCTGCTTGGACTGTCTGAATTAGTGATTTTTCCTTTGTTGTTACATGTCTCTGTTACTGCATCTATCCATCTTCTTCTTTTCTCTTTTCACTGATACCTAAAAGGTGTCGTGGTTACATCATTTGTCGTTCTAAGCTGCTCGAACTGTCTGAAGTAGTGATTTTTCCTTTGTTGTTACATGTCTCTGTCACTGCATCTATCCATCTTTTCTGAATCTTCCTCTTGGTCTTTTTCCGTGCATTCTCGAGAAGAACGCCCTTGATAATGATTGATAAGGATTCATTCTGACCAGGTGGCCGAACCATTTAAGTTGTTGTTCTATATATTCTTGGCAGGGTTTTGTTCCTACCATTTTTCTTATGGTTTCATTTGGTATTCTATCTCTTCTTGTGTTGTTTGTTACTTTTCTCAAGCAACGCATCTCACATGTATTGATCTTTCTTAATTGTGATTTAGAAAGGGTCCATGTTTTACTTTCATAGCACAAAGTTGGTATGAAAATACTATTTATCATTTGTTGTTTAGCTGGCATAGAAATGTTTGGATGTCTTAGCAATGGTGAAAGCTGGTATGTGACAGCATTTGCTTTTTGTATTCTCATGTCAATTTCTCTGTCTAGTTTTCCATCTTCTGTGAACATTGTAACATGAGAAATAAACATTGAAATAACAACATGCATGCATCAATTCGGAAAAAAACCATCAAGTTTACTGCACATTTTAACATTAAAAATGTACTTAATTATGTGGTCTCATTATTATATTCAGTAATACGCACTGGATATATTATTTATCCTAGTGTTTGGATTTCAGATTTTAATATAAGTGTAGTACTCATATATAGTAACTTTATTTGTTTCAAATAATTTTATAGTGGAACCAGTTGATTATGTTTTCTTAACACAGTAAGCAGTTTATGGCTGTTTAGTAAAGTACTAATTTAGTAAAGTACTGTAGTTCTTTAGTAAAGTACTGCCAAGAGATGCATACTAGATATATCATACTTGTGAAATGATTGACCTGAAGAAAGTTGAACCTTTTACATATTTGCATTCTCAAAACTAGTTTAATGATGTATTATCTATATAGGAACATTTATCACAAATCATTTCATACTCCTTGTTGGGCCTGTGTCACTTTGTTTTATATAAAAATAAATCTCAAACTAAGTGCCCCCTCACCAATGTCCTAACAATTTTTTTTGGTTTAACCCTATAAACGTTTCATTTTTCATGAGGTATAGTCATTAAATTATAGATTTAAAAATGAAAATGATTACAAGTTACAAGGACTTTCAGCTTAATAACAGTCAATGCGTCTCACAGAGTGATAACCCCACTGCAGGTTGTTTTGTGTTTTAATAACTTTAGTCTATCTGCTTGTGTATGCACACACATACTTAGCAAACTAAAACCTTATTTGTTGAAGATAATTAATAAGAAAACTTATTATTGTTAATGTCAGTAATAAAGTAACCAAAACTTAACTGGAGTAAAGTTTTAAGATTGATTAAATATGCTTTCTGTTAATGCATTTTTGTTTTTGTAAATTTTATAACAATTCTGTACTTGTAATTTCAACCAAGTAGCCATGCATATCTTTAATTCAACAGGTCTGCCACAATATTTGCTTGCGTTCACCCAATGACTAAAGGAATACACCTGTTTGTCATCCGCCCTTAAAGGACATTAAGTGGGTGCGTATGCTTGTGTTTTAGTTTGCAGTTGAATTGTGATATTCGTGCCTTTCAGCTGAACACGTCCGACTTCAGTACAGTATTTCTGGCCAAGCAACAATTTCTGGCTAAGCAACAATTTCTGGCTCAGTAAGAGACAACAGCTTTCTGAACATCATCCATGCTATATTATACTTATACAGCTTTTCTTTGGTTTATTTTTATGTTTCATATAAAATACCCCATAATTATGGTCATCATTTCAAGTGTTTCTCTGATCTTTGTAGAGTGTGTGGTTGTAGAAATCTGAGTAAGAAGCAGAAATGTAAAAGTATGAGACCAGTGTGTTGTGATTCATGCAAAATTTAAATATTGTATATTTGCTAAATAAATGTAGATAAAGACAACCCTACACAACACCCTACAACTATTTGTATGAAATGTTATCACAGATTTTATGATATTAAAAGAAGGTAGAGTGTGACATTAATTAGAGTATCCAAAAATTGGGCACAATAATAACATCAGATGGGAGATGCACCACAGAAATAAAAAGCAGAATAGCTCAGGCCAAAATAGCATTTCAGCAAGGTTAAAAATATCTTATGCAACAAATCTATGTCAATAAAAATGAGAAAGAGAGTTCATCGGTGCTATATAGAACCAATTCTGACCTATGGAAGCGAATCATGGACAGTGGACAAACAAATGAAAAGACGATTGGAGGCCACAGAGATGGGATTTCTCAGAAGAATGTTGAAAGTTCCCTGGACAGCTAAAAAGACCAATGAGGAAGTTCTCAAAGAGGCCAACACAAAAAGGGAGCTCTTAAAAACATCAGAAAGAAGCAACCAACATTTTTCGGGCACATCATGAGAAGAGGAAAGTTGGAATACTTGGTTACAGCTGGCAAAATAAAAGGAAAGAGAGATCGTGGGCGACAAAGAGAGAAAATACTGGATAGTTTGGTGTCATGGCGTGGAAAACAGTCAACAACAGAACTGATACGATGCACTGTAGATAGAAGATTGTGGAGGGACATGATCACCTACGCCAACCGGTATGGCGCATGATGATGATGATGATCCAAAAATTAAGCTGAACTGAATAGTCAAATGGTCAGAATATTTGGGCAAAGTTTGATTCCAATGTTGATGAGAAAGATTGTAAAGATTGTGTTCATTATACCAAGAGATGTTTCGGTGTTTCAAATAAATTCAGCATTAGTTCCTCTACTCTTTCACGCCATTTTAGCCAGCTTTTATGTGAGGACACTGACGCGCAAACAGAAGCTGGTGTGTCGGCTCAAGCTAGTACATCTGTAGCGGCTTTTCTGTCTACATCAACAAATGTATATTAAAAATGTCTACTTCTGGGACTTCTGTTTCCAAAATGGTGGATCTAGTTCACGTTCTCTCGATCAATGCAGAAAGTGCATTCGGGGTCTGATTAATTTCGGTTCTCCGTTGCACTTTTCTGCGTTAAAGTCAAAATGATGTTCTACTTAATACATCTGCGCTGATAAAGCGGAGTCGTACGCCGGCAATATTCCTTTTTTGACAAATCAAGTGTTGTGAATGCGACCTTCAACCGTCTAGACTTGATCTGCGCTTTGCATCACATTGGTGCTGTTCATGACCGTTGTTGGAATTGCTTGACACCAGTTATTTATGTGTTACTCATTAATATGAACTGCTTCGTCAGCCGCAGTTTTATCTCTTTAGGGAATTTGCACCATGTTTTGTTCGTTGCAGTCTGCATTCACTAGAGTAATCAGGAGTCTAAAGGACATTGTTGTGTGTGCTACGTCAGCGTAATGGCTCATCGTATATCCTAGACCGGCCATACGCTAATCTTACGGTCTGTTTGATGTGCGACGGGGATAATCTGACGACTAACTGTGTGCTTACATGTTCGGAATTTGAGTCATTATCGATGGCCTAACATCATCAAGCGCTATAAATTTTTGTTATATATGACGATCATCATTTTCAGGAGGACGTGAACTTCCGGTATATGGGGGATTGGTGGCAGGAACCATTGCAGGCTATGTATGAAAAGTGTTCCTTGTTGCAGTTTCCTCATATTCAAAGTCCGGCTTGTTGCAGGAGCTACTGAGTTAGGTGCTCTATGCACACCTCGAGCTGTGTGTCTCATCCGTTTTTATCATGTTTCGATATTCCAATTGTTTACGATGAATGATGATATCGTATGACAGGGAATGAATGACTGTATTCACTTTCTGCGCGGTTTCACCTTATGTCTTTTGGCGTGTGCTGAGACTGCTACGATTGGGGACTACAGTTACCTTTCTTTGTTTGGGAGATGAGATATTAATTTGGATGATTCCGATGGCACGGGAAGTTGAGCATTTATGCATAAATATTTTTTATTTATTTATTTTAATTCATTTGCAGTGATACCGGGGCCTTCCATAACCAAATAACTACAACTTCACACATCTGCAAATTTGACTGTGCAGAGCAAGAGATTATGAATAATGCAATGAAACAACCTTTAAAAAACTTTGAACAAGAAGTGCTAACTGAAGTCAAATAATAATAAATGAATATTATTATAGAGGGAAACTTCCGAGGCGATAATCAGCGAATCAATTCAGGGGAAGAGGTATGTTTACAGCACTCGGAAAAATGACACATAATCAACAACAGAAAAGAAAAAACAAAGAAATATATATGGACCAAAACAGGATCGAACCCGTACTCAGTGGCACAGCGCCTTGCCACGAAAAACCAAATGCTAGGGAACACTGCCACTGCTTCTGTGGAGACCTACCTGTGGAGACTGCCTGCTTATAGAATACCTTGTTGGATGCCTTGTGCAGACCTTATTGCTTGCCTTGAGAACACATTGTTGCCTGCCTTGTGGAGACCTTATTGTATGCCTTGAGAACACTTTGTTGCCTGCCTTGAGAACACCTTGTTCCCTACCTTGTGGAGACCTTATTGCCTGCCATGAGAACACCTTGTTGCCTGCCTTGTGGAGACCTTATTGCCTGCCTTGAGAACACCTTCATGCCTGCCTTGTGGAGACCTTATTGCCTGCCTTTGTTAGGTACTGCTAATAAATAAAAAAGCAAGAAACTATTGCCTGCCTTGAGAACACCTTGTTGCCTGCCTTGTGGAGATTTTATTGCCTGCCTTTTAGGACGCCGTATTGGCTGCCTATTAAGACACCTTACTGCCTGTCTGATTGAGACCTTGTTGTATACATTGAGAACACTTTGTTGCCTGCCTTGTAGAGACCTTATTGCCTACCTTGAGAACATCTTCTTGCCTGTCTTGTGGAGACCTTACTGCCTACCTTGAGAAGACTTGTTGCCTACCTTGTGGAGATCTTATTGTCCGCCTTGAGAACACTTTGTTGCATACCTTGTGGAGACGTTGTTGCCTGCCTTGAGAACACATTGTTCCCTGTATTGGGAGCACCTTGTTGCCTGCTTTATGGAGACATTATTGCCTGCCATGAGAACATCTCCTTGCCTGCCTTGAGAACACCTTGTTGCTTGCCTTATGGAGACCTTATTGCCTGCTTTGAGAACACCTTGCCTCGACTTGTGGAGACATTACTGCCTGCTTATAGAACACCTTGTTGACTGCATTGTGGAGACATTACTGCCTGCTTATAGAACACCTTGTTGGCTGCCTTGTGGAGACCTTACTGCCTGCTTATAGAACACCTTGTTGGCTGCCTTGTGGAGACCTTATTTCCTGCCTTGTGAACACCTTGTTGCATGCCTTGTGGAGACCGTATTGTCTGTATTGAGAATACTTTCTTGCCTGCCTTATGGAGACCTTATTGGCCGCCTATTAAGACACCTCACTGACTCCTTTTTAGAACAACTTGTTGGCTGGCTTATGGAGACCTCGTTCCCTGCCTTGTGGACACCTTATTGCCTGCTTCTAGAACATTGAGTTGCCTGCCTTATGGAGACCTTATTGCGTGCTTATAGAACACCTTGTTGCCTGCCTTATGGAAATCTTACTGCCTGCTTATAGAATACCTTGTTGACTGCCTTGTGGAGACCTTATTGCCTGCCTTGAGAACACCTTGTTGCTTGCCTTGTGCAGACGTTTTTGCCTGCCTTGTGGAGATTTTATTGCCTATCTTGAGATTACCTTCATGCCTGCCTTGTGGGGACCTCATTGCCTGCAAAGAGAACACCTTGTTGCCTGCCTTGTAGAGACCTTATTGCCTGCCTTGAGTACAGCTTTTTGCCTGCCTTGTGGAGACCTTATTGCCTGCAAATAGAACACCTTGTTGCCTGCCTAGAGAACACATTGTTGCTTGCCTTGAGAACACTTTGCTGCCTGCTTATAGAATACCTTGTAGGCTACCTTGTGGAGACCTTATTGCCTGCTTTTAGAACACATTGTTGCTTGCCTCGTTGACACCTTATTACTTGCCTTGTGGAGACCTTATTGTCTGCCTTGTTGATTACTTATAGAACATCTTCTTTTCTACCTTGTGGAGACCTTATTGCCTGCCTTGAGAACACCATGTTGCCTGCCTTGTGGGACCTCGTTTCTGCCTTGTGGACACCTTATTGCCTGCATTTCAGGACACCCTAATGCCTGCCTTGTGAGGACCTTATTGCCTGCATTGTGGAGACCTTATTCCCTGCCTTGAGAACACCTTGTTGCCTGCCTTGTGGAGACCTTATTGCCTACCTTGAGCACACTTTGTTGCCTGCCTTGTGGAGACCTTATTGCCTACCTTGAGAACACCTTCTTGCCTGCCTTGTGGAGACCTTATTGCCTGCCTTGAGAACACTTTGCTGCATGCTTTTAGAACACAATGTTGCCTGCTTGAGTACAGCTTGTTGCCTGCCTTGTGGAAACCTTATTGCCTGCTTTTAGAACACCTTGTTGTCTGCCTTGTGGAGACCTTATTGCCTTCTTTTAGAATAACTTGTTGGCTGCCATGTGGAGACCTTTGTTCCTGCCTTGAGAACACCTTGTTGCCTGCGTTGTGGGGACCTTATTGTCTGTATTAAGATATCTCACTGCCTGCCTTTTTAGAACAACTTATTTCCTGGCCTATGGAGACCTCGTTCCCTGCCTTGTGGACACCTTCTTGCCTGCATTTTAGGACTCCCTATTGCCTCCCTTGGGGAGATCTTATTGCCTGAATTTTAAGAATATATTGTTGCCTTTCTTATGGAAATCTTATTGCCTGCCTTGTGGAGACCTTATTGTCTGCCTTGTTGATTACTTATAGCATACCTTGTGGAGACCTATTGTCTGCCGTGAGGACATCTTGTTGCCTGCCGTTAATAAAACCTTGTTTCCTGCATTGTGGAGACCTTGTTGCCTGCCTTCTGGAAGCCTTTTTGCCTGCTTTGTGGACACATTCTTGCCTCAATTGTGAATATCTTATCATCTGTCCTATTAGCACACCTTATTTCCTGCCTTTTAGATCACTTTATTGAATGCCTTTTTTTAGATCTGTCAACTGCCTTGTGGAGACCATATTTGCCTATCGTGTGGACAACTTATTGCCTGCTTTTAGAACACCTTGTTGCCTACATTGTGGAGACCCTTGTTGCGTGCCTTGATAACACCTTATTGCCTGCCTTGGGAACACATTGTTGCCTGCATTGTGGAGGCCTTATTGCCTGCCATGAGAACACCTTCTTGCCCGCTTATTGGAGACATTGTTCCCTACCTCGCTTTGTGGAGACCTTGTTGCCTGCCTTGTTTAGACATTATTGCCTGCCATGAGAACATCTCGCTGCCTGCCTTGAGAACACATTGTTGCTTGCCTTGTGGAGACCTATATTACCTGCTTTGAGAACATCTTCTTGCCTCGACTTGTGGAAACTTTATTACCTGCCATGAGAAAACCTTGTTGCTTGTCTTGTGGAGACCTTATTTCCTGCCTTGAGAACACATTTTTGCCTGCCTTGTGGAGACATTACTGCCTGCTTATAGAACACCTTGTTGGCTGCCTTGTGGAGACTTTATTTCCTGCTTTTAGAACACCTTATTGTGGAAACCTTATTGCCTTCTTTTATAACAACTTGTTGGCTGGCTTGTGGAGACCTTATTTCCTGTATTGTGAGCACCTTGTTGCATGCCTTGTGGAGACCTTATTGGCTGCCTATTAAGACACCTCACTGACTCCTTTTTAGAACAACTTGTTGGCTGGCCTATGGAGACCTCGTTCCCTGCCTTGTAGACACCTTATTGCCTGCTTCTGGAACATTATGTTGCCTGCCTTATGGAGACCTTATTGCGTGCTTATAGAACACCTTGTTGCCTGCCTTATGGAAACCTTACTGCCTGCTTATAGAATACCTTGTTGACTGCCTTGTGGAGACCTTATTGCCTGCCTTAAGAACACCTTGTTCCCTACCTTGTGGATACCTTATTGCCTGCCATGAGAACACCTTGTTGCTTGCCTTGTGCAGACGTTATTGCCTACCTTGAGATTACCTTCATGCCTGCCTTGTGGAGACTTCATTGATTGCAAAGAGAATACCTTGTTGCCTGCCTTGTGGAGACCTCATTGCCTGCAAAGAGAACACCTTGTTGCCTGCCCTGTGGAGACCTTGTTGCCTGACTTGAGAACACCTTGTTGCCTGCCTTGAGAACACTTTGCTGCATGCTTATAGAATACCTTGTTGGCTGCCTTGTGGAGACCTTATTGCCTGCTTTTAGAACACATTGTTGCCTGCCTTGTGGAGACTTTATTACTTGCCTTGTGGAGACCTTATTGTCTGCCTTGTTGATTACTTATAGCATACCTTGTGGAGACCTATTGCCTGCCGTGAGGACATCTTGTTGCCTGACTTGTGGAGACCTTATTGCCTGCTGTGAGGACATCTTGTTGCCTGACTTGTGGAGACCTTATTGCCTGCCGTGAGGACATCTTGTTGCCTGACTTGTGGAGACCTATTGTCTGCCGTGAGGACATCTTGTTGCCTGACTTGTGGAGACCTTTTGTCTGCCGTGATGATATCTTGTTGCCTGACTTGTGGAGACCTTATTGCCTGCCGTTTATAAAACCTTGTTTCCTGCATTGTGGAGACCTTTTTGCTTGCTTTGTGGACACATTCTTGCCTCAATTGTGAATACCTTATCATCTGTCCTATTAGCACACCTTATTGCCTGCTTTTAGATCACTTTATTGCCTGCCTTTTTTAGATCTGTTAACTGCCTTGTGGAGACCATATTTGCCTGTCGTTGTGACGACTTATTGCCTGCTTTTAGAACAACTTTTTGGAGACCTTGTTGCATGCATTGTGGAGACCTTATTTCCTGCATTGAGAACATCTTGTTATCTGCCTTGAGAACACTTTGTTGCCTGCCTTGTTGAGACGTTATTGCCTGCTTATATAACACCTTCTTCTTTGCCTTGTGGAGACCTTATTGCCTGCTTTTAGAACACATTGTTGCCTGCCTTGTGGAGACTTTATTACTTGCCTTGTGGAGACCTTATTGTCTGCCTTGTTGATTACTTATAGCATACCTTGTGGAGACCTATTGCCTGCCGTGAGGACATCTTGTTGCCTGACTTGTGGAGACCTTATTGCCTGCTGTGAGGACATCTTGTTGCCTGACTTGTGGAGACCTTATTGCCTGCCGTGAGGACATCTTGTTGCCTGACTTGTGGAGACCTATTGTCTGCCGTGAGGACATCTTGTTGCCTGACTTGTGGAGACCTTTTGTCTGCCGTGATGATATCTTGTTGCCTGACTTGTGGAGACCTTATTGCCTGCCGTTTATAAAACCTTGTTTCCTGCATTGTGGAGACCTTTTTGCTTGCTTTGTGGACACATTCTTGCCTCAATTGTGAATACCTTATCATCTGTCCTATTAGCACACCTTATTGCCTGCTTTTAGATCACTTTATTGCCTGCCTTTTTTAGATCTGTTAACTGCCTTGTGGAGACCATATTTGCCTGTCGTTGTGACGACTTATTGCCTGCTTTTAGAACAACTTTTTGGAGACCTTGTTGCATGCCTTGTGGAGACCTTATTGCCTGCTTATAGAACACTTTGTTGGCTGCCTTGTGGAGACCTTATTTCCTGCATTGAGAACATCTTGTTATCTGCCTTGAGAACACTTTGTTGCCTGCCTTGTTGAGACGTTATTGCCTGCTTATATAACACCTTCTTCTTTGCCTTGTGGAGACCTTATTGCCTTTCTTGAGAGCACCTTGTTGCCTGCCTTGTGGAGACCTCATTGGCTGCCTATTGAACACCTCACTGACTGCCTATTTAGAACTACTTGTTGCCTGGCCTATGGAGACCCCGTTCCCTGCCTTGTGGAAACCTTATTGCCTGCATTTTAGGACACCCTATTGCCTGCCTCGTGGAGACCTTATTCCTGCCTTGATAACACCTTGTTGTCTGCCTTGTGGAGACCTTATTTATTGTCGTGTTGAGTACTTATAGCATACGTTGTGGAGACCTATTTTCTGCAGTGAGGACATCTTGTTGCCTGACTTGTGGAGACCTTATTGCCTGCCATTTATAAAACCTTGTTGCCTGCCTTTTGGAGACCTTATAGTCTGTATTGAGAACACCTTGTTGCCTGCCTTGTGGAGATCTTATTGTCTGTATTGAGAACATCTTGTTGGCTACCTATTAAGACACCTCACTGCCTCATTTTTAGAACAACTTGTTGCCTGGCCTATGGAGATCTCGTTCCCTGCCTTGTGGACACCTTCTTGCTTGCATTTTAGGACTCCCTATTGCCTTCCTTGGGGAGATCTTATTCTGAATTTTAAGAATATATTGTTGCCTGTCTTATGGAAACCTTATTCCCTGCCTTGTTGACACCTTATTACATCCCTTGTGTAGATCTTATTGTCTGCCTTGTTGATTACTTATAGCATACCTTGTGGAGACCTATTGTCTGCCGTGAGGACATCTTGTTGCCTGACTTGTGGAGACCTTATTGCCTGCCATTTGTAAAATCTTGTTTCCTGCATTGTGGAGACCTTGTTGCCTGCCTTCTGGATGCCTTTTTGCCTGCTTTGTGGACACCTTCTTGCCTCAATTGTGAATACCTTATCATCTGTCCTATTAGCATACCTTATTGCCTGCCTTTTAGATCACTTTATTGCCTGCCTTTTTTAGATCTGTTAACTGCCTTGTGGAGACCATATTTGCCTGTCGTGTGGACAACTTATTGCCTGCTTTTAGAACACTTTGTTGCCTACCTTGTGGAGATCTTGTTGCGTGCCTTGATAACACCTTGTTGCCTGCCTTGTGGAGACCTTATTGCCTGCTTATAGAACACTGTTGGCTGACGTGTGGAGACCTTATTTCCTGCATTGAGAACAACTTGTTGTCTGCCTTGAGAACACACTGTTGCCTGCCTTGTGGAGACGTTATTGCCGGCTTATATAACACCTTCTTCTCTGCCTTGTGGAGACCTTTTTGCCTGCCTTGAGAACACCATGTTGCCTGCCTTGTGGAGATCTTATTGCCTTTCTTGAGAGCACCTTGTTGCCTGCCTTGTGGAGACCTCATTGGCTGCCTATTGAGCACCTCACTGCCTGCCTTTTTAGAACAACTTGTTGCCTGGCCTATGGAGACCCCGTTACCTGCCTTGTGGAAACCTTATTGCCTGCATTTTAGGACACCCTATTGCCTGCCTTGTGAAGACCTTATTCCCTGCCTTGAGAACACCTTGTTGTCTGCCTTGTGGAGACCTTATTGACTGCCGTGTTGAGTACTTATAGCATACGTTGTGGAGACCTATTGTCTGCAGTCAGGACATCTTATTGCCTGACTTGTGGAGACCTTATTGACTTCCTTGTGGAGACCTTATTGCCTGCCACTTATAAAACCTTGTTGACTGCCTTGTGGAGACCTTACAGCCTGCTTATAGAACACATTGTTGGCTGCCTTGTGGACATCCTATTGCCAGCTTTTAGAATGAACACCTTGTTGCCTGCCTTGTGGAGACCTTATTGCCTGCTTTTAGAACATCTGGTTGGCTGTCTTGTTGAGACCTTATTGCCCGCCTTGAGAAACTTTGTTACTTGCCTTGGGGAGAACTTATTGCCTGCTTTGAGAACGCCTTGTTGCCTGCCTTGTGGACACCTTGTTGACACCTTATTACTTTCCTTGTGGAGACCTTATTGTTTGCCTTGTCGAGACTTGTTTGCATGCCATTTGGAGATCTTAATCCTTGATTTTTATTACAACAAAAAATCAATGACTGATTGGATTACGAACCAGCGCGACACACGGCTGTTTGTTTACATCAGAAGTTGACATTTTAGTTCCAATCTTGAAAATTGTAAAGCTTCTAATGGATTAAGATGTCCTCAGTCTAGGACATTCCCCTCATTCTTAAAATTAATATTTGATGGCAGTGGTTTCAACTTGTGACACCACACACAAAACGTAAAGATGTTTAGCTTTAGTAAAGTGAATATTTGTGTATGAATGGTACTTCATTTTAATGCTCGTAACAATGAGATCAATGTTTGGCCAATATGAGAGTTTGAGGGGATGCAACATTCAATGTATAACCATATAAAGGAGGTGGGGGGGGCGCCTCTCTAAAGTTGAGAAAACCACCCAACTGGACTACCGACGTTCGGACACCCCGTGTTCGATTCCCGCTGGGAGCAGTGTGAGTTGTACTCGTGGTTGGAAAAAAAAAATACCCCCGCGTTCGACCCAGCCGTTGGCAGAAATGGGTACCAGGGTAGTACTCTGGGAAGTTGAGGAATAAAGCCTCGCATCGTGAGTTTTGATGCTTGAAGCGACACTATCCAGAAGTCTGCGATCACTTCTGGATAGGCGGCAGAACACAAATGGGTGAAAACTCACATGTTAAGACGTAGGCCCCCTATATATAATTATAGTGGCATATAGGGAATATGGTGTTAGTGACCATAAATTATACAGACCTTCAGCACAAGATTTTTGGGGTAATGTGGTCGGTATACATATATTATATAGGCATATACATTACGCCCGTGCCGCTTTACTTTCCAGAAAAAAAAAAAATCCGGTACCCATTTAAGACTGGGTGAACCCGGAAGCCGTCGGTTGGGATCGAACCCTACCCCTTGTCCTTTTTTCTCTAACCACTGAGCTATCGCGGCTCCCCATATCTGTATTTACTCATTATTTTAAAAAATAACTTAAAACTTCAAAATTAAAATTACCTTTTTTTTTAAGCTGTTTCTTTTGTTTCAGCTTGTCCCACAACCTCAGGAACTATTCCTAGCAGTGCCAGTGATGGAGCGGGAGCAGGCTGAAGCATTCCTACATGAGACACATGTCGACTTGTAAGATTTGCCTCTAGAATAAAATCAAGAGTCTAGGTCTGCCTTGTGGACACCTTTATGGAGACCTTGTTGCTAGCTTGTGCACACCTTATTGCTTTGATTGGGGTCATCTTGTTGCTTGCAATGTGGACACTTTGTTGTCTACATTGTTGAGACCGTATTGGTTGCCTTATGGAAACTTTGTTGCTTGAGTTGTGGAGACAACTCGTTGCTTGCCTTATGGAGACATTGTTGCTTGAGTTGTGGAGACAACTCGTTGCTTGCCTTATGGAGACATTCTCGCTTGAGCTGTGGAGACAACTCGTTGCTTGTCTTATGGAGACATTGTCGCTTGAGCTGTGGAGACAACTCGTTGCTTCCTTATGGAGACATTGTCGCTTGAGTTGTGGAGACAACTCGTTGCTTGCCTTATGGAGACATTGTTGCTTGAGTTGTGGAGACAACTCGTTGCTTGCCTTATAGAGACATTCTCGCTTGAGCTGTGGAGACAACTCGTTGCTTGTCTTATGGAGACATTGTCGCTTGAGCTGTGGAGACAACTCGTTGCTTCCTTATGGAGACATTGTCGCTTGAGCTGTGGAGACAACTCATTGCTTGCCTTATGGAGACATTGTTGCTTGAGTTGTGGAGACAACTCGTTGCTTGCCTTATGGAGACATTCTCGCTTGAGCTGTGGAGACAACTCGTTGCTTGTCTTATGGAGACATTGTCGCTTGAGCTGTGGAGACAACTCGTTGCTTGCCTTATCGAGACATTGTTGCTTGAGTTGTGGAAACAACTCGTTGCTTGCCTTATCGAGACATTGTTGCTTGAGTTGTGAAGACAACTCGTTGCTTGCCTTGTGGACACCTTGTTGTATACCTTGTGGACATCTTTATGTCTACCTTCTGGACACCTTGTTGTGTGCTTTGTGGACGCCTTGCTGTCTGCATTGTGGATACCGTGTGTGTCTTGTAGACACCTTGTTGTCTACCTAGAATGTTCCATACCTTCTACCTATTGTTTGTCATGTTTATTCTGCCCAAAAATTCTAGCAACAGCCGAAACATTGAACTGAGTACTGAGGTGTGTCATCCCTATCTCCCGAGCTATTTTAACCTTTAGTAGCTTAATAAACGTGAACTACCATCCAATAGCTGCACCTATAGAAACACTAATGAAATAACGAAATATCAATGACTGAATCGTAAACCAGCGCGACTCACAGATATTTGTTTACACCAGAAGGTGGCATTTTAGTCCCAATCTTGAAAATGTTGACACAATTAACACCTTCATGGAATAAGGTGTCCTTTATTAGTGAAAATAGTAACAGAGTATAAAAATGGATACAGGAAGTAAAAAAAGGTCACAGGAAGTATAAAAATGGTTGCAGGAAGTATAAAAATGGTTACAGGAAGTATAAAAATGGTTCTATCTATCTATTGTCCTTTCGAGCCGAAGACGGCACATAGGGCAGAACCACAATCTCAAAAACAGAAACCTTGCGTGCCAAAGTGGCACATATTGCAGAGATCACTGCTCTAAAATATATGACGCTGTTTCCATAACAATACTTTTTACAATGACAGCTTGTCAAGCCATCGATCAAACTCCTTAGTCGCCTCTTACGACATGCCTGGAAGGTCACTGTGTCACTATTCTTTACTTCCCTCATAATGAGGCCCCAGTAACACACAGGAAATAAAAATGGTTACAGAGTATAAAAATAGTTCCAACTACTGCTACTACCACTATTATTGATTCTACAGCTACTACTACCACCACTACTACTACTACTGATTCTACTACTACTACTGCCACTACTACTACCACTACTATTACTACCATTGCCATTACTACTACTACAACTACCACTACTACTACCACTACTACTACTACTACCATTAATATTACTATCATTGCTATTACTACTACTACCACTACTACTAGTGCTACCACTACTACTACTACCACCACTATGAATACTGCTGCTACTACTACTATACATATATAACTAATTAAGGCTACCCGCTACCAGACCCTTGAAAGCTATCAAGAAAGTTTTGATACTAAAACATTAAAAGAACACTTTCTAATTTGGTAAAACTGAATAGAACATTTACAATTTTACGTTAATCACGTGTAATATCTTCTTATGATTTAAAACTAGTAAAACATTTTTAAAAATGGTGTCACATCTTCAATTTCCTGCGATTTTAAAAATATTCTCCAATAATTTTTGTTGATGCAAGATAGATATAAGAAATCGGTCTACGGGAAAAATAAAAACTTAAGCCGTTAAAAAATAATGGAAAAAACGTAAATCGTACTGGAGAAACTAGCCACCCTAACGCCAATATTCTCAATGAAAGCGATTAGTCTTCAAGTTGGATGTGGGAGTAAACAATTTAGCAAAATGTCATGTCTGCTTGGTTGGTCATCTTATTGTTTTCAAAGAGAAACTTGACATCTGTATTGTTTTGTTTGTGTTTGTCCGTTGAAGGCTTTCGTCGAAATGGTGGCGTTCTTTTATCTTGTCAACTCTGCCAAACATCAGAAAGAAACAATCAGCATTTTTCGGGTACATCATAAGAAGAGGAAAGTTGGAGAACTTGGTTACAACTGGGAAAATAATAGGACAGAGAGATCGTGGACGACAAAGAGAGAAGATACTATATAGATTGTGTCATGGCATGGAAAACAGTCAACAACAGAATTGATCCGGTGCACTGTGGATAGAAGATTGTGGAAGGGCATGATCGCCTATGCTAACCGGTATCACACATGATGAAGATGATTCTGCAAAGATGAATAAAGCTGTATTGTGTTATATTTATTGTATTATTTTTATTGTGTTATATTTATTGTATTATTTTTATTGTGTTATATTTATTGCATTTATTGTTAATAGCATTCAAAACGGAGACAATGTGCCCGACAACAACAGGGCTGGAAGCTGTTAACGATACACAGCTGGTGGCATACATCAGGATCGGTGAACCAGAACCATCCAGACCCTACTCCACCTCTTCACGGTGCCTCTAGAAATAAAATAACCAGTCTAGTCTTTCCAAGTAAGTAGGGATCGACGCAGAAAGACAACCCGGTACTCACAAATGCTGTGCTGTAGTCGGATGTGTTCATGACCAAGGGCGCAAATATAACACTTCTACTGCAAACCGCCAACTCAACGTATCTGCGCCTTCCTAACGTCCTTTTAAGGAGGGATATTGTATTCTGAAGAAGGCCACAGGCCGAAACGTCAGTGTTGTGTTGTTTTCCTTCCTTGTAAAGCTGTCATCATACTTTGGAGTGTTTAGCACACCCCACCACTGGCTCTTTGCTACCAGCTTTACCGCAGCATTGCAATTATTTGCCTGTTCCCTACTCAATTGATATCGCTGCTACTTTATGTTTGTTTAACGTCATCCATATCTGTGTACCATATGTTAGAACCATTTCCACTCCATTTCTACATCCTACTTTCCTAGCCCTCCACTTGATCATCTAACATGTAGTTATAGATAACTGTGCTTCCCCGTTTGTTGTCGTTGTCCTTGTATTCTGAAGTAGGCCACAGGCCGAAACGTCAGTATTGTGTTGTTTTCCTTCCTTGTAAAGCTGTCATCATACTTTGGAGTGCTTAGCACACCCTACCACTCGCTCTTTGCTACCAGCTTTACCGCAGCATTGCAATTATTTGCCTGTTCCCTAAGCATGTTAAAACTCACCACTACATTTGTACAGCAAGGGGGATAACCAAGATCGCATTTCTCAATTAGAGTGATCGTAATAAATGAAAACAAGATTACGTGTTCGAGACTTTCTAAAAATAACCTAGTGTCCAACTGTAAGCTCAGATATCATCATCATGTATAGTGGTTCTGTGGTACTTCACTATCGGCGTCTTATTCTCAATCAGAACTGACTATATCCGAAGGATTGTGTTTATATTGTTCAAAACAACGGGTGCTGTTTATTTAATTCTCTTTATTATCCTTGACAAAGACCTTAGAAGATAATGCAAGATTTGAATATGTCCTCTAATTTCTTTGTTAAAATTAATATTTTAATTAAAATAGACAACCAATTTGTGTTTCTAAATGTATTTTTATTATCAGTTATTTAAACAAGAATATATTCTTCTTGGTTGCAGTATAACAAATAATCTATTCAGCTTGCCTAGCTAAAACAAAAGATATCAAACTTAAAATGAGGCTAAATATGGAGGACAGGCAAATAAGTGTAGAGCTGCGGTAAAGTTGGTAGCAGGGAGCAAGTATTGGGCCGTAGCGTACACTCCTACTGTTATAGTGCTTGTGATGTTATTTTATTCTTTATATTATCTTGACGTTATTGTCTTGTTGACATCACAGCACATTTATTTTAATTCACCAACACAACAGGTAAATTCATGACAGACTCTGTTTCTCTCATTATGAATAAATCATAATCAAGTTTATTGTCTTCCACTAACTTTCTTGGCACATGATATAATATTATGCACTTCTCTTAGAATTAACGTTCTTTAATTCTTGGATGCTCAGCGGTTTACCACCGATGTTTATTGAACAGTCCATAAGTGCAATTATACATCTCACACAACTTACGTACAACTTTGTCAAGGAAATATGAACACAATGTGAAACTCTCAAAAACACTTTTTCTGTTAACTTGAACTACAACTTGAAGATTCTAACTTCTTAATAAACTGGCTTCACTTTCTAATCCAAACTTCTACTTGTTCTGTGTGTTCTAACTTTGAGTGTCTAATTCTTCTTCTGAACTGCTCTTGATCTAACTAGAACTCTACTGGCTACTACTTAACTTCCTGCCTGATCTTCTCTGACTGTGACTAACTTTGTAACTGTCCGTATTGAATTTTATATACTCTCCCCAATGCTCCTCCCGACTTCGTCAAGAACCAGGCAGTCAATCACTGCTGCCAAGCGAGTGTTGATTCTGTCGACCGCTACCATTTGTGTTACTGCTATTAACTATTGAGAAGCGGGTAACAACTAATTATCGCCTCGGAAGTTTCCCTCTATAATAATATTCATTTATTATTATTTGTCTCCAGTCTAAAACCACTGGAAACTACTATTCGTGCTGTTTCGTCCTAAATGTGTGTCTGCAACGCAAGTATTCAGCCCTACCCTATCCGGGAGATACTTGTCTTAACAGGAAAAATATTTCCGAGCTGTGATCGCAGCCTTATGCTATAGTCAAGGGAAAGCCTTCGCGAAAAGACATTGCCTACGAAGCTAATTTTTTTAGTTAGCTGAGTGGCAGTGTTCCCTAGCGTTTGGCTTTTCGTGGCAAGGCGCTGTGCCACTGTGTACGGGTTCGATCCTGCCTTCGTCCATATTTTTTCTGTTGTTGATTATTTGTCATTTTTTCCGAGTGCTGTAAACATACCTCTTCCTCTGAACTGATTCGCTGATTATCACCTCGGAAGATTCCCTTTATAATAATATTCATTTATTATTATTTGTCTCCAGTAACAACTAAGTTACCTGTTTCCATGCTCATACTAACTCACTCTATTACACCACAAGATATGGTGACAAATTCACAAAAAAAGGAACACAACAAAATACTAACGTTTCGGCCAAATTACGGCCTACTACCACAACACTGCAATTATTTGGTTGTTCCCTACTTATTTTATACCGCTGCTACTGTATGGTTGCCCAATGTCACCCATGTTTATGTGTTCAAGTTAGTTAGACTAGTCATCATTGCTTTTCTAGATGTAATAGAGTTGACTTTACTTCGTTGTACTTTTGTGTTGTTCTCGTTTTCTGAAGATGGCCGCATGTAGGCCGAAACGTCAGTATTTTGTTGCGTTCCTTTTTTTTTGTAAAGCTGTCACCATACCTCATAGGAGAGTACGTTACACCCCACCACTTGTAAAGTAAAATACCCCTGTCACGCCAAGTGGCGTATAGGGAATATGGTGTTAGTGACAACAATAAATTTTACTGATCTTCGGCACATGACTTTTGGGGTAATGTGGTCGGTATTACGCCCGTGCCGTTTTACTTTCCCAGAAAAAAATCCGGTACCCATTAAAGGATGGGTAAACCCGGAAGCCGTCGGTTGGGATCGAACCCTACTTCTTGTCCTTTGTAGTCCAGTTCACTAACCACCGGGCTACCCCACCACTTGCTCAGGCTAAATAGCGGGTGTCTCACTTGCTACAGAACCCGTCATTTTCTTCGATTGGTTTTACCATTAAACTCCCTCTCTCCCTCTCTCTCTCTCTCTCTCTCTCCCTCTCTCTCTCTCTCTCCCTCTCTCTCTCTCTCTCTCTCTCTCTCGCTCTCTTCCATATCAACACACTGTTCTATCTATGCGTGTGAACTTATAAAGTACTGTGCACTAACAGCGACGAAGAACAACCGCATTGTATAGGCACCCTCGCTGAAATGACAGGTCATCAGGAAAGTGCATCAGGCAGACAAGGCTACACTGCGTCACAACAATTGGGCGGCATACACACACTCTACATACTCGTTTCCTGTCATTTTCATACAATGAACACACCGTTGTTCAAATGTATTTTGCAATATCTTTATTGGAGTTCGAAGTATCAAATAAATTCCGGGTTTTGTAGCGAGTGAGACACTCTGTATATTTAAGATAATGCGAATATCCTTTAAAGAAACAAATGCAAATAGAAACGAACATTGTAATGCTACACCAGTGTCAGGTCACCAATGGGAATAGACAGATATGGCGGAGTCATAGCTGTCCCAATGACATTACCTTTCATTTTCATCATACATTGCTTGTCTTCCTATAGGTTAACCACCAATGAGCGTCGTGCCCTTTTACTTTTTCCCCCTTGCCTTAATGGTACGTCGTATCATTGATTCCCTTGCCCTATATTTACATCGTGTCCTTGATTCCCTAACCCACCGTAGCAGACCGTGCCACATTCACCTTTTATTTCTTTTCACTTTATGATGACTTTCTACTCTCTGTATCTTGATTTTTGTGCAATAAAATTATTTTTTGTATCTTGATCCAACTCTATTTCACTCCGCCGCCCCCTTCCCCTCCCCCTTGTTGCTAAATGTTTCAAGATTGCAGAGGCGTTGTTGTATGTGGGGTGGAGTTTCTTACTCATTTCATCCATCTCAATTTTCTTCGATTGCGAATGATACAAGTTGGTTTCTTCCTTCTCCTCCTACTCGTTTTCATCTTTCTTCCTTTTATTCTTCTTGCTTTTCATTTTCTTATTATTATTATTATTATTATTATTATTCATTCATCTTCTTCTACTTCATCTCCTTCTTCACCTTATGTGATCATGGCTCATTCAGGCCTGGATTCCGGATTCTCATAAAATCATCATAAAATTCCGGATTCTCATAAAATCATTATAAAATTCCGGATTCTCATAAAATCATTAAATTCCGGATTCTCATAAAATCGTCATAAAATTCCGGATTCTCATAAAATCATCATAAAATTCCGGATTCTCATAAAATCATCATAAAATTCCGGATTCTCATAAAATCATCATAAAATTCCGGAATCTCAGAAATCTCTTTTGTCTGTTTTGGATCTGGTCGCACCAAACAAGACTCCCTTTCAGGGAGGTGGGCATGGGACAATATCCACTACTAATATCTGTGCTGCGAACAGTCATCAATAAACTGTCTGATTTCTTAGTATGGCTACTCTCGTGCATTTATCTCAATTGTTGTGACATTTTCCATTTGTATTTTGGATGTCAATTTACTCTTTGGAAATAAATCAAAACTTATACAGTCTCAAAATATACGAGAATATATATCAATATTTGATATACATCACGATGTCCACAAGTCCTTACATGGACAATTAAATGCTCCAATTAATCTGAAACAAATTGGAGAGAGTACATTTCAAACGAACAGGTCAGAGAGGAAACTAAACAAGAATACGTGTCAAGCTTTATAAGAAGAATGGAGCCGCGATAGCTCAGTGGTTAGTGAACTGGACTACAAAGGACAAGGGGTAGGGTTCGATCCCAACCGACGGCTCCGGGTTCACCCAGCCTTAAAATGGGTACCGGATTTTTTTCTGGGAAAGTAAAGCAGCACGGGCGTAATACCGACCACATTACCCCAAAAATCATGTGCTGAAGGTCTGTAAAATATAGGGTCACTAACACCATATTTCCCTATACGCCACTTGGCGTGACGGGGGTACTTTACTTTACTTACTTTATAAGAAGAAGACGTTGGAATTGTAGAAAGACATCCCCATCAGGCATCCATGCACAAACCCTTTGGTAACAATGAAAACAAGAAATTCAAAGGAGAATACACTACGCAGAACAATTACAAGGAAAGGCGTAACCACGAGACTAAGAAACAATCAAGACCTACAAGAAGTAGCAGGAAATTGTCAATCGTGGAGAACTATGACTTCCGACATATTTGCTCTCTTCAGCCCAAGGGGTAAATGAACTCTCGAGCTACTGAATTTCGTGTTCATAAGCATATGCTACTTCTGATATATTTAGTACAGTTCAAATACTCTTTGGAGGCGAAGGCGCGCCTCACAGCACCAGAGCTGGAAGTTGTCAGCGACCCACAGCAGATGGCTTGCGCCAGGATCGGTGAACCAGAACCATCCAGACCCTGCTCCACCTCTCCGCGGTGCCTCTAGTAATAGACTAACCTATCTAGTCTGGCCACGCGAGTAGGGATCGAATAGGGAAGACAAACCCGGTACTCAAAAATGTCGTGCTGAAGTCGGATGTGTTGGGCCGAAAGGCGCAAATATCACAGTTATACTGCAAACCACAATACAACGCAGACACACCCACTTAACGTCCTTTTAATGGCGGATGATGAAGAGGAATTCTATAGTCTACGAATACTCTAGAAAACTTTAGTCATCGGGCGAACGCAAGCAAGCAAATAATCTCTTATTCTCTAACTTATTGTTACATTATTTACCTAAGATAATATTTTTTTCTTATTATATGTTACAAATTGTTGAAATTCAAATGCAATTCATAAATGAGTTTAAATGCATTGTTTATTTTTCATCGACAGAGACTACAGAACGTGGTGTGATAGCAAACCTTGAAAAGAAACAACGCGTGAGCAATAACGTAAAGGGGACCATCTTTATGTTTACTGATGTGACGTGGTGCGTGGGTAGAAGCAGAGATGGTGTTTCTCAATTACAGTAAGAGAAAACTTAGAAAAGAACCTGCACGATAACAACCTCCATCATTAAACTGTAGAAGGCGTTTTGCCGAAACGTTGCTGCTTGTCTTGTCTTTCTGTTAGTTTACATGCTCTATAACATTTTATGTTTATTGTATATATTATTAAACTGTAGATGGAATATCATCATCATCATGTGCCTTACCGGTTGGCGTAGGTGATCATGTCCCTCCACAATCTTCTATCTACAGTGCATCATATCAGTTCTGTTGTTGACGTTTTCCATGCCATGACACCAATCTATCCAGTATTTTCTCCCTTTGTCGTCCGCGATCTCTCTTTCCTTTTATTTTGCCAGTTGTAACCAAGTATTCCAACTTTCCTCTTCTCGTGATGTGCCCGAAAAATGTTGATTGCTTCTTTCTGATGTTTTTTAAGAGTTCCCTTTTTGTGTTGGCCTCTTTGAGAACTTCCTCATTGGTCTTTTTAGGTGTCCAGGGAACTTTCAACATTCTTCTGAGAAATCCCATCTCTGTGGCCTCTAATCGTCTTTTCATTTGTTTGTCTACTGTCCATGATTCGCTTCCATAGGTCAGAATTGATTCTATATAGCACCGATGAACTCTCTTTCTCATTTTTATTGACATAGATTTGTTGCATACGATATTTTTCATTTTCTGAAATGCTATTTTGGCCTGAGCTATTCTGCTCTTTATTTCTGTGGTGCATCTCCCATCTGATGTTATTATTGTGCCCAAGTATTTAAAACGTTGCACTTGTTTCAGATTTGTCTCGTTTATTTTTATGCTGCATGATGGTGATGATTGTTTCTTCGATATAACCATTACTTCTGTTTTCTTACTATTCAGACTGAGACCCTTCTTGTTGCTTTCTTCTACTATTATGTCTATCATTTCTTGTACTTCATTCTCTGTCTCTGCTATTAAGACTGTGTCATCCGCATATCGCAAATTATTTATGTTGGGACCGTTGACTTCAATTCCTTTTTTGTCTATTATTGATCTCATAATATATTCGCTGTAAAGTGAAAACAAATCCGGTGACAGAACACAGCCTTGTCTGACTCCTTGTTTTATATATTGGAATTGTCCTGTTTGGTTGTTAATTCGTATAGCTGCTGTTTGTTGCGAGTACATGTTTTTTATGATTCGCAGATCCTTGCCATGAATGTTTAATTTCTCCAGCATATTGATTATTTCCACCTGCTTTACCTTGTCAAATGCTTGCTCAAATGTAGATGGAGTATACAAATCAATTTTTCTACCAACTCTGTGCGATCAGTGCCAGAATTGGACGCTGGACTCTAGAACAATAAGAAAGATAACGACCACTGAAATGAAATGTGTCAGAAGAATGACAGGAAACAGCTTAAGGGAAAGAGTAAGAAACACCGACCTGAGGAAAAAACTCGAAATTGAACCAGCCGTCGAATACATAAAGAAACAACAGATAAATTGGTTCGGCCATATAGAAGACAAAAGAACTAACATTGACTCAAAGAGCCATGAACAAACGCTACAAAAACGCCAGATTAAGAGGAAGACCGAGAAAGAGATGGATAAAGGGAATACTAGAGTTACTAGGAGGAATAACATCAGAAGAGGCCAACAGAAGAGCAAAGAATCGCAGATTGTATCCCCCCTCGACGCCAACGGCAATGGAGGAAGGACAGAAGAAGAAAAGTAGAAGAAGTAGATGGAATAAATGGTATGATTAAACGTTCGTTAACCGTTCCATTTTATTTTCATTTCTCCTTTACAATCAATAAGATTTACTGCGACTTTGCATTTTTATGTATTTCTTTACACCCCTAAACTGTTGATGAAGGTTTTTACCGAAACGTGGGTTGTCTTGTCTGTCTGTTAGTTTAGCTGCTCAATAACATTTTATGTTTCATTAAACTGTAGTTTGATGCCCTACAGTAATAATAAAATGGTTATATTAAATATACTTCAGTCTTGGTGTTGTATTTTCATCTTAGACTTACTGCACACGAATAACTGTATATTTAAAAATGAATATAATTAATTAATATTGTTATATAATTTCATTATTTGTTAGATGTTTATAGTTTAGTTTGTATTTGTTAACTGTTGTGTATTGTGCCAGACTTTGTACATGCTCGGTAGTGATGTTGTTTTTGTTTATTGTGTTGTCACAAGAGACTGTGAGGATCTAGAAGAATATTCCTGTATACGAAGAAGGACAATAATAAATTACAAAACAGGAAATGAAATTAATTCAAAATTTACAATACAAAAGATGATTGGTCGAAAACATGCGTTGTCATCATGTTGCTGGATCTGTTATTCAAATATAGAACAATCCGCCACGAGAGAAGCTGTTCGGTAAAACAACCTCTGGCAGCAGTTACGAATGATCAACGACATCTGCAGAAAAGACGACTGAACATAATCAAGATTTATACATAGCTTTCGTTGACCAGGAATAAGTATTCGACAGAGTAAACTGAGAACAACTGCTGGATATACTAACAACATACGGAGTAAGCCAACATCTAACCAACCTAATTAAAAGTCTCTACATCAACAGTAGCTGCGCAGTGAGAGCAGCAGCAGGCTACACAGACCACTTAGAAGTTAGATTAGGTGTAAGACAGGGGTGCGTACTATCCTATCTGCAGACGATCAGGCACTAATACATGAAACAATAGAAGACTTACATCATCAACAAGTACCGTGCCTGCTGGAGTAGGTGATCATGTCTCTCCACAACTTTAGATCACGAAAGGTATTTATCATGTCTGTTCTTCACCTTCTACCAAGCCATTCTCTTAAGCTGTCTGGTATCTTTTCTCTTTGCTTCCCTCTATCTCTTCGTCCCTCAATTTTTCCAGTTGTTACAATATATTCCAGTTGCCCCCTTCTCATTACATGGTCCAAAAATGATGATTGTTTCTCTCTCTTGGTATGTCTGGTGTTTGTCTACAAATTCGTTTGGCATGGTGGATAAAACTACTTCTCTTAAACCGTCCCAATGCAAAATTTTGAAATAGGTCCTTCATTGGATGTCTCAGCATGTATGAAAATTGTTCTACCTGTATCAGCACCTTTGTGTCCCTCCATTCTGTCAGTACTGGTGTCCTCCACAATTTCTCCATCTCCAGTATAGGTGTTGATTTCATTGCTCATGTGATGACCCTAAGTGCCTGGTTTTGTACTTTATCTAGCTCTTGCAGTGTGGTGTTTGATGCTGAGCACCCCACGTAGATGTTCTATATTCTAAATGTGGGCATATACTCTTTTGGTACACCACTGAGCATTTTCCCATTCGCACCCCACGTAGTTCCACACAGCTTTCTTAGAATAGCCAACTTCCTCCTTACTTTTGTGGGTTTCCTTATGTATCTGCTGTTTATAGGTAGCTTGTATTTCCTCTTTCACAGGCTCATTGTTTATGAAGATGGGTCCTGCTTTTTGTTTTGGGGAGAGAGTGAAATGTGTAGTACTGCATTTGTCTGTATTGATGCTGATACGCTATGTATTTGTCCATGAGTTCAGTTGCATTCATAGCTCTTTGCAACAATTTGTAAGCCACTGTTGCATATTCCTCTGTGCACCATATTACCATGCCATCTGCATACTTTGCCACTTTGATGACATGTGGTAGTTCAGTAACTGTTAAAGTCTATCACTTGCTTTGTAATGTAATGTTCTTTATCTAAGTTTTGTACTAAGTACAGAATTTGTGTTTTTATTTAGTTTTCACTTACTTTAATCTCCAGGACTAAATCTAAGAATAGCATAATGTTACACCTTCTGAATATCCCTGTATGGTGCAGAAACAAGGACATTAGACAAGAAAACAGAACACAAAATTGAAGCCTTTGAAATGTGGATTTATAGAAGAATAGGTAGAATTGGATGGAAAGGAAAGAAAACAAACGATGAAGTTTTAAAACAAATAAAAATGAAAAGAGAACTACTAAACACAATTAGAACAAGACAAATGAGATTTTTGGGGCATGTTAAAAGACACAACAGCATAAAACAGTAATATTGGAAGGGAAAATACAAGGTAAAAGAGGCAGAGGCAGACCGTGACTAACATGGGCGAGTAACATCAAAAGATGGACAAGTCATCCATCCCATGACAATCTGCACCATCAAAGGAAGAGACAGAGTGGAATGGCTCTCCATGGTAGCTAACCTTCGATGCGGAGACGGCATTCAATGATGATGATGATACTCTCATCTTTGCTTAATTTCTACAAAGAAACACCCTAGAAATTATTTTTTCTAACAACAAAACTCTTGTTTAAAATCATCCAATGACCAATCATCCAATGATCCAAAGCGAACAAAAACGGGCCAGGAGTATTTCTCTTAATGAAACATTGGCTTGCTTGAACAATGCGCTCAGTTCTTGCGATGAATCCACCAATCACATTGAAGCTACAGCATGACATGGTAGTTGCGGGAATCAGTTGTTGTTCATGGGGCGGGCTCTTCCCAACTCCCTGCCGCCGCCGTATAAGCGAGTTGTGTTCAGCGTTTACAACGTCATGTTGTGCTTTCTGTACATTCGTTCAACGTGGTTTGTCCTCAGGGAGCACACCTCTACTTGCTGCTTTGCCCTTGTGGTGCACAGTGATTAGTTCTATATTTCTTATGTTGTCTGGTCAGAAAAATGTCATTCGTCATATCTAAACTGTGTTTAAATTGTTCTTCAGTTTAATCTACTTCAAAACAGTATCTGTTTTCTCTACTATGCACATAATTCTTCCAAAAGTCCACATTTATAGAGCTTTTTTCCTTTCTATGCACCTAATTCTTCCAAAAGTCCACATTTATAGAGCTTTATTCCTTTCTATGCACCTAATTCTTCCAAAAGTCCACATTTATAGAGCTTTATTCCTTTCTATGCACCTAATTCTTCCAAAAGTCCACATTTATAGAGCTTTATTCCTTTCTATGCACCTAATTCTTCCAAAAGTCCACATTTATAGAGCTTTATTCCTTTCTATTGTCTTATTTCAAGTTTATGTTTCTTCTCTGTACAAAATAATGTAACGAGTTTAACACCTGAAATACGCTTCTCTGGAATGTGGGAAAGTTACATGCCAAAAATGTGGGAGAAAAAAGACAGAGACCGATAATAAGCGATTCCCAAATGAAGTCCTTCCCCCACCCATTTAAAAAAAAGAAAAAAAACTGGATATACTGGCGCTCTATTTTGCAAATGTATGCAAAATAAAAAAGAACGGACATACAAAGTATTGCACAAAGAGATCCAAAACAAGTGCAGTGAAGCAAAGGAAGGATGGTTAAAACAGAAATGTGAAGAAATGGAAGAACAACAACAGAAAGACTCAAAATTTATGCACAATCAGACAAATGAATTAACAGGAAGAAAAGAAGTCAAAGTTTCAGGATGTGTGAAATCAAAGGAAGGAAATATAATAATGGGACAGGAGAAGACAATGGAAAGATGGACAGAATATATCAGTCAACTCTATGATGATGAAAGACCAGAATTAAACAATTCAAATGAAGACACAGGGCCACCAATAATGCAGAGCGAAGGAGGACGCAATTCAACACATGAAAAGAGGCAAAGCTCCAGGTCCTGACAATATAACAATCGAAGAGATAAATGCATTAGGAGAGCTAGGAGTACAAGCCATAACAAAATTACTCAATGACATATATAACACTGGACATATACCCGAAGATCTACTAAAATCTATCTTTGTAGCCATACCGAAGAAGTCAGGAGCCACTGATTGTGAAGACCACCGAACTATTAGTCTCATGAGCCATATGACTAAAATATTACTAAGAATAATCGTGAGACGTGTAAGGAACAAAATAAAACCAGAAATAAGTGAGGAACAATATGGATTTGTGGAAGGAAAGGGCACCAATAATGTAATATATATCTTAAGAACATTGATAGAAAGATCTATAGAGGTAAAGAAAGATCTATATATGTGCTTCATAGACTACACGAAAGCATTTGACAAGGTAAAGCATGTGGAAATAATCACTATGGTGGAGAAATTAAACATTCATGGTAAGGATCTGCGAATCATAAAATAACATGTACTCGCGACAAACAGCAGCTATACGAATTAACAACCAAACAGGACAATTCCAATATATAAAACAAGGAGTCAGACATGGCTGTGTTCTGTCGCAGGATTTGTTTTCACTTTACAGCAAATATATTATGAGATCAATAATACACAAAAAAGGAATTGAAGTCAACGGTAACAGCATAAATAATTTTCGATATGCGGATGACACAGTCTTAATAGCAGAGACAGAGAAAGAACTACAATAAATGATAGACTGTAAAAGAAAGCAACAAGAAAGGTCTCAATCTGAAGAGCAAGAAAACAGAAGTAATGGTTATATCGAAGAAACAACCATCACCATCATGCAGCATAAAAATAAACGAGACAAATCTGAAACAAGTGCAACGTTTAAAATACTTGGGCACAATAATAACATCAGATGGGAGATGCACCACAGAAATAAAAAGCAGAATAGCTCAGTCCAAAATAGCATTTCAGAAAATGAAAAATATATTATGCAACAAATCTATGTCAATAAAAATGAGAAAGAGAGTTCATCGGTGCTATATAGAACCAATTCTGACCTATGGAAGCGAATCATGGACAGTAGACAAACAAATGAAAAGACGATTAGAGGCCACAGAGATGGGATTTATCATAAGAATGTTGAAAGTTCCCTGGACAGCAAAAAAAAAACAATGAGGAAGTTCTCAAAGAGGCCAACACAAAAAGGGAGCTCTAAAAAACATCAGAAAGAAGCAATCAACATTTTTCGGGGACATCATGAGAAGAGGAAAGTTGGAATACTTGGTTACAACTGGCAAAATAAAAGGAAAGAGAGATCGCGGACGACAAAGGGAGAAAATACTGGATAGCTTGGAGTCATGGCATGGAAAACAGTCAACAACAGAACTGATACGATACGCTGTAGATAGAAGATTGTGGAGGGACATGATCACCTACGCCTGAAATAGAGAGAGGGAGAGAGAGAGAAAGGACAGAGAGAGAGAGATGTAGAGATAAATAAAGAGTGAAGGTCATTAGTAGGCCGGGTGAGAAGAAATGACAGAAAGCGTGGAGAGCATGAGAGTAAGAATCACTCAGAGAAAGGTGTGCCGCACGAGAATTGTGTGAGGCCAAAATGAGATAGGTGTAAAATGTGAAAATAAGTCAGTTTGAGAACTCGCGGACACCAGGCAGGTTATAGTCCGTAGGGTATTAGCCTTCGCAGGTTAATAGCCCTTAAAATAGCTGTAAATAGTTAAGTAGTTAGTTTTTGTTAGTTACAATTCCAGTTTTGAATTAGCAGTGGACCAGGCAGGTCATATTTCGTCGCGTGTTAGCCAGAGAACAGTGGACAGCCGTACAGCGGTTGTAAATAGTCTTTCGTTATGAGTTGTAAATAGTATTAAGTTAAGAAGTGTAGTTATAGCTTGTTTCATAACTCGTGCCCAACTTTTAAAATCGATAGCTTTTTAACCGCTTGTTGTAAGCTGTTCAAAATTTGCATGTAAAGTTATAATGATTAGAACCCAACAGGGAATTAATTTCATTAAAGAAAACATTTGGTTATTATTGTTGCTTATTTGATTTATATAAATTTATAACGACCCATTGATGTAGTCAAAGCTTAATGTTTACAGTATGTTAAGTTAAAAATAGCGAGTAAAAATCCATACACGGTAAAATTGACGTGTTTGCACGCTTTTACCATGGTTTTTTGACACAATTAGACACTTGTAAAAACACGAGAAATTGTGTGTTCCATTTCCGTTCATTCATAGGTGGAGACATGGAACGATAACATATATCATGAGTCGTAAAATACAATTCTGCAGTTTACAAAACATCGCAATAAAAATGTATGACTATTTTTGCAAAGAGGCTAAACGAGGAAGATTATTTCATTCTTTAGAAAACCCTGAGAATAGGACAAGACACATTTTGGATTTATCTAAACGGTCATTTAATCGCTGGATTCAAGCACGTGACCGTCAATGTTCAAAATATACAAAATCACAAGGAAGAGCAAAAATGTTGGATAATTTCGACAGTGAACTTATTAGAAGTGAAATTCGCAAAATGTTGAGTATGAATGAAACTGTTACAATAAGAAAATTAAAAGTATCGCTGAAAAAGAACAACAGTATTGAAATATCAAAGTCTACATTATGGAGGAATGTGAGAGCTGCAGGCTTTACATTCAGAAAGTATTCCAATGGACAAAACATCATCTGTGAGAAGCCACATATAGTAGTCATGAGAAGCAAGTACTTACGTGAAGTAAAAGAGGTGCGCAAGCAAGGTTATGATATTGTGTACTTGGATGAAACATGGATCAATGGACACCACACTAACCAAAGGGAATGGCAGTCATCAGATGGAAAGATTAAGAGATTAATACCTAGCAGCAAAGGACAGCGCTTGATAATTGCTCATGCAGGTAGTCGACAACATGGACTAATACAGAATGCAGAGCTCATTTTTCTTTCAAAATCCACAGACAATCGGGATTATCACTCTGAGATGAATGGTCACATATTTAGACATTGGATTGAAAATTCTGTTCTCCATCACTAGATCGACCATCTTGCCTAATAATGGACAATGCAGCGTACCACAACATTGTTGCACTTGAAGATAAAGTCCCGACGTCATCCAGTACAAAAGATGCTATTAAGATATGGCTCACAAAGGAGCACATACAATTTAATAACATGTACTTAAAACCTGAATTACTATCTCTAGTAAAGCAAATACAAAGGACAAAGATTTTTCAAATAGATAAGATTATCCAAGAGCACGGTCATATAAGTTTGAGGCTGCCACCTTACCATGCTCATTTAAATCCAATAGAACTAATCTGGGCAAAATTAAAAGGACAAGTGGCAGATGAAAATACAACATTCAAAATATGCGATGTAAAGACTCTTGCTAATCTCGCTTTATTAAATATAGACAAAGATTATTGGGCTAAATGTGAAGACCACGTCTTAAAACAGGAAGAGGAATATTGGAAAAATGATGGTTTGTGGAATGTTCAACTCCAAACAGTTATTAATCTTTTAGACTCGTCTGATTCAGAATGAAAGTATATAGCCCCCACAATGTTGGCCCCTATATTACCTTAAATTAGTTCAACAAACGATCCTTATCAGGGCCACACAACTATGAAAATTGGACATACAGGTATACCTTGATATTATCGTCCGTCCTCGAACTGAGAAGACAATAATTCTCCTGGTGTTTTGTCTTATTAGGTTATTTCCCCATTACGGCCACGCCTTTACCTAGTGAAAATTAATCATAGACCAGCAACTACGGTAATTTCTATTATTTAGGGGTTCACAATTTACAATTTTGACAAACATCAAAGAAATTCGCCGCTTTCAGAAAACTGCAGCTGCAAGATATTTGTTAAATATACATTTAAAGGGTCTTTTGCATTCTAATAACATTTGGAAAATTTCAACAGTTTTTAACAAACGGTTACTGAGTAATAACGGTTTGAAGTTGGGCACGTGATTTGAAACGAGCTATAGTTGACTTTCAGAACCCCTAACAGAGGGATGTGTTCGTTAAGGAGAAATAGTTACGTGACGAGTTAGTGAATATTTAGGGACAATGTATCCAGGACCAGTGAAGTTGGTCAGTGATAGACCAAAGAAGTAGTTAAGTTGTGATTCTCTAACTGAGGGAGAATACGTTGTGACTAAGGCCCTATGTTTTTCGGTGTGATTCTGAGAATGGGGCAGGAAGGGTGTATTCTGATCTGGTGAGTAGAGAGCCCAACATTTAATTGATAGTCGACGTGAAGTGGTCATGAGACACTTTGTCTTGTCAGGGACATGATGTGTCGATGCAATGAACAGTCAATGTTCTTACCAAAGTGGCAGATGTTAGTCTGCTAAGAGGCACCAGGGAGTGTCTTTGTCAATGCAATGAACAGTCAATGTTCTTACCAAAGTGACAGATGTTAGTCTGCTAAGAGGCACCAGGGAGTGTCTTTGTCAATGCAATGAACCAGTCAATGTTGTTATCAAATTGGCAGATGTCAGTCTGCTAAGAGACGCACCACGGAAGGTATTTGTCAAGGAATGTGAGCTGAGGTAATCAATGAACTATTTAATATATTGTCATATGAGCATATGTCCATCTGCTAAGGAGACACACAGGGAGTGTCTTTGTGACAAGGGATGTGAGTAAATGTGCACAAGAGAGTTGATGTGATAGACTAGTCAGCTTCCAAAGAATAATATGAAATCGGTCAGGTTAGTGATCGAGTGATGTTCTTTATTACAATAAAGTTACGTTCGTTTTACACAGCAGTGATTTGTTGATTGTGCTTTAATGATGTTTCATAGTTCTGTAAAGAACGAACCTGATTGTCAGCGGCTGAGTTACACAACGAAGTACTAACCACTTTAAGACGGCAGCAGTTCACAGAACGGCAGCAGTTGGCCTGAATCTGAAGTAGGTCAGGTCACTGAGTGTGCACTGGCAGCTTGGAGTGTGTGGAGAAATTAGCGGGGGAAGATGGGAATGTAATAGACCTGCCCTCCTGTAAACACAAGCCAGGCGAGCGGGCGCGTACAGGCGCAAGCGACCACCACAGCCAGCACTCCAAACACGGTGGCGTTCTATTCTAAGATCTATCCAGTAATCAAATATCAAGTAATCAAGATAAAGATCTATTAAGGGCCATCTATAGATGGTCTGTCAATAAATATCTATTAAAGATGAGAGAGATTTGGCCTGTTACGTTTAAACTGTTACACGCCAACCGGCAAGGCACATGATGATGATTCACCTTAAAATTATAGCAGAAAAGACGACATAACACAACCAAAATGTGTACATAGCTTTCATCATTGGCCAGGAAAGAGCATTCGACCGAGTAAACAGAACAACTGTGGGAGATACTAACAACATACGGAGTAAGCCAACACCTAACCAATGTGATAAAAGTCTCTACATCAACAGCAACTGCAGCAGGTTACACAGACCACTTTGAAGTTAGATCAGGTGTAAGAAATCGGTGCGTACTAACCCCTACTATTTATTACATACATGAATTTTATATATATATTATATATATATATATATGCAAGTTAGCCAACCCATCAGAGACAGAGTAGATCAACGAGCTTCTAGTTGTAGATGATCAGGCACTAATACATGGGAAAATAGAAGACCTACATGAAAACTTATATAGACCCAACAGCACGGGCACAAAATACAAAATGAAAATCATCAACAGAAGTCATGAATATTGCAAAAGAGAAACAGAACATCAACATGACTATATACGGCAGACAAATAAACGAGTAGAGGATTTTAGATACCTAGGAAGTTTAGTGACAAACGACAATTCACAAACACCAGAAATAGACTCAAGGTGCAACAAAGCTTGTCAAATAATTGAACAACGAATTCATTCGTCGGTTTGGGTGACTGGTTGGTATCGAGGCACGACGCCCGGTCGCGAGACACGCCGGTCGCGAGACACAGAGTTTGTGAGTTACAATCCCGTCTGTTCCAGTTTGGATATTTATTTATGATTTCTCTCTGCGGCAACCACCCCTGGTCTCAGCAGCGAGGCCAGGCTTGAAACGTCAATTATCCATCGACGGAAGAAACATGAAGACGGAGTAATATCTACCTGCGCGTCGAGGGACCCAAGTGTGCACGGACTAACCAACCTGCGCATCGAGGGACCCAAGTGTGCACGGACTAACCAACCTGCGCGTCGAGGGTCCCAAGTGTGCACGGACTAACCAACCTGCGCGTCGAGGGACCCAAGTGTGCACGGACTAACCAACCTGCGCGTCGAGGGACCCAAGTGTGCACGGACTAACCAACCTGCGCGTCGAGGGACCCAAGTGTGCACGGACTAACCAACCTGCGCGTCCAGGGACCCAAGTGTACACGGACTAACCAACCTGCGCGTCGAGGGACCTAAGTGTGCACGGACTAACCAACCTGCGCGTCGAGGGACCCAAGTGTGCACGGACTAACCAACCTGCGCGTCGAGGGACCCAAGTGTGCACGGACTAACCAACCTGCGCGTCGAGGGACCCAAGTGTGCACGGCTGCTAGAGAAAAACGGATTTACACGCACATTTCAGTTTTTAGTCTTCAGGGACATCGCCAGAGGTGAAAGCTGGCGGACGCAAAGAAAAAATAATTTATTTATTCATGTTCCTCTCGGACCGAAGACCGCAAATAGGGCGGAGGTCATAGGTCATGTCAACATGTTTTTTCATTACTATATATGGTTGTGAGTAAAGCCATCGCACACAGAGGTCAAAGACGGAAATCCCAGAAAAGTCTCGCTATTGTGGCGTGCTTAGCTATTAAAGCTATATCTGCTGACGTAAAACAAACGAAATTTATTTATTTTGGACACAACTGCTCTTCGGAAAATCCCTTTCTAAGACAATGACCCACTTGCATTCAGTAAAATGCACACTTTTTTTCTTCTTCTCCTTCTTTCCTTCCTCATTTCAGCGTCGAGGGGAGATATAATTTGCGGTCTTTTGCTCTTCTGTTCGCCTCTGCTGCTGTTACGTTTCCTAGTGCTTCTAGTATTCCGTCGATCCATCTTTTTCGTGGTCGACCCTTGGGTCTGGTATTCTCGCAACATTTATTGAGGGCTCGTTGTGTTGTGTTTTGATCTTTCTTTCGTGTCACGTGGCCAAACAATTGTATCTGTTGTTTCTTTATATATTCTATGGCAGGGGCTATTCCTAGCTCTTTTCTCATTTCTTCATTTCTGATCTTATCTCTGAGACTGTTTCCTTATCTTTCGTCTGACACATTTCATCTCAGTAGAGTTTTTTTTTTTAATTCATGAAAAAGGACATAAACAAAACTATAAAGAATTCACATTGCACAAAAGCTAAAAGAGCTTAACTGGCAACCATACATTAATTAATCCATACATGAAAAGTTATATGTTGGGGATTACAATTCTCTGGGGATTACAATTCTCTGACTTTTATTTCAAAGCTGGTATATTAAGGAAGCGGTATTCAAACTATGCAAACTCCAAACTGGTATTTCCTCAACAATTCTGCAGTTTAAACAAAATTACAATTACTGGTGTTGCTTCTACTACAACTACTTATACTACTACTGCTGCTACTAGTACTACTGCTACTACAACTGCAACTACTACTGCTACTAATGTTACTTTTACTACTGCTAGTATACTACTGCTGCTACTATTACTATTACTGCTACTTCTACAGCTGGTACTACAAATACTACTACTACTACTACTACTGTTTCTACTAGTACTACTTCTACTACTACTACTGCTGCTGCTACTACTACTACTACTACAACTACTATTGCCATTGTTACTACTACTGCAGTAGCTACAACTAGTACTGCTACTGCTGCTACTACTACTACTGTTACTGCTACTGCTGCTACTACTACTGCTACTACTACTGCTGCACTACTCCTGCTACCAATGTTACTTTTACTACTGCTAGTATACTACTACTGCTACTATTACTATTACTGATACTTCTACAGTTGAACTACTAATGCTGCTACTACTACTACTGTTTTTACTAGTACTACTTCTACTGCTACTGTTGCTGCTGCTACTACTATTGCCATTGCTACTACTACTGCAGCAGCTGCTACTACAACTAGTATTACTACAGCTGCTGCTACTACTACTAGTATTACTACAGCTGCTGCTACTACTATTACTACTAATGCTGCTACTACTAATAGTACTACTACTTCAGCTGCTGCTTATACAACTAGTACTACTGCTGCTGCTGCTACTACTATTCCTACTGATGCTGCTACTACTATTACTGCTACTATGACTGCTATTACTACTGCTGCTGCTGCAACCACTACTATTGCTGCTGATACTGCTAGTAGTATTACTGCTACTATTGCTGCTATAACTACTGCTACTACTGTTGCTACTGCTGCTGTAACCACTACTACTGCTGCTGCTGTTGCTGCTGCTACTACCACAACTACTGTTACTACTACTATGATTATTATTGTTATTGTCTTTTCTAAAATATACCTTCATCTTTCACAGTAATTTCAAATTCACATCAAAAGCAGGAACTTTTAACAAGTTTTGAAAGGAAGGACTGGTCAGGTGTACATAACTATAAGATCAATGTCTGGGGAGGTTATTGTGGCTACAGTGAGGCTACTAGTGTTTGAATGTCATATTACATGTATCATCATCGAGTACCTGGCCTGCTAGCGTAGGTGATCATGTCTCTCCACAACTTTTGATCTCGACAGTTATTTATCATTTCCGTTGATCACCTTCTGCCAAGCCATTCTCTTAAGCTGTCTGGTATCTTTCTCTTTGCGTTCCTCCATCTCTTCCTCCTCAATTCTCCCAGTTGTTACAATATATTCCAGCTGTTCCCTTCTCATTACATGGCCCAAAAAATGATGATTGTTTCTTCCTAATATTGGAAATTAGCTCTCTTTTTACTTTGGTCTCTTTCAGAACGTTTTCATTACTCTTCTTAGTTGTCCATGGTATTCTCAACATTCTTCTGTAAAACCACATTTTTACAGCCTGCAGTGATTTTCTTGTCTGTTGTCCTATTGTCCATGAATCACATCCATATGTTAATACTGGTTCTACATAACATTTAAGAACTCTTTTTTCTTGTTTCTATTATCAAAAATGGATTGCACAGTATCTTCCTCATTTCATATAATTTCATTTCAGTCATATTATAGGGGAGTATAATATTACATTTCATAAGTTGCCATAACATGTGTAGCTGACGCCAGTGCTTTTTCTCGCTCTTATCTACCTTCCCCAGCTAACTATGACAGGTACTTATTTTTTTCTGTTCGATCGATTGCAATGGTATCAACAGTCCAACAGTCATGTTATCGCGTAACCGGAGCGATACAACAACACTTTTAGCGCTCTCAAATACTAGTTCAGCTGACACAATTCTTATAATCACATGGAGGCGAAGGCGCGCCTCCCAGCGCCAGAGCTGGAAGTTGTCAGCGACCCACAGCTGATGGCTTGCGCCAGGATCGGTGAACCAGAACCATCCAGACCCTGTTCCACCTCTCCGTGTGCCTCCAGTAACAGACTAACCTGTCTAGTCTGGCCAAGCGTGCAGGGATCGAAGAGGGAAGACAACCCGGTACTCAAAAAATGTCGTGCTGAAGTCGGATGTGTTGGGCCGAAAGGCGCAAATATAACAGTTATACTGCAAACCACAACACAACGCAGACACGTCCACTACGTCCTTGTAAGGGCGGATGATGAAGATGAATATTCTAGTCTACCACGACACTCTAGAATACTTTAGTCATCGGGCTAACGCAACCAACCATCATACAATCACTTGGAAAGACTGACCATTTCATTCAATCACTTGGAAAGACTGACCATTTCATACAATCACATGGAAACACTAGCCATTTCATACAATCACTTGGAAAGACTAGCCATTTCATACAATTACATGGAAAGACTAGCCATTTCATACAATCACCCGGAAAGACTGACCATTTCATACTATCACATGGAAAAACTGACCATTTCATACAATCACCTGGAAAGACTGACCATTTCATACAATCACCCTGAATTACTGGTCATTTCATACAATCACCTGGAAAGACTGACCATTTCATACAATCACCCTGAATGACTTGTCAATCTTGTACAACCACGATGAAAGATTGTTCAGTCTTACACAATTATCTTGAAGCTAAGACTGGCCAGACTTATGCATCAACCAAATCTCTTACTAAACCATGCATGAGAGACAGTGGACTAACCTTTCGTGTGTGTTAAATCGGGTTGCAAAAACCAAGACTGTGCCAGTGATACATTTTCCTGCCAAATTAAATATTTAATTATAAATAATTTTAAATGTCTTCGAGGGAGCCGCGATAGCCCAGTGGTTAGTGAATTGAACTACAAAAGACATGGTGTAGGGTTCGATCCCAACCGACGGCTTCCGGGTTCACCCAGCCTTAAAATGGGTACCGGATCTTTTTCTGGGAAAGTAAAGCAGCATGGGCGTAATACCGACCACATTACCCCAAAAATCATGTGCTGAAGGTGTGTAAAATATTGGGTCACTAACACCATATTTCCCTTTACGCCACTTGGCGTGACGGGGGTACTTTACTTTTTTACTTAAATGTGTTCGACGAAATATAAATTGGGGACCGCGATAGCTCAGTGAATTGTGAACTGGACTGTTAAGGACAAGAGGTAAAGCCATCAAGATGCACCAAGATGCGTAGAGATGCGACGCTGTTGTAAAGCTGATGATAATGGCAATATTTAAAAAAAAAAAGAAGAAAAAAGTGGTTTGGTGACAGCTTTATATGATAATGGACAAGAGGTCGGGGTCGATTCTGCGCGATGGCTTCCATGTTCACCCAGTTGTAAATGGGTACCTAATTATTTTGTGGGAAAGTAAACCGGCGCGGGCGTAAAACTGACAACATTACCCTAAAAATAATATGCCGAAGGTCTGTAATAAAAAAAAAATATGATTGTTAACACCATATTCCACATTCGTGACATGGGGTGACTTTCATTTACTTATATTCGAACTGTTGGCGTCCGAGGCTTAGAAGTAGTGAATCTGGTATAACCCAGCCAAGGTCTGGGGGACAAGTCTCGCTGAGTGCGGCTTTTATTTTTCTTTTAATTCATTTTCAGTCGATGAGTAACTGAGGTTTCAAGCCGAGCCTCGCTGTTGAGACCAGTAGTAGTTGCAGCACAGAGAAATCATAAATTTAAAAAATCCCAACTGATGCAGCCGGAATTTGACTTCACCGGAGGCCTGCGTCTTGCATCGAGAACAGCCACTCTCACTGAGCGCGGTTTTTAAAGAAATCACGACACGTGGGGTTAACTAACTCAGGACAGCGCCTAACGTCAGAAGACAATGTCAAACCATTCACCGTACAATACCGGGACAATTACACAGCCAACAAATGCTGGTGTTATAGGAACGTGCTGTAAAGGATATGCTTCTGACTTTGTTATTTTTATATCCACATTGGTGAATGTTTAGCGTTACATTTTAAGTAGATGGTTCACATTTCGTTGGTTGTTCCATGATACTTTCGTTAATTACCTGTACATATGATCAAAGTCGTTGATCGTCACGATAGTTGCTGATAGTCACGATAGTTCTAGATTGTTTTTCTTAAGTTAAGCCCTTAACTTACGACTGACTCAGCAGGTCGGTAAGGGATAAATGTTTTATCTATCTATCGTCCTCTCGAGCCAAAAACGGCACATAGGGCAGAACCACAATCTCAAAAACAGAAACCTTGCGTGCCAAAATACTCAGAAGGTGGAGATTAAAGTAGCAACGATAAATATATGCGGGATAAAAAATAAAGAAGTCGAACTTATAGAAGAAATGACAAAAAGGAAAATTAAAATACTAGGATTAGCGGGCACCAGAGTAAAAGGACAACAGATAAAGAAAACACACATGAACTACACGAAAATATTCTCAGGAGTCGACAACACAGAAAAAGCAACACATGGAGTAGGTTTTATCACCGACCCAGAACACGCAAAGAACATTCTAGAAATAAAATACCATTCAGAAAGAATTATCACAATTAAACTACTAGAAGACGATCGAAAAACAAATTACATTCAAATCTATGCCCCATGCAACAACAATGAAAGAGACAGCGAAGAATTCTACGACACATTGAGTGAAATCATTAACAAGATTGACGAAAGCGACGACATGTTAGTAATGGGAGATTTTAATGGAAGGTTTGGGGAATGTTGAGAAGAATGTTGAGAATACCATGTACAGCTAATAAGAGTAATGATGGTGTTTTGAGAGAGGTCAACGCAAAAAGAGAGCTAATTTCCAATATTAGGAAGAAACAATCATAATTTTTTGGCCATGTAATGAGAAGAGAACAACTGGAATATTTTGTAACAACTGGAAAAAATTGAGGGACAAAGAGATAGAGGGAAGCAAAGAGAAAAGATACCAGACAGCTTAAGAGAATGGCTTGGCAGAAGGTCAGCAACAGAAATGATTAATAACTGTCGTGCTTGAAAGTTGTGGAGAGACATGATCACCGACGCTAACAGGCCCGGTACTTGATAATGATCAAGGAATCCAATTCAAACAAGACAGATGAGACTTTTAATGCATGTTAAAAGATACAGCAGCCTAATGAAAGTAATCTTGGAATGGAAAAGACAAGGTAAAAGAGGCAGAGGCAGACCAAGACTAACACGGCCGAGTAACTTCAAAAGATGGATAAGTCAGCCTCCTATGACAACCTGCACTATCAAAGCAAGATACAGAGCGGGATGGCGCTCCATGGTAGCTAACCTTCCATGCGGTGACGGCACTCAATGACGATATCAAAGAATCAGAGGTTACCAGACTTCACGATCGGAGTTACTACAAGGGCGCCGCCGGTTGATCAGTTGTGAAAGGTAGCCGCTGGTGGCAACAATTTGGGAACCACTGCCCTGAAATGATAAGCCTAACAAAACTGAAGAGCTAAACTCTCAAAGGGAGGAAATCCTATGTTACATCTTCTACCCGAATAAATACATTAATAAATTTCAACTGAAGACTAGGAAGCCAAGACCCCACTTCCAGCAACTGAGCTGAGTCCGGTCAGCGACCCATAGCTGATTGCATGCGTCAGGATCGATGAACAGAGCAAATCAAGACTATTCACCTCCCAGTGGTGTTCTTGGAATCTATCCGATCTGGCCAAAAGACTAGATATCGACTAGGGAAGGTAACCCGTACTCAAAAAAAGCCGTGCTGATGTCGGATGTGCTGGCACGTGTGCATTCAGTGTACGGTAAAGAACCTCTGGCAGTTGGAAATCGAAAAGAGTAGGCTAAAACAGGCGCTACCCGGTCAAAATTTGTATGAAAAAATCTACCCATGACTTTAAAACTCTCGACGATAAAAATGAGAGTAAGAAAGAACAAAGATGATAGAATAGTAAGGAAGAAAGAAAGAAAGGGAAAAAATAAGGAAAAAAAGAAAGAAAGAAAGAAAGAAAGAACAAAATTGACTGAAATTAATAAAGAAATAAAGAAAGAAAGAGAAGTCAGAGAATATCTTCCTGTATGGCAGGGGACACGTGAGCACAAGGCTGTCGGAGTGAAACATCGGAAACAATTATATTTACGTAAAAATTCACTCCATTGGGATTTCCCTACAGATATAAGCTGGCGAACGCAAACAAAACAACATAACTCGGCTACAGACGGGTTTTTAGTTTGGGAATGAATCATTGTATACACTTAATGGGTTTGGCATATTTGACATGACTGTTTACTGCCTCAAGGAAATATGACTAAATTAAACTAAAGTAAAACAACAGTACCAAAAAATATAGAGTCATTGCATTAATTAAGCCGGTACAGCGAGGTCAATAACCGGGGAGAGTCTGAGATTTCATGATCATGTCATAGCTGTTTTAAAGCCGTTTCAGAGAAAAACAAGATGACTAAATACCGGACACAAATAATAATAAATGAATAAATAATATTATTTTAGAGGGAAGCTTTCGAGGTGTAGATCAGCGAATCATTTCAGTAGAAGAGGTATGTTTACAAAACTAGGAAAAAATATCACAAATAATCAAAAACACAATTTAAAAAATATAAAAAAATAGAAAAATAGATGGTCCGAAGAAGGATCGAACCTGTACTCGTTCCTCGGCACAGCACCTTGCCACGACAAACAAACGCTAGAGCACACGATCAAAGAGTAGCTACCATTGGCAATGTCTTTGACGCATGTGTGCTCATAGTAAGTAAAAAAAGTAAAGTACCCCCGTCACGCCAAGTGGCGTATAGGGAAATATGGTGTTAGTGACCCTATATTTTACAGACCTTCAGCACATGATTTTTGGGGTAATGTGGTCAGTATTACGCCCGTGCTGCTTTACTTTCCCAGAAAAAATCCGGTACCCATTTAAGGCTGGGTGAACCCGGAAGCCATCGGTTGGGATCGAACCCTACCCCTTGTCCGTGGTAGTCCAGTTCACTAACCACTGAGCTATCGCGGCTCCCATTGTGCTCTAGCGTTTGTTTCTCGTGGCAAGGCGCTGTGTCGAGGAGTACGGGTTCGATTTTACATTGGACTGTCTATTGTTCTTTGTATTTTTTTTTTCTGTTGTTGATTATTTATGATTTTTCCGAGTGCTGTAAACATACCTCTTCCCCTGAAATTATTCGCTGATTATCGCCTCGGAAGTTTCCCTCTATAATAATATTCATTTATTATTATTTATCTCCAGTCTAAACCACTGGAAACTACTATTCGTGCTGTATCGTCCTATAACTGTTTGTCTGCAACGCAAGTATTCAGCCCTACGGGAGATACTTGTCTTAATAGGAAAAATACAGATACACAATTTATTCTCCAGTTGTGTTCGTATGCATAAAAGACATCGCTAATGATAGCAACTTTTTTAGGTAGCTGAGTTGGCCGTGTGCTCTAGCATTTTGTTTCTCGTGGAAAGGCGTTATGCTGAGTAGTAAGGGTTCGATCCTTCTTCAGACCATCTATTGTTCTTTGGGTTTTTTTTTTTATGTTGTTGATTACTTGTAATTTTCCCCCCTACTGTTGCAAACATATTTCTTCCACTGAAATGATTCGCTGACTAACACACAACATACAACATCGCGCTCCATTAGACGATGATAACATAGTGCTCATACATCTCTCATACATTTCTATTCTGGGCGAATTCTTTCTTAATTTCTTTCTTTCTTCTTTCTTAATGTATTCGTTCTTTCTTCATGTATTTCTTTCTTTCTTTCGTTCTTCATGTCTTTCTTTGTCTCTTTTTCTTTCTTCGTGCCTTTCTTTCTTTCTTCGTGTCTTTCTTTATTTCTGGCGTTCACCCGATGACAGTAAAGGAAGTGATTGTTCTCTTCATCAACCGATCTTCGAAGGACGTTAAATGGGTGTAGTTGCGTCGTGCTGTCATGTTCAAGGAAACAATGTTTGAACGAAGATTGTCGGTCAAGTGGTTTGAGCATGTGATAAGACAAAAAGAACTAAATTTAATATGACTCGTTACCAACAAAAGATACAAGAACACCAGACCAAGAGGTCGACCAAGGAAAAAGTGGATAAACGGAATACTAGACACACTCGGAGGTATAACAGCAGAAGAGGGCGATAGAAGAGCAAAAAACACAGCGAACCATATCTAACCTCGACTCAGGAAGGCAAGTGAGGAAAGAAAGTAAGAAATAACAAAAATGTTAGGAAGAAAGAAAGAAAGGAAGGAAGGAAGGAAGGAAGGAAGGAAGGAAGGAAGGAAGGAAGGAAGGAAGGAAGGAAGGGAGGAAGGGAGGGAGGGACGAAAGGAAAGAAAGAAAGGTAGGTTACCCTCATTGCTCGTCTGACAACTCCATGAACAGGTTAAATAAAATATGTTTAAAAAACAAAACACACCCAACCAAAACCCATCCAACATTAGTTGGGTGTTACGATAATTATTGTCCTACAACATGCTGTATATGTTTGGCGAGCACGAATATTAAAAGAAAAACTTAGCTACAAAAATTCCAAGAAAACGCAACCACCAGTACAAAGATAGGCATAAAGTGCAAGCGATCTAGGTCAGGTACGTGAATATTGCCTGGCCTCGGTGCGTCTGTTCGCTGTCACCAAAGAAAGGTTGCAAATGTAACTATTTCAGGGCGAAAAGCTAGAACACCTGAACTTAGTGCAGACAACCTCCAGTTAATTTTAATGAAAACAGAATATGCTCGTTCCATTGTTTGTTAAATAAAAAATGTAACTATTTTGCCATCTCGCTTTCAGAATGATTTCTTTTAGGCATGTTATTTTTATTGTGCTTGCCCCACCCATTTCCCCTTCGTGGACATAAGAAGCCAATAGTTAAAGCACTTGTTTGTTTAGTCACAGTGTAATCTCTCATCCTCAAAGGTGGAGTTATTTTTCTTTAAATTTTATCTGAGTAACTTTTGTTTATTTGTTCTTTGTTTGTTTACACCAACTATTTTTTTTTTAAATATCTCTTGCGAAGTTCAGATGGACTGAATTTTTACGTGAAAATTCATCATCATCATCGAGTGTCGTAGCCGCATCGAAGGTTGGCTACCATGAAGCGCCATTCCGCCCTGTCTCTTGCTTTGATGTTGCAGGTTGTCTACTCGTCCATGTTAGCCTTGGTCTGCCTCTGCCTCTATTACCCTGTATTTTCCCTTTCAATATTATTTTATTATATTCCAATATTATAAATTACTATTTCATATTTTTCACACTGGTAGCAGTGTACCCAAGTGTCCCTCGCATAACAGGCAGATATTCTCCGACTTAAGACATGGTCTCATAGAAAGTTTTTGACGTTTTGGGTATATTTCTTCCCTATCAGTTTTGCCAGAGCAGTGACCACCTTGGACCTACTTTTCTATTTCCAACTGTCAAAGAGTTCTTCATCGTTTGCCTGTTGCACATGGGGTCTTCTCCTTAACGCCGTTATCCGAGAGGGTGTGAGATCTCACTTCTTAGAGACCATGGAAGAATATAGCCCCAAAATAACCACGGACTCGATTTTTGACAAAAATGTCCACCGTCTGTGAATATATGTTTATTTATATATTTATTTATATATCTATTTGAACACGGGGCTTTCTCGTCCAGAGGATGACGTCTTTACATCTAGACTACCCCCACCCCCATAGGGAGCCACGATAGCTCAGTGATTAGTGAACTGGACTACAAAGGACAAGAGGTACGGTTCGATCCCAACCGACGGCTCCGGGTTCACCCAGTCTTAAATGGGCACCGGATTTTTTTCTTGGAAAGTAAAGCGGCACGGGCGTAATACCGACCACATTACCCCAAAAACCATGTGCCGAAGGTCTGTAAAATTTATGGTCACTAACACCATATTCTCTATACGCCACTTGGCGTGACGGGGGGTACTTTACTTTTTTTTGTAACCAATTTTTTCCTCCAGTTTCTATTCTCGTAGTTTGCAGTACCTGATTTTACTGAACTACTTTCACAGTCTACAAATTTATTACGTTTCTACGTCTTTCCTCCTACGTCCCTGCCCGTGCGGAAGTACAAGCAAAGAAAAGAGCGGACATGTGGCTAGCTGAACGAGCGGACGTCTTCTCTTCGAGATGTAGGAAGGCACATGACTTCGACAACCATGGGTCCACGTCACTCCTTCGAAAGAAAGAGATGGGCGTTAAGACTGACATAACCAGAAACGAGATGGTGATGATTCACAAATACCTCAAAATTTAGTACGTAAATAGCGTCAAAACGTTTAAAATTAAAGTAGGTAGAGCCAAGCCAGAGCGGAGCCTCGGTGGCTGAGTGGTTAGTGTGCTCGCTTCCTGACCAGAAGGGTCAGGATTCAATCCCTAGTAGAGGCGGATTTTTTTTGGACTGACAAGGCTTCGGGGTTCACCCAGCCTCTAAAAATGGGTATCAGAGAATTTTTTCTGGGAAGTAAAGGCGGCCTGGCGTGATATCGACCATATCACCCAAAAATGTGCCGTGGTCATAGAAAAATATGGTCATCCCCATACGCCACATGATTAACCCCGAAACTGTACCGTAGGTAAACAAAACGTAAGCCCACATCCTGTTAGCTCAAACCTAGTAATGTGGTTTAATATAAGAATGTCCTATATAAGTTATAAAGGCAAAGTCCAGTGCAGATTTCCGTGAAATTATTATTTTTCTTAGTAAATGGTGTTTTAACGAACATTCCAATTAGTCAGTTGCGTTACACTATATTGTATACTCAGTGGTTTAGTTGTTAGGACACAGTAGCTTAGGACTGTTTGCTAGAATACCAAATGCACTATTTTCTATTTTATTTTAATGGAAAGTTGGGTGGATAAATTAAGTTGGTACGTAGGCAGATGGAACATCGGTGGCTGAGTGGTTGGTGTGTTCGCTTCCTGAACAGAAGGAGCCGGGTTTGATCCTCAGCAGTGGCGGGTTTTTTTTTTGTTTGGACTGATAAGGCTCCGGGGTTTAGCCAGCCTCAAAAAATGGTTACCATAGAATTTTCTAGGAAGTAGAGCGGCCTGGCGTGATACCGACCACATCACCCAAAAAATGTACCGTGGTCAGAGATAAATATGGTCACTAACATTATATTCTCCATACGCCTAGTAAGGTGTGGAGGGAACCTTTACTTTTTCTTTTACGTAGACAGTTAGACAAGTGGATGGATAAGTATCTAAGGAAACAGGTGGGTGCCTAATTTAATGGGTGGATGGATGGGTGGATACATGGATGGTTGGATGCGTGGGTGGGTGAACACATGTTGGATTGGTGGATGAATGGATGGATGGATGGATGGATGGTTGGCCTTGTGAACGGATTGATGGATGGATGGTTGGCCGTGCGAACGGATTGATGGATGGATGGTTGGATGGATGGTTGGCCGTGTGAACGGATTGATGGATGGATGGTTGGATGGATGGTTGGCCGTGTGAACGGATTGATGGATGGATGGTTGGCCGTGTGAACGGATTGATGGAAGGATGGATGGATGGATGGATGGTTGGCCGTGTGAACGGATTGATGGTTGGATGGATGGATGGTGGCCGTGTGAACGGATTTATGGATGGATAGTTGGATGGATGGATGGATGGTTGGCTGTGTGAACGGATTGATGGTTGGATGGATGGTTTGCCGTGTGAACGGATTTATGGATGGATGGTTGGATGGATGGATGGATGGTTGGCTGTGTGAACGGATTGATGGTTGGATGGATGGTTGCCCGAGTGGACGGATTGATGATGGATGGTTGGATGGATAGATGGTTTGCCGTGTGAACGGATTTATGGATGGATGGTTGGATGGTGGCTGTGTGAACGGATTGATGGTTGGATGGATGGTTTGCCGTGTGAACGGATCGATGAATGGATGGTTGGATGGATGGAAGGTTTGCCGTTTGAACAGATGGATGGATGGATGGATGGATGGATGGACAGCTTTATATCTCTTTATGGCTGACGAACATTTACTTGTATGTTGGTAAAATGAAATCACTCTATTTATGTTTAAGTAAACAAGAAAAAAGGGAGCCGCTATAGCTCAGTGGTTAGCGAACTGGACTACAAAGGACAAGAGTTAGGGTTCGATCCCAACCGATGGCGTCCAGGTTCACCCAGCCTTAAATGGGTACCGGATTTTTTTATCGGAAAGTAAAGCGGCACTGGCGTAATACCGACCACATTATCCCAAAAATCATGTGCTGAAGGTCTGTAAAATTTATGGTCACTAACACCATATGCCCTATAGGCCACTTGGCGTGACTGGGGCACTTTACTTTTTTATTTTTTTTAAAAAACAACAAAAAACGGTATCCCATAACAAGTTGCAGTATTAATTACATCCACTTATACGTGAATGGAACAATGTGGATTTGTGGAAGGAAAGGGCAGCAATAATGCAATATACATCTTAAGGACATTGATAGAAAGATCTATAGAGGTAAAGAAAGATCTATGTATGTGCTTTATAGACTACACAAAAGCATTTGACAAATTAAGCATGTGGAAATAATAAATATGCTGGAGAAATTAAACATTGATGGCAAGGATCTGCGAATCATAAAAAACATGTACTGGCAACAAACAGCAGCTATACGAATTAACAACCAAACAGGACAATTCCAATATATAAAACACGGAGTCAGACAAGGCTGTGTTCTGTGGCCGGATTTGTTTTCACTTTACAGCGAACATATTATGAGATCAATAGCAGACAAAAAAGGAATTGATGTCAACGGTCACAACATAAATAATTTGCGATAAGCAGATGACACAGTCTTAATAGCAGAGACAGAGAACGAACTACAAGAAATGATAGACATAATAGTAGAAGAAAGCAACAAGAAGGGTCTCAGTCTGAATAGTAAGAAAACAGAAGTAATGGTTATATCGAAGAAACAATCATCACCATCATGCAGCATAAAATAAACGAGACAAATCTGAAACAAGTGCAACGTTTTAAATACTTGGGCACAATAATTACATCAGATGGGAGATGCACCACAGAAATAAAGAGCAGAATAGCTCCGGACAAAATAGCATTTCAGAAAATTAAAAATATCTTATGCAACAAATCTATGTCAATAAAAATGAGAAAGGGAGTTCATCGGTGCTATATAGAACCAATTCTGACCTATGGAAGCGAATCATGGACAGTAGACAAACAAATGAAAATACGATTAGAGGCCACAGAGATGGGATTTCTCAGAAGAATGTTGAAAGTTCCCTGGACAGAAGAAAAAGACCAATGAGGAAGTTCTCAAAGAGGCCAACACAGAAAGGGAGCTCTTAAAAAACATCAGAAAGAAGCAATCAACATTTTTCGGGCACAGCATGAGAAGAGGAAAGTTGGAATACTTGGTTACAACTGGCAAAATAAAAGGAAAGAGAGATCGCGGGCGACAAAGAAAGAAAATACTGGATAGCTTGGTGTCATGGCATGGAAAACAGTCAACAACAGAACTGATACGATGCACTGTAGATAGAAGATTGTGGAGGGACATGATCACCTACGCCAACCGGTATGGCACATGATGATGATTTGTCGAAAGCTTGTCGTGTTTCCATATTTCTGTTATCACTAAGTGTAAACATTCATCATCATCAAGTACCATGTCTGCTGGCTTAGGTGATGATGTCTCTCCACAACTTTCGGTCTCGACATTTATTTATCATTTCTGTTGTTGACCTTCTGCCAAGCCATTCTCTTAAGCTGTCTGTATCTTTTCTCGTTGTTTCCCTCTGTCTCTTCGTCCCTCAATTTTCCAAATTGTCTCAATATATTCCAACTATTCTCTTTTCAATGCACGGCCATAAAATGATGATTGTTTCTTCCTAATATTGGAAATTATCTTTCTTTTGCTTTCGCCTCTCTCATAACGTTTTCATTACTCTTCTTGTTAGTCCATAGTATTCTCAACATTCTTCTGCAAAACCATATTTATACAGCCACCAGTGATTTCTTGTTTGTTGTCCTATTGCCCATGATTCACATCCATATGTTAAGACTGGCTCTACATAACATTAAAACTCTTTTTTCTTGTTTTTTTTTTTCAAAAATGGATTGCACAGTATCTTCCTCATTTTTTTGGAAAGCTGCTTTTGCCAGTGCTACTAACATGCATGTAAACATTATAATTCTGAAATGAGCTATTGAACAAAACAACTAAAACAGCTGCTTACAGCTTACAGAAAACTGCTTACCACATGTCATTTCCCTCTGTTGTGAGTGTTTTATTTACGATGTATAAGTCAGGCAAAAGTACCAGCCTGGACCCTAGAACAATAAGAAAAATAACCACTATCGAGATAAAATGTGGTAGAATAATGATAGGAAACAACATGTGAGGAAGAAATTAAAAACAGAGAAATAAGCCAGGAATAATTCCTGCCATAGAGTACATACCGCGATAGCTCAGTGGTTAGTGAACTGGACTACAAAGGACAAGAGGTAGGGTTCGATCCCAACCGACGGCTTCCAGGTTCACCCAGCCTTAAATGGGTACCGGATTTTTTTCTGGGAAAGTAAAGCAGCACGGGCGTAATACCGACCACATTACCCCAAAAATCACGTGCTGAAGGTCTGTAAAATATAGGGTCACTAACACCATATTTCCCTATACGCCACTTGCGTGACGGGGGTACATACAGAAACAAAAGATATAATTGTTTGGCCACGTGATAAGGCAGACAAATCAAAACACAGCACAACAAATCTTTAATAAACGTAACGAGAACTCCAGACTCAAGGGTCGACCATGAAAAAAGATGGATTTGTGAGGATATTAGAAACACTAGGAAACAACAGCAGCAGAGGCCAACGAAATTAAATATATCTTCAAATAATATCTCCTCTCGACGTTGAAAGGCGCGTGTGGAAAGAAAGAACTCAGAAATATTTAATCCAGTACCTCCTGTTTTCCCTTGTCTTTTTTCCGTTTCGTCGATCCGCTTAACCCATGACCCGGGTCATGTGTCCGGGTCATGTGCTTAGAGTGCTGTTATCCTTGAAGACCTGATGTATATTTCTAACCCTGACCTAGTAGCCCGTGAACTGGCATTATTTAGATGACGTGGTAGCGGAATTTCATGGGTTGGCATAACATTTAATTCTTAGGTACGATTGCGAAATATATGATGAAAGTGACATCAATTTTGAATTGTGGGTGTTTGGCCCTCACACAAACCCTAACAAACACACGTAAGTTTTATATATATATATATATATATATATATATATATATATATATATATCATACACACACACACACAAAGAAACAGCCGAAGCAAAGAGAGAAAGAGAGAGAGAGAGAGATGGAGTGAGAGCGAGAGAACGGGGGTTAGTTTGTTTGTGTAAGAGTGTGTGCGTTTGTATCAACAGGTATTATTTCGTGTTTGTGTTTATGAAAGAATATATTCCTGCTTGTAAAGTGATATCTCATAATTTAAAATCCCTCCACATGAAGTATTCCTCTCGTCTATTGCGTGTATATCAATGGATAACATCAGTTTCTCAGCTCAGAAAAAGAAACAGTAGTAATATAACATCGATCAGCGTACGTGACAGCAAGCCCATACGTTTCTAGTAAGTCAAAAATCAGACGACATCAAGGACGTTACAGTGAACGGTAGCTATCAGCCAGCAGCGGTTTCTTTCATATTGTGTTCTCCAGACAATGATTTCTTCCTTTCGTTCAATCGTAAACTGGCGTTAAATCATCATCATCAAGTACCGGGCCTACTGGTGTAGGTGATCATGTCTCTCCACAACTTTCGATCTCGGCAGCTATTTATCATTTCTGTTGTTGACCTTCTGCCAACCCATTCTCTTATTATTCTAATGCTGTATCATCAGCATACCTTAGATTATTTATATTATAACCTCCAATTGCTATACCAGGCATACCCCTTATGGATCTTAAAATAATCTCACTATAAATATTAAACATGGATTTTTGACGTTAAATAGCAATGGTTTAATGGTGGACATTCAGATGAGGCCACGAGTCCTCTAATATTTTATCAGAATACATAACACAATGGGAGCCGATTATATGTAGAGAATATGGTGTTAGTGACCATCAATATTACAGACCTTCAGCACATGATTTTTGGGGTAATGTGGTCGGTATTACGCCCGTGCTGCTTTACTTTCCCAGAAAAAAACCTGTACCCATTTAAGGCTGGGTGAACCCGAAAGCCGTCGGTTGGGATAGAACCCTAACCCTTGTCCTTTGTAGCTCAGTTCACTAACCACTGAGCTATCGCGGCTCCCATTTATCTCTGAAGGGTTGATAATATCTCGTATAAGAACTATAAATGTTCTTTCTTCTTTGAAATGTTATGTATGGAATGTGAGAGATGCTATTCCATTTGTTTTTCATGAATGTTATCATGCACTGTAATATGGAATTTAAAGATACAATAAAGATTTATTTAAAAAAAAAAGACAGAAATATTAGACGAGAGCAGAGGAGATTAGATACCTGCCTCAAGGCAGAAGATGGAATTAAGAGTCGGGTAGTTTATAACAGTCATCTAGAGATTTTGTTACAAACATTTTGGATTTAGAAAGTTCTCAAGTTAGTATTATATGCATATATTGACGAACCTTAATACGATCACGAAGTTACTTATGATAATCATCGCTGATAGACTCCATCACGTAACGCTATAGTAATGTCACATTTATAAGAGAATTTAGAACTTGTTGATTGTATCAGAGACTTATTCTCAAACCACATGTGGATGTCAATAATAGAGAATAATGTCTTGTCCTGCGTATTTGTCTGTCGATTCACTAGGTGTTCGTAGAAATGGGGTTGATCTCGTTGATGAGGTGGTGCATGCATGTTAACTATCGTGTATGTGTGTCAGTCGTCTTTGGCTTGCACTATGACTGTACTGCTATCACTGTCCCTGCACATCTTCCCAAGATTCCACTTGTCGGAGGTCTGGAGTATAGCGACACCGGACCCTAAGGTTTGGACCGCCAAGCTGAAACAGGAATGTTTTAGGCATAACTGTGTAGTTATTTGTTGCGCGTAGTAGTCTGTGTGTATGTTCGTTTCTTACACTAAAATGAAGTCTGGTCTGTACTGGTGTATTAGTGAAATTATATGCTGTGTTTTGGCCCTTAGGCCCCTAATGTTGATGGATACAATCTTAATGTTAGTCATGGTCAACAAATTTACTGAAATTAAACATTCTGAATTGTATATGTATATGGTTTATATATGGTTTATTCTGTATGTATATGTCTAATGAATAATCTAAAATCTAATTAATGTGTTCTGTTCTTTTGCACTCGCTTTTTTCTGTGGCATGTTACTTTTATCCATGCTGAAGATTGGAGCAATCTGTGTCAATCAACAGCAGGTCATGAGTAACGGGAGCCTTCAGTGTATCTTCTTCACTGTCTGTGTCTGGTGCTCCACGTGCCTGAATCTTATGCTCAGGCGACTCCTTTACTTGTCTGAGCTGACGGTGTTTTCTGCCGGTCAACGCCTCTGTGGAAGTCCCTGGGTTTCCACTGTTTTATGTGGCAATGATGGCGGCAGCCAATTTATGTGCCCAGTGCTATGCTCTTTCTCTAAATGTTGCAACTTTATGGAGATTTGTGGAGATTTCAGGTGGAGTTCTTTGTCATATATTTTTTTTATAGTGGGTTAGGTGGGCTGCTGCCGATAATGTAAAAAAAAACCAAAAAAAAACCTACTTACGGGGGTTTGCAAAGCGGTATAGCGTGGTCTCGACGCTCGGTCCGAGGCCGACTGGCCTCATCAATATACACATCAAGGTTGAGTGGATCATTTTATGGGCTTCTGGCCTGCTGATATCCGCTACTACAGTCCCTTATCCATGGATCTTTCCACCTTCGAGGTCGACATCGTGGATTGGGAAGTATCGTGTGAATTCAGCTGAAGTTGCAACCACGTGGTTGACACTCTTGGGTACCGCTCTGCTGTCTCTGATTTTCCTCTTCCTTTGTGTTCTCGCTAGGATGAAATCTATTTGACCTTTACAATTAGTGTGGACCTGTAGAAATGCTGACGTTTTCCAATTCAAAACTGTTAATGCCAGCCTGTTTGTACATTTTGATACTCGTCGGCGTCTGTAAAGCAAAATTGACCAATGACTGGCGCCTTCCGCCTGTCACCAACAAATGTAGCAAACAAGGGAAAGGAAAGACTTGAAAGATGTGTCTTTCTAAATGAATATTGAAAATCATTCATTCATTCCTTCTCACAAATTAAATTATGTTGTTTTAAAGATGGGCATTTATTTTTGATTATAGAACTGTACAAACAGGTTGGCATTACAAGTTTTGAATTGGAAAACGTCAGAATATCTACAGGTCCGCACTAAATTTCTATATTCGGATATTAGAATTAGCGCTTTAGTGTAGGATTCTTGTGTTGTTTTTGACAGTGTGTTGAGCATGATAGATCTGTATATGTCTACCTTCTGTGTGGATATTTTGTGATAACTGATATTTTGTCACAGCTGGGATATTTTGTTACAGTTGGGATATTTTGCGTGAACTGGTACATATTTTGACTGCTGGAATATTTTTTTTACAGCTGGTATATTGTGGTACATCTAGTATATTTTATGACAAATTGTATATTTTGTGACAGCTTGGATATTTTGTAACAACTGGAATATTTTGTTATGACTGGGATAAAATTATTGAAGCTGGGATATTTTATGACAATTGACATATTTTGTGACAACTGTGAGATTTTGTGACAGCTTGAATGTTTTATAACAGCTGGGATGTTTTGTTCTATCTGGGATATTTAGTTAAAGCTGTAACATTTTGTAACAACTGATACATTTTGTTACAGCTGAGATATTTTGTGACAGCTGGTATATTTTGTGACAGTTGGGATATTTTTTTGAAAACTGAATTACTTAATGACAGCTGTGAAATTTTATATAACTGAGATATTTTGTGGTAGCTGCATGATTTTGTAATAGCTGGGATATTTTGTGACAGCTGTATATTTTGTTACTGCTGTGATATTTTATTACTGCTGGGATATTTTGTGACATCTGGGATATTTTATGATAAATGAGATATTTTGTGACAGCTTGAATATTTTGTGATAGCTGTGATATTTTGTGACAAATGATATATATTCTGTGACAGCTTGGATATTTTTTTGCAGCTGGGATATTTTGTGTGAACTGAGATATATTTTGGCTGCTGGAATATATTTTATTACATCAGGGACATTTTGGTACAGCTGGTATATTTTGTGACATTCGTGATATTTTGCTTCTGCTGGGATATTTTGTTACTGCTGTGACATTTTGTTACTGCTGAAATATTTTTTTACCACTGGGATACTTTTTTACATGTGGGATATTCTCTGACAACACAATATGTGTGTTATAGCTTTGATATCTTGCAACAACTGAGATATTTTGTGGCAAATGAGATTTTGTGACAGCTGTGATATTTTTTTATTGCTGGTATATTTTATTACTGTTGGGATATTTTGTTACTGCTGGGACATTTTGTTACCGCTGTGACATTTTGTGACATCTGAAATATTTGTTACGACTGTGATAAAATTGTTGAAGCTGAGATATTTTCTGACAACTGAGATATTTTGTGACAACTGTGATGTTTTGTGACAGCTTGGATGTTTTGTGACAGCTGGGATGTTTTGTGACTGCTAGGATGTTTTGTTGAAGCTGGGATATTTTGTTACAGCTGTAACATTTTGTAATTATTGAGTCATTTTGTGACAACTTAGGAAATCTTTTGACAGCTGGAATTATTTGTGACAGCTGTGATATCTTGTGACAGCTGTGTTATTTTGTAACAACTGAAATATTATGTTACAACTGGGATATTTCATTACAACTGGGATATTTTGTAATAGCAGGGATATTTTGCTACTGCTGGAATATTTTTTTACTACAGGGATGTTTTGTTATTGCTGTGCCAATTTGAGACAGCTGGATGATTTTGTGATAGCTGGGATATTTTGTGATAGCTGGGATATTTTGTGATAGCTGGGATATTTTGTGACAATTGAGAGATTTTGTAACAGCTGGGATATTTTGTGACAGTTGAGACATTTTGTAACAGCAGGGATATTTTGAGACAACTGTGATATTTTGTAACAGCTGAGATATTTTGTGACATCTGGGATATTTTGTTATAACTATTTTGTGACAGCTGGAAGATTTTGTGATAGCTGGGATATTTTGTGACAAATTATATATTTTGTGACAGCTGGGACATTTTGTTACATTTGGGATATTTTGTGTGAACTGATATATTTTTTGGCTGCTGGAACATTTTTTATAACAGCTGGGATAATGTGCTACAGCTGGTATATTTTATGGCAAATTCTATATTTTGTGACAGCTGGGATCTTTTGTTACTGCTGGGATATTTTGTTACCGCTGGGATATTTATGTGACATCTGGGATATTTTGTGATAACTAAGATATTTTGTGACAGCTGGAAGACTTTGTGATAGCTGGGATATTTTGTGACAAATTCTATATTTTGTGACAGCTGGGACATTTTGTTACATTTGGGATATTTTGTGTGAACCAATATATTTTTTGGCTGCTGGAACATTTTTTATAACAGCTGGGATAATGTGCTACAGCTGGTATATTTTATGGCAAATTCTATATTTGTGACAGCTGGGATCTTTTGTTACTGCTGGGATATTTTGTTACCGCTGGGATATTTATGTGACATCTGGGATATTTTGTGATAACTAAGATATTTTGTGACAGCTGGAAGACTTTGTGATAGCTGGGATATTTTGTGACAAATTCTATATTTTGTTATGACTGGGATACTCTGTTGCAGCTGAGATATTTTCTGACAACTGAGATATTTGGGACAGCTGGGATATTTTATGACAGCTAGGATATTTTGTGACAGCTGGAATATTTTGTGACAGCTGAGATATTTTGTTACAACTTTAGTATTTCATGACAACTTTGATATTTTGTAACAGCTGGCATATTTTATAAGAACTATGATTTTTTGTGACTGCATTGATAATTTGTGACAGCTGGGATATTTTGTTACTGCTGAGGTATTTTGTTATTGCTGGGGTATTTTGTGACATCTGGGATATTTTGTAATAACTGAGATATTTTGTGACAGGTAAAATATTTTGTGATAGTTGGCATATTTTGTGACAAATGAGATATTTTTTTACAGTTGGGATATTTTGTGTGAACTGAGATATATTTTGACTTCTGGAATATATTTTATTACAGCCGGGATATTTTGGTACAGCTGGTAATTTTATGACAACTTGTATATTTTTGGACATTTGGGATATTTTGTAGCAGCTGGGATATTTTGTGACTGCTGGATCATTTTGTTATTGCTGTGCCATTTTGTGACAATAGAAATATTTTGTAACAGCTGGAATATTTTGTTATGACTAGGATACTCTGTTGCAGCTGGGATATTTTCTGACAACTGAGATATTTTGTTACAGATGGGATATTTTGTGACAACTGAGATATTTGGTTACAACTATAATATTTTGTGACAACTTTGATATTTTGTAACAGCTGGCATATTTTGTGAAAACTATGATATTTTGTGACTGCTATTATATTTTGTGACAGCTGGGATATTTTGTTACTGCTGAGATATTTTGTTATTGCTGGGGTATTTTGTAACATCTAGAATATTTTGTGATAACTAGGATATTTCGTGACAGGTGGAATATTTTGTAACAAATGAGATATTTTATTAACAGCTGGGATATTTTGTTACAGCTGGGATATTTTGTGACAACTGGTATATTTTATGACAGCTAGGATATTTTGTGGCAGCTAGGATATTTTGTGACAACTGGGAAATTTTCTTGGAGCTATGATATATTATGACAGCTGTGATTTTTTTGTGACAGCTAAGACAACTGAAAAATTTGTTGTAGGTAGCCATTAGAGCTGAAATAGAGAAAAGATGCAAGACAATTTCAGAAATGCTCTATTTGTTAGTCCAAAGGAAAAAAAAAATATAGATATAACAAATTCTGGAGACACATGATCACCTACCCCATCAAGCATGATTATAAAAAAAAATTAAAGAGCCCATTTCATGCCAAGTGGCGTATAGGGAATATGCTGTTAGTGACCATAAATTTTACAGACCTTCAGCACATGATTTTTGGGGTAACGTGGTCGATATTACGCCCGTGCCACTTTACTTTACCAGAAAAAAATCTGGTACCATTTAAGGCTGGGTGAACCTGGCAGCCATCGGTTGGGATCAAACCCTACCTCTTCTCCTTTGTAGTCCAGTTCACTAACCACTGAGCTATCGTGGCTCCACAGCAAGCATGGTACTTGGTATTAATAATGATGACAACTTTGCAGTAATAATCAACAACACAAAAATGTTGTGGCCACAAACTATATCTTTCCTCATTGGTTAAATCAAATGAGAGAGGAAAGAAGAACTAGCCAACAACTCTGTGTCTCAGCTCTGTTCTGTTTCTCTTCACATGTATTTTACAGTTTTGGTGGTAAAGAGTTCTTGACACGGGTCTGTAGTTTGCTTCATTTATAATAAGCATTACGTTTCTTCTCCTCTTCTTTCCTTCCTGATTTACTTTTCACATCCAGGTGAGAAATAGTTTACAGAGTTTTTCTCTTTGATTTCCTATTCTGCTTTCACATTTCTTTTTAGTATTCTGTCTATCCAACATATCTGAGTGGTATCCTCTTGGTTTTTATGTTTTATAGCATTTGTTAATAACTGTATGGATTGTGTTTGGTTGTTTCTGTCTTGATTCATGGCCTATTGAATTCATTGTTTAATTATATATTCTTCTTTGGAGGTGTTCCCAAATCTTGTTCTTAGTTCTTTACTTCTGATTTTGTCTGTCAAGCTGGCTCCTATGATTTATCTGACACATTTCACTTCTGTGGCATTTAACTTATTCTTCATATTCTACCTTTCAGCTCCCTGTGGAGCATAGGTCTTTCACAAACACTTTCCAAGACGTTCTGTTTCTTACCATTCATTTAAGATCATTCCAAGTCTTCCCCAACATCTTCATCTCTGCTTCTATCTGTCTTCTCCAAGAATTACTTGGTCTTCCTCTGTCTTTTTCCCTGGGGATTCCAAAAAAGGGATTTTAGTTCTAAACTTTGTTCAACATACGTAGAGTAGTTATTTGATCAGCACATGACCTGTTCTTCCTAAAACCTGCTTGTTAATCTCTCAGATGTTTCTCTATAGCCTCTTTTAGTCTCTCCAGAATTATTCTGCTTCATATATTTTTCCTGGCACTGATAGTAGCATAATTCCCCTATAATTTGTGCACTCCTGTAAACTACCTTTCTTTAGTAGTTTGATCATATAACCTTCTTTCCAGTCTTAGGTATTTCGTCCCTCTCCCAAATTGTATCTAATAGATTACGTAACACCTTGGTAGAGGTGTTAAATATCTGCTTTGATGGCTTCCAAAGGAATTTCACCTGGTCTTGTGGCCTTACCATTTTTTACAAGCTTGATGACTTTCATTATTTCTTCCTTGCTTGGTTTTCCACAGTTTACGTGTAACTCTTCTTCTGCTGGTAGTATATCTGAAGGGTTATTTGAGCCGGGTCTGTTCAAAAGTTCTTCAAAGTGTTCCTTCCATCTCTCCATTAGTTCCCTTATATTACTAAGCAGATTTCCTTTCATATCTTTAATAAAGGCATTTATCTGTTTGTATTTTCCACTTAATTTCTGTGTGCTGTTGTACAGTTCTTTCATATTCCCTTTATTTGCTGCTTCCTCTGTCTCTTTAACTAGTTCATGTATATATTTCCTCTTATCCCTTTTAATGCATCTTCTCATTTCTTTGTTCACCTCTGTGTAAGCTTTCTGTGTCTTGGCTTTATTACTTCTCATTTTGCTTTTATTCATGTCTGCTTTCTTATTCTTTCTTTCTTTAATTTTATCCAGGGTTTAAACTGTCATCCATGCCTTATTCTAGCATTCTCTTTTCCCTCAGCGTTTCTTCACATGTCTCTTTCCATATATCCTTTACCTGTTTCCAATAATCTTCTATATTGATTGTATTTTCTAGTTGTTGGAGGACTTGGTATTTGTTTGATATTGTGACTGCAAATTTGTCTTTAATTCCTTGTTCTTTAAGAAATTATACATTGAAATACTTTCTGCCCTTATTTGTTTTAGTATCTTGTTAGTTTAAGTTTAAGTTTGGCTATCAGAAGGTGATGGTCTGATGCACATCTGCTCCTCTATATACTTTTACATTCTGTAAGGATGACTTCAACTTATTATTAATACATATGTGGGCAATTTGATTCTTCGTTCTATGATCTGGTGACACCCATGTAGCTTTATGTATTTTTATGTTGGAATATTGTTCCCCCTAAGCTCATTTGATTAAGAGCACAGAAGTTCACGAATATCTCTCTATTCTCATTTATATCTCCAAGTCCATGTTTTCCCATAATCTCTTCAAAACATCTATTGTCTGATCCTACTTTTGCATTTAGATCTCCATGAAGATTATAATATCCTCGGCTCGTCTTTTATCCATCTGACATTGCAACTGTTATAGAATTCACCTTTAACTAAATCATCCTTATCATTGGTTGGTGTGTTGCATTGGATAATGTGTATTTTTACTTTGCTTTTTGTTGTTAAAACATTTAAAAATGTTGCTCTCATTAGTCTTGGCCCTACTGCTTCCCATTCTATCAGTGTCTTCTGTACATTCCTTGATAACATTATGAGAACTCCTTGACTATGTTGTGCTCCAGGTTCCCAGTGTCCTGATGATAAAATCATCTCTCCTGTATTTAGTTTTATCCTTTCCATTCCTAGCCATCTTGTTTCACACATTCCTAGAATATCTATTTTGTAATTTCTAATTTCTGTTGCTACCTGTGCAGCTTTTTCTTGTTCATTTAGGTTACATACATTCCAGGTGCCAATTCTGGAGGATTTCCTGATAGACAAAAGGTGAGTCAGCAACCCGGACTCCTTACGGCTTTCTTTGAATTGCGTCATACATCTCTTAGACAGAGAGCCTTTATCTTACCTGGATAGCAAATTTACTTTTATTCTTTTCTTTGACTTGTCATATTCGTGAAGTTTTTTAGGCTTATTTTTTTACAGTACAGGTTAGCCAGTCCCAATCCAACTCTCCTTAGTCGCCTCTTACGAATATGCATGGTAAGGAACAGCGCCACTATAATTAAATTCCCCTTTGTGCTTCGCAGCACACAGGCACATTTAACTTATTAGTTATTCCAAAATCTAGCTTTCAAGTTCTTTTTAAAAATATGTTGTGATTTCTTTCTTTGTCAATAATGATATGATTTTGCCAAAAATTTGGCTTGCTTTTCTGCATCATAAGTCCACTCTTCCATTGCTTGGAGATAGGGGACAATATAAAATACACAATATATTGAATATCACGTGATGATGCAAGAAGAGCTACAGAAAAGTAAATCTGTAGAAAGATGAGACAAACTACATTTTGGCAAAAACCTTCAACAGCTACAAATCAACAGAAAATATTATAAAAAAAACAAACACAAAAATCAGGCAAGTACAAATCTTAAAATGGATAAAGAGGTCTAATTATAGTGTATAACGTAATGTTCTTAATACCATTTTGTGTTTATTTTACACATCTACCACTGCTTGCTTGTTGTCATGTCACATGACATCAATGGTATTTGTGATCTTTTGCCATTAATTTCATTAATTATTTATTTGCCACTTATCAACTTGTTGAAATCATTTTTCTTATTTGAAATTTCACTGAAACATCTTAGAGGTCATCTTTTTTATTTTATTTTACTGTTTCATCTGATTGCTGTTGGATGTTCTTTTCTTTCTTTGCTGTTTCATCTAACTGCAGTTGGATGCTATTTTCTTTTTTTACAGGTGGATGCTCTTTTCTGTTTCTGCTGATTCATCTGTTTGCTGTTGGATGCTGTTTTATTTTTTTGCTGTTTTCTCTGATGCTTTGGATAAAATACAGAGAGAAATATAGTTATTGAATTATTTAATAAAAAATTGGACGATTAGGAAATGAATATGTAATCTTTTTTTTATATAGACACTATATGTATTTTTATGGTTTTTCTACTGAACTCATTAGTTGCAAGCTGGGATTTGTTTGTCATGTCATACCAAAAGTGAATAAATCGGGAGAAACAACTTATAGACCACATAGTTTCTTGCAGGATCAGCAACTCAAAATGGATCAAAACATCACTGTATTATTTCTATTGAGTTATATAACAACAGTGTATGTCTATGGTGATTGGAACTTTGATATAGAAGATATTGCATTGTGTTACCGTGTTACCTTCTAGACAGACAAGATGTACCCTTTCTAGTAAGAATCTGAAAATAAAAATTTACTCTAGTCATTTCATCACCAGGACCTAAGAGCCAATGACTATGATCAAACATACAATATTTAACTCTGCCCATCACCAGCTTTACTGTACCCACAAGCTGAATTTGTATTGTAGCCTTTTTCTGTGCTTTTTTAACTCCTATTTCTCTATTGGTGGTTTATCTACTTTCATTTCCCAGACATCCAAAGCTCAACTGATATCAGATCAACTCTACTTCCTCAAAGACCGGATAAATGAACACCTTATATGGAGCTACAAGGCAACTCAGAAATACCTGCAGATATCAATACATGGCAATGTGCCAAACGGCATCAGCTAACTGGCTTCTAAATCCATAAAAACAACATCTCCCATACTTAACCATCAAAACAACACAGGAAAGGGTGTCAGGTTAAAAAAGAGGCAAATCATGGGTGGGCCAAGCAGATGTCATCAAACAGGTCTGTGGACTTACCAATATCAATTCTGGCGAGAAGTGGATACCGGTGCCTACATCATTCAAGTGGACATTCTCGTGTATTGTCACACTTGACAGGAAATGTCGGGAACCGGACTCAGTCGTGGTCAAAATGAAGGTCAATGGTCTCATCTGGGATAACACCAATGATAAAGATGCAGTCATCTATACAGACGGATCTGTAAGACGACACCAAAGGAGTGCATGGGCATTTACAGCATGCTCAGCAGGCAGAATAGTCAAGGAAAACAGTGGTGCATACATTATGACCATGACTAGCATGACAATGGAGGTGATGGCAGTTACTAAGGCATTCATCTGGTTAGAGTCACAAGAATACACCCATGCCTGTATACTGAGTGATTCGATGAGCATGATAAGAAAAGTGGAGGTGGGATCTGTATGTATGCAATGGGTAGAGTCATTATGGAAGTAAAAAATACGTATGTAAGGTCACCTTTGTCTATGTCCCAGAATATGCGGAAGTACAGGGAAATGAAAGAGCGGACAGATCGGCTAGCTGTGCTATTGTTTATGATGGTCAACCAATGGATCAGGTGAACATTATCAATGCCTTCCGGGAAATGGGAAGGACACAGGACTTTGACAACCATGAGTCCACATCACTCCTTCAGATAAAAGAGGTGGGAGTTTAGATGGGTACCACCGAACTTACTGGGCATATAAGAAGACTTATCAACCAACACAGAACTGGAGTTGTCATTCGCTGGACATTCTGAGACTTGCTGAGGAGGGGATCTAAGCACCTATGGACATGTTTGAAGCGGAATGATGATGACGCGCTAATAACTCAATATCCACCAAACCCTATCCAAAATTTGCTGACATACAGTTTTGCAAGTGGTTACACTTTTAAGGATTGTTTTATTCTATTTATTTGTAAATTACATTTTTACCCACTTGTACAAAATATATCTTTGTTTTTAGAAAAGAGATTTTGTTAAATTATTGAATAAATTTGTAACAGCCATTAATGTCATTCTACAACTTTACCATTCACAAACATATTACAAACTGCTAGAATTTTTCATGAAAGAATATTCAACATCAGAGACAGTTGTTTATCACTGACACTTTAGTTAATTTTCTCATTTGTGTCTTTCCTAGAAGTTAAAATACATATTTAATTTTGAAAGTAAACAAAATCAGTGTATTTTTATCAAGTGCAAATATATAATTTAACAAAAGCAATTATTTGTTACTGACATCTGACAACCAGTTAGCACTCTTGTTAGATGTGATGTTCTGCATTGTTACTAATGCTCTAAGAAATAAAGAATCTGTTTCATTAATTTGTATTAACTATTGTTAATTTATTTCTTTATTACACAAAAGCATATATACCAGGTGCAAAGCAGGTCTACTTGTTAAAAGGTGAAGCTGGCTCTTTTTACACAAAGAGCCCAGGGTTTGAGATTGGGTTCATCAGTCATCTCAGCTGAATAAAATAGATATGTGACCTGTAGTGAGGGAAGTAATGGCATAAAGAAGATAATATACAATGTGACCAAGAGAGTGATGCCCCTTTACTCCACTACTCAATGTTGGCAATGCTTGTAATCATGTGATGACTAAAAGAGTATGCCTCTTCTACATCTACCCCTAAAAGAAAGTTAAGTGAGTGTGGTTGTGTTGTGATGTGGTTTACGGTAAAATTCTGATATTTCCACTTTAGGCCCAACACTTCAGCACCTTATTTTTCAGTACTGGATTGTCTTCCCTAACCATTTGTCCAGATTAGACTAGTTACTGGGTAAAGGCATCAAGATGCATAGAAATCTGAAGTTGCTGTAAAGCTGATTATAATAATGAACATTAAAAAAAAAAGTAAAAAAAAATGGTATGGTAATAGCTTTATGTAGGTGAGAAACAAAGTGGTATGGTAATAGCTTTACGTAGGTGAGAAACAAACCAAAAGTGGTATAGTAATAGCTTTACATAGGTGAGAAACAAAACAAAAGTGGTATGGTAATAGCTTTACGTAGGTGAGAAACAAAACAAAAGTGGTATGGTAATAGCTTTACGTAGGTGAGAAACAAAACAAAAGTGGTATGGTAATAGCTTTACGTAGGTGAGAAACAAACAAAAGTGGTATGGTAATAGCTTTACGTAGGTGAGAAACAAAACAAAAGTGGTATGGTAATAGCTTTACGTAGGTGAGAAACAAAACAAAAGTAGAGCATTTCAGCCAAGAAGGCCTTCAGCTGGAACAATAAAGCTTTTAGTAAAGGCTGGCATAACCTTACACAAAATACATTTTCTTAAAATAAAAGATTACTTACTGACTTATGCACATGCACCACCAAGAATTGTGAGGAGCTGCAATATTTTTGTCCTGAGTCTAAGTGTATTGTATTTGGCAGTTATTAACCTTTACTGCTGCTGGGTTTCCTGTAACATTGTCTATCTGTATGACTTTTGGTCCCAGTCTATCAACAGGTACACAGCATGTTACTGGTTCAGTGGTTTAATGCATATGATCCAAAATTTGCTTGTGTCTCTATACATTTAGTGTTAGTTGTGATTTCAACAGTTCACCTGAATTTCACCATTTCTTATTCTGTATTTTACAGTAACCGGTAATGGTTGTGACATTTCACATGTTGTGATCTTTCTCTGTAATATCTATCTATTGTCCTTTCGAGCCGAAGACAGCACATAGGGCAGAACCACAATCTCAAAAACAGAAACCTTGCGTGCCAAAATGGCACATATTGCAGAGATCTCTCTAATATGCCTACCTTAAATATAGGACTATGTTTGACATATTTAAATTAATAGAGTACTTGCAACTAACTCATGCTAAGTCAAATGTAAGACATTTATTACAGCGTTTGAAAAGCTAAATTTTAATGGAGGAAAACTTAATATATTTAATACAGTATTTGTAACTTAAACTTTAACCTTTGGAAATGTAAAACAGTCATAGAGTACATCAAACTAAACTTTAATCTTTGGAAATGTAAGGCCATTAATGCAGTACTTGAAACTAAACTTTAATCTTTGGGAATGTAAGACCATTAATGCAGTACTTCAAACTAAACTTTATTTTTGAAAATTTGTGACCATTAATACAGTACTTCAAACTAAACTTTTTAATCTTTGAAAATTAACAGCGTTAATACATTACCTCAAACTAAACTTTAATTGTAAATTTAAGTCAGTTAATACATTACCTCAAACTAAACTTTAATTATTGGAAATGTAAGACCATTAATTCAGTACTTCATCTAAACTTTAATCTTTTAAAATTTAAGACCATTAATACAGTACTTCAAACTAAACTTTTTAATCTTTGAAAATTTAAGACCATTAATACAGTACTTCAAACTAAAATTTAATCATTGGAAATATAAGAACCATTAATAAAGTACTTGAAGCTAAACTTTAATTTTTGAAAATTTAAGACCGTTAATACATTACCTCAAACTAAACTTTAATCATTGTAACTATAAGACAGTTAATACATTACCTCTAACTAAACTTTAATCGTTGTAAATAAGACCGTTAATACAGTGCTTGCAACTAAAACTTTGAGAAAGGGGAATTCATGTTAGTTAAAACACATTCCATATCAAACTTTAGCAAAAATCTGTATGTTACTCTCTTGTAGAGTTCACTCAGAGGCAGGACTTATTGAATGGTTTCAGATTGATGAAAGGGTTGAAGCAAGAGTGTACTTCATCTCTCTTGTTTTATGGAACTGCCATCGACAGCAGTGATGCTTTACAGGTTCCAAAGGCATTGAATAGCTACTTGAGTCTCATATAGAGGATCTTGACTTTGTAGACATAATAATTCTTATCAGTAGTTATGTGAAAACAGTGTAAGAAAAAACAAATGTCATGTCATCAATTGGTAGCAGAATATTTACTGCTACTTCACTCCCAGGTTCGAGACCTGATCATCTACACTGATGGCTTGGTCACAAGAGATGTTCGGAGTGGTTGGTATTTTGTTGTGTAATCTAATGGAAAGATGATAGATAAAGGTGCAGAAGCCAACAAGACCTCATGCAAATTTATGGAGATTGTGGCTTGACGGGAGCTATCATTTAGCTGGTTAAGAGACCAACAACATATGTGGTCTTCGCGATTGATTTGACTGACTAAGGATGTTTCATCGGATTGACAAGAACATACTCCACAGGCAGTGGGTGCACCTACTCCACATGTCTCCTGTTAGCAACCAAGCTTGGATATACTGCCCTAGACACTAGGATGTTCGTGGCAATGAAATAACCGAGAAGTTGGCGGGGTCTGCAATTACGCAAGAAATATGAGAAAATTGACATGTATCACATAATGATGGCTTTAAAAGAACACCTGTCACAGGATGGCTACAAGAAAGCCGAGGATAACCCATGGATCAAAATAATGATGGAACACGGCGTCATGAAGGACGAAAGCAGGAAGGAACCCAACACGGTCAATCAATACAAGACTTTTAGTGATGGCTTTAAAAGAACACCTGTCACAGGATGGCTACAAGAAAGCTGAGGATAACTCATGGATCAAAAGAATGATGGAACACGGCGTCATGAAGGACGAAAGCAGGAAGGAACCCAACAAAGTCAATCAATACAGTACATATAATGATGACTTTAAAAGAACACCTGTCACAGGATGGCTACAAGAAAGCTGAGGATAACTCATGGATCAAAAGAATGGTGGAACACGGCGTCATGAAGGACGAAAGCAGGAAGGAACCCAACAAGGTCAATCAATGCAGTACATATAATGATGACTTTAAAAGAACACCTGTCACAGGATGGCTACAAGAAAGCTGAGGATAACCCATGGTTCAAAAGAATGGTGGAACACGGCGTCATGAAGGACGAAAGCAGGAAGGAACCCAACACGGTCAATCAATACAAGACATGAACCATCAGTGGATGAACATTTCTATGGTTGCTGGAACTTGTGGCGGATCAGATATGGGAATGCCCTGACTTCGGTGACGCCAGTTCGCACTAAAGACTAACATAATAAGACTTGGAATCAAACACGAAAATTAAATAAATTTAGAGAAAAATGAACCTGAAAGAAATAGCATTTGATGAAATAAATCACTAGATATAACTCAGAAGCTGCATAGATCAAGAAAAAGACACAAATACATACATTAGAATCGAAAGAGTAAAGGCAGCAATGACTTTCGAAAAATGGAAATCAAAATTACTCATCACAAAAACAAAGCTCAAAATTGTTAAAACAAATGTAGTGTTCACCCTTAACTTATGGATACGAGAGAAGAAAAAACGAAAGTATTAAGAAATATGAAAGAATGATAATTCTCGAAATCTCGCATAAGGATAAAACGCCTGGAACAGACAGACTCATTGCGGAGTTCTATAAACATTTTCCCCCTTCATAGCAACACTCCTGCTGAAGATTTTTAAGGATTCCTTCCACAAAGGACATCTACCTCCGAGGATCAGCGTGTCATACATCTCCTTACTGCTGAAGAACAATATAGAGAAGACACAAGTAACAGACTACAGACCGATATCGCTGCTCAACGTAGACTATAAAATACTGACAAAGTCCCTGACGAATAAGTTAACGCCGTTTATGTTCTCACTCGTCCCCGAAGACCAGCAATGCAGCATCCAAGGCTAAAATAGAAACAACCACTTCATACGATACATCATCACCTACACACATACTCGTACAAGAAACATACCTTCATCGATTCTGTCCTTGGACCAAGAAAAGGCGTCGTACACTCCTACTTACAGAAAACGCTGCGCAAATGCAAATATGGGAGACAACTTTCGACGATGCATCAACATCATGTACTCCAGACCAGGGTGTTGCCATACTACTTTTTTTTAAATCTTTTTTTAAAATTGTCAAAATTCTGTGAATGTATTGAGGATGCTGTCTGTTGATCTAGTGTTTGATGGAAAGAAGACAGTGCCGTCAGCATACGCTAACAATTTCTGCTCTCCTTTCCCTGACATGAATGTACCCTTTATGGAACTGTCTCGTCTGATACTCTCAAGGAACGGTTCTATGGACAGTGCGTGAAGTGGAAGAGAGAGGGAACACCCCTGTCGAACCGATCTAGTTAGCCTGAATATCTCTGTGAACGAATGGTTCACTAGAACTTCACTTTGAGGTCTAGAATAAAAGATGTGTATCCATTGTATGAAGCGTCCTCCTATGTTGTTGTTCAGTAGTGTTTTGTAGAGGGTTGGAATAAGCTTCTCTGGAAGACTTTTTCTTGGTCGAGAGATAGAATGGAAGACTGGCTGTCTTTGTCATGAGTGTACTTTATAATGTCTCGGATAAAGTGTATGTGTTGGTGGATGTTTATGTCGAGAGATAGGACGGAAGACTGGCTGTCTTTGTCATGAGTGTACTTTATAATGTCTCGTATAAAGTGTGTGAGCTGGTGGATGTTTCTGTTGAGAAATAGGATGGAGGACTGGCTGTCTTTGTCATGAGTGTACTTTATAATGTCTCGTATAAAGTGTGTAAGCTGGTGGATATTTCTGTCGAGAGATAGAATGGAAGACTGGCTGTCTTTGTCATGAGTGTACTTTATAATGTCTCGTATAAAGTGTGTGTGCTGGTGGATGTTTCTATCGAGAGATCGGATGGAAGACTGGCTGTCTTTGTCATGAGTGTACTTTATAATGTCTCGTATAAAGTGTGTGAGCTGGTGGATATTTCTGTCGAGAGATAGAATGGAAGACTGGCTGTCTTTGTTATGAGTGTACTTTATAATGTCTCGTATAAAGTGTGTGTGCTGGTGGATGTTTCTGTCGAGAGATCGGATGGAAGACTGGCTGTCTTTGTCATGAGTGTATTTTATAATGTCTCGTATAAAGTGTGTGAGCTGGTGGATGTTTCTGTCGAGAGATAGGATAGATGACTGACAGTCTTTTTCATGAGTGTACTTTATAATGTCTCGTATAAAGTGTGTGAGCTGGTGGATGTTTCCGACAAGAGATAGGATAGATGACTGACAGTCTTTTTCATGAGTGTACTTTATAATGTCTCGTATAAAGTGTGTGAGCTGGTGGATATTTCTGTCGAGAGATAGAATGGAAGACTGGCTGTCTTTGTCATGAGTGTACTTTATAATGTCTCGTATAAAGTGTGTGTGCTGGTGGATGTTTCTGTCGAGAGATCGGATGGAAGACTGGCTGTCTTTGTCATGAGTGTATTTTATAATGTCTCGTATAAAGTGTGTGAGCTGGTGGATGTTTCTGTCGAGAGATAGGATAGATGACTGACAGTCTTTTTCATGAGTGTACTTTATAATGTCTCGTATAAAGTGTGTGAACTTGTGGATGTTTCCGACAAGAGATAGGATAGAAGACTGGCTGTCTTTGTCATGAGTGTTCTTTATATTGCCTCGTATAAAGTGTGCGTGCTGGTTGATGTTTCTGTCGATAGATAGGACGGAAGACTGGCTGTATTTGTCATGAGTGTACTTTAAAATGTCTCGTATAAAGTGTGTGAGCTGGTGGATGTTTCCGACGAGAGATAGGATGGATGACTGGCAGTCTTTGTCATGGGTGTATTTTATAATGTCTCGTATAAAGTGTGTGTGCTGGTGGATGTTTCTGTCGAGAGATAGGATGGAAGACTGGCTGTCTTTGTCATGAGTGTACTTTATAATGTCTCGTATAAAGTGTGTGAGCTGGTGGATGTTTCTATCGAGAGATAGAATGGAAGACAGGCTGTATTTGTCATGAGTGTACTTTATAATGTGTCGTATAAAGTGTGTGAGCTGGTGGATGTTTCTATCGAGAGATAGGAGGGAAGACTGGCTGTCTTTGTCATGAGTGTACTTTATAATGTCTCGTATAAAGTGTGTGTGCTGGTGGATGTTTCTCTCTTATACATTACACTGTTGGCCTTTATGCTGGAGTATTGTCATGAAAGGTTTGAGTTTGTTAATGCTTTTGTTAGAATGCTGTAGTCTGTGTTAAGTAGGGAAATGGGGGTGTAGTTTTTAAGAAGCTACTTGTGTGTGTTGTCTTTCCGGAGCAATGTTATGTAAGACATGTTTATGCTTGGAGTGAGTTGTTTCTTTGTGAATGAGTCTGTGTACATTCTGAGAAGAAGTGAGCCTAAGAGAGGAAAGAAATGTTGCAAGAATTATATTGTGAGGCCGTCACCGCCCTGAGATTTGTACTTCTGCACTTCTTGTACTGCCTCTGTTTTGTCAGCTAGTGTGAGTTCTGCGTAAAGTTTTTCCCAGTCGGCGTCTAGTAATTTCCTTGTGTATTGCATTAATTTGTCTGTATGTGTGAATGTGAACAGGATTTTAAGCTGCTTTAATTTTCATATTAGTATTATTGTCTGCTTCTTTCTTAATAGTAGGGAATTTAAATGTATTTCTTTTCATACTAGGATTTTAAACTGCTTTTTTCTTCATGCTAGTATTTTAAATTTTTTCTCTGGTCATTCTAGGATTTTCAAAAGGTTAACTTTTGAAGCTAGAAATATAAACTCTCTCAACTCTCTTAACTCCTACATTTTAATCTCTGTCTATTACTGCTATAAATTTTAACAGCCTCTCACTCATTCTCTTTCTACTATCTATATCTTAATGTTTAATATAAATATCACTGCATCTCTCTTTTTCGTTCTCTCTCTTTCTCCATCTCTTAATGTTAGAGTTTTATACTGCCTCTCTCCCTCTCCCAGTGACATTAATTATAGATAAATAATTGTCTATCTCCAAAACTCCGCCCTTTTTCTACTAGAATTTTGAAATTTCAACTGCATAGTATTTTGCTTGTGTTATTGATACCTCTCTCTCTCTCTAACATTATCTCTTCTAGACTCTACAGTGAAGTGATGAGACGGCATATGCTAATTTTTGTAAATTAACTTCTTTGGACTTGTGATCTATAAAAATGTTTAGAAACTTTAAACAGTTGATTATCAGCTAAGAAATATAATAATTCTTTGAAGAAAATATATTTAAATGTTGCATAATATTTACAAGCATGGTTCGTTCTAGCATATCAAACTTAAATGCAAAAAGTGTTCTACCGTTGAATTGTTGATGAAAATATTAATATAAACTTACCTGCTTAAGAAATTTAATTATCTTGCTTTATTATAAGGAAGCAACTCCTGTTAAATTAATAGTAACACTTCTTTAATCGTCGATATATTGTAATTGTAAATTGTCAAAGTTTTATTCATAGGCATATTGTTTCCCAGAAAATAATTTTTTTCACAAAATGTGCAAGTTCCTTAAAAATTTCTATAAGAAATTGCAAATATTAAAGTATCAAATTAAAGAAATGTTTCTTTCCTTAATTTGTGGTTGCAATTATTAATTATTTATAATTTCTCTCAAAAATTAAAGTTATCTTCCTTTGGTCACTGAAAAGTCAACTTCGGTCTGAAATAAGAAAACAAAGCTGTATAAAGTCCGGTGCAGTGAACATTTTTTTGAAATTACGTGAAATTGTATATAAAATTTGTGTTATTCATCTAGCTACTACTGCTGTTGGCTGTCTTGTATTAGGTAAAGAAGCTGTTCGCGCGATGAAGCTGTGTTTACAACATGTGTTCAAATTATCCAGCACAGGCCTCAAGATATTCTGAGACTTGTCTCTTACTATTTTCGAAAACCTTCTGGATCTATATATCTATCTTTCGTTCGCCTGAAGTATTGTCTATATCTGCAATGTCGTTTCCTGTATAAATGTTACCGTCTTTTCTCATTCTTGCAGTGGTGCATATAGTCTTGTCTGTAGTGTTGTATTAATGGTATAAGTGTACTTTCCTCAGTCTACTATATTCAGTGTATTCTTGAAATATGCGTCCCGCTGTCTGGGGCGCCTGTACACATGTACATGTAGTTGAGGTGCCGATCTTGAATTTTGTAGACACGTGACCGTGGAGTCAATTGTGTCCTGTTCTAATGCGTACAATGATAACTTGTTCCCATCTTTTCATATTATGAAATGCATCCTGCTTTTGAACATTTGATCTTCTGATTGATTTGATTATCTGTATCTTATGATGGTATGTAACCGGCGCACCTGATTGTGTGCCTGTTGCACCTTCTTTTGAAAGCTGATCTGCTCTCTAGTTTCCTGTTATTCCATAGTGAGATGGGATCCACTGCAGGGCAATGCTGTGGTGTTTGTAGAATTCAGTCAATAAAGTTACGGATGTAGCTACTTTCTGGATTGCAGTGCCTGGAGCACTGATCTTGCATCTGTCAAAAACTCTACAGGTTGTGGGCTAAGACTACTGTTCAACAATGTTTCTATTGCCAACTTTATTGCTTTCATTTCTGGATCGGAATTGTGATAATATTTCCCTGTTACTATCTTATTCATTTGAGATGTAATTGTCTATCGCTATTTTCATAACAGGATTTTAAGCAGCTTTCATTTTCATATTAGCATTATTAACTGTTTCTGCCTTAATAGTAGAATTTTAAAATGTGTCTCTTTTCATACTAAGATTTTAAACTGCTTTTCTCTTCATGCTAGTATTTTAAATTGTCTCTCTGGTCATTCTAGGATTTTCAAAAGTTAACTTTTTATGTTAGAAATATAAACTCTATAACTCCTACATTTTACTCTATATCTGTTACTGCTAGAAATTTAAACTGCCTCTCTCTCTTATTCTATCTCTTCAATCTATATCTAAATTATATATATATATATATATATATATATATATATATATATATATATATATAACTGCATCTCTCTTTTTCGCTCTTTCGCTCTCTCTCTCTCTCTCTCTCTTAATGTTAGGATTTTAAACTGTCTCTCTCCCTCTTCCAGTGACATGAATTATGTGCAATTGTCTTTCTCCAATTCCCTTCCCTTTTTCAACTAGAATTTTGAAACTTCAACTGCATAGTATTTTCCTTGTGTTATTGATAACTCTCTCTCTCTCTCTCTCTAACATTATCCCTTCTAGATTGTACAGTGAAATGATGAGACGGGATTAGTTAATTTTTGTAAATTAAATCCTTGTGCACCTGTCATCTATAAAAATGTTTAGAAACTTTAACAGTTGATTATCAGCTAAGAAAAATAATAATTCTGTGAAGAATATATATTTAAATGTTGCATAATATTAACAGGCACGGTTGGTTCTAATATATCAAGATTAAATGCAGTAAAAGTGTTCTACCGTTGAACTGTTGATGAAAATGTTAATATATAATCTGCTTAGGAAATTAAAAGCTAACTTTCTAGATTAAAAGGGAAGCAACTCCTGTTAGATTAATGGTAACAAATGTTTATATGGATATATTGTAAATTATCTAAAGTATTTTTCATATGCATATCACTGACCGAAAAAAACAGTTTTCACATAAACTCTGCATCTTCCGATAAAATCTATAGGAAATAATAATTACTAGTGAATCAAATTAAAAGAAATGTATCGTTACTTAATTTGTAGTTGCAAATATAAATTATTTATTATTTATTTTTAAATCAAAAGTTATCTTCCCTAAGTAACAGAAATTTGTGTTATTAATCTACATACTACTGCTCTTGGCTGGCTTGTATTGGGTAAAGAAGTTGTTCACACGATGGAGTTGTGTTCACAGCATGTGTTCAAAATATCCACGGCAAGCCTCAAGACATTCTGAGACTTGTCTCTTACTATTTTCGAAAACCTTGTGGATCTATACATCTATCTTTCGTTTGCCTGAAGTATTGTCTATATCTGCAATGTCGTTTCCTGTATAAATGTTACCGTCTTTTCTCATTCTTGCAGTGGTGCATATAGTCTTGTCTAAAGAGTTGTATCAATGGAATATGTGTACTTTCCTCAGTCTACTATATTCAATGCATTCTTGAAATATGCGTTCCGATGTGTGGGGCGCTTGTCCACATGTACATGTAGTTGAGGTGCCGATCTTGAATTTTGTAGACACGTGACCGTGGAGTCAATTGTGTCCTGTTCTAATGCGTACAATGATAACTTGTTCCCATCTATTCATATTATGAAATGCATCCTGCTTTTGAACATTTGATCTTCTGATTGATTTCATTATCTGTATCTTATGATGGTATGTAACCGGCGCACCTGATTGTGTGCCTGTTGCACCTTCTTTTGAAAGCTGATCTGCTCTCTAGTTTCCTGTTATTCCATAGTGAGATGGGATCCACTGCAGGGCAATGCTGTGGTGTTTGTACAATTCCGTCAATAAAGTTGCAGATATAGCAACTTTCTGGATTGCAGTGCTGGAGCACTGATCTTGCATCTGTCATAAACTCTACAGGTTGTGGGCTAAGATTACTGTTCAACAGTTTTTCTATTGCAATTTTATTGCTTGCATTTCTGCATCGTAATTGTGATAATATTTCCCGTTTGCTATCTTTTCCATATCCCTAGTGTTATTTTCTGGGTACTCTATGTAGACCCCTGCTCCCCTTTTCTTTTCTATATATTGATCGAGTCACCGCACAGAGACATTATAAACACCCTATATAAATCTTATATAGTTTACTAAACTATTCACAACTTAATTCTGAATTAAAAAATAAAAAAAAAGAATGACTGTCTCTCTATTTTAATGCTTGAGGTGTAATTGTCTATCGCTATTTTCATAATAGGATTTTAAGCCGCTTTTATTTTCATATTAACATTATTAACTCATCATCATCATCATCGAGTGCCGTCTCCGCAACGAAGGTTGGCTACCATGGAGCGCCATTCTGCTCTGTCTCTTGCTTTGATGGAGCAGGTTGTCATAGGCTGATTTGTCCATCTTTTGATGTTACGTCCATGTTAATCTTGGTCTGCCTCTTTTACCTTGTATTCTCCCCTCCAGGATTATTTTCAGTAGGCTGTTGTGTCTTTTAACATGGCCCAAGAATCGCATTTGTCTTGTTCTAATTGTGTCCAGTAGTTCTCTTTTCATTTTTAGTTGTTTTAAGACTTCATCGTTTGTTTTCTTTTCCTTCCATCCAATTCTACCTATTCTTCTATATATCCACATTTCAAAGGCTTCAATTCTCTGTTCTGTTTTCTTGTCTAATGTCCATGTTTCAGCACCATATAGGAATATTGAGAAGATGTAACATTTTGCTATTCTTAGTTTTAGCTCAGTGTTATTTGTTTTGATGTTAGTATGTTCTTCATGACATTAAAATTACTTTTTGCCATTCCTATTCTTTTGTTTATTTCATTTGTACATTTTCCATCACTGGTTATAGTGTGTCCAAGGTAGTTATAGTTCTGAACTGTCTCCAGGTTTATTCCATCAATTTTGATATCCACTTGTGGGTTTTGAGCATTTTCTTTGTTTATGATCATAGTTTTAGTCTTTTTGATATTCATATCTAGTCCATATTTTTTGCTTGTCATGTTTATTTCATTAAGTAATTGTTGTAGATCTTTAGGATTTTCTGCTAGTAGTACAGTATCATCAGCATATCTTAGGTTATTGATTATCTTCCATTAATTTGTAGGCCTGGCATCTCTATGATGTTTTTAAAGATTTGCTCAGTGTATAGATTGAACAAGCTTGGTGATAGGATGCATCCTTGTCTTACTCCCCTTTTTATATCAATGGGTGTAAAGTTCTCTTTGTTATATTTTATTATTGCTGTTTGCTCCCAGTATAGATTGCATATTAGTCGTATGTCCATGTCATCTAGATGTATCTCTTTTAGGCATTCTATAAGTTGTTTGTGGTGTACTCTATCAAAAGTTTTGGTGTAGTCTATGAAGCAGGCATATATTGGTTTGTTTACTTCTGTGTACTTTTCGATTAATGTTCTCATGCAGAATATGGCTTCTTTAGTCTCGCTATTTTTCCTAAATCCAAATTGCTGCTCATCTAATTCAGTATTGATTTTATTCTGAATCCTTCCTTGTATAACTTTTAGCAAGATTTTTGTAACATGGCTCATTAGGCTTATTGTTCTAAAGTCACTGCAGTCAACTGCACCATTCTTTTTAGGCAATGCAATGAAAGTTGATGTTTTTAGTTCATTTGGTATGTATCCTGTATGGTATATGTCGTTGCATATGTCTGTAATCACTTCAATGCCAAAATCTTCTAGTGCCTGTATCATCCCTACCTGTACGCTTTCAGGCCCTGCTGCTTTTCCCTTTTTCATTGTTTTTATAGCTTTTTCCACCTCAGATCTTAAGATTTTATAGCCTGATGTACATTTTTAACTGGTTTCTTTTCCCTTTGATCATGAAATAGTTATGTTTATACATTCCTGCCATCTATCTATAATATCCTTATGTCTGTTAGCATTTTTCCTTTTTTATCTGCAATGCATCCACCTTCTATGGCTTTTTTATTTTTATTAGCCATTCTCTTTATTTCTGTGTGCATTCCTCTTAAGTCCTGTTTGCTTGACATAGTTTCTATTTCTATTTCTCTATTAACTATATATTATTAACTGCTTCTTTCTTAATAGTAGGACTGTTTAATTTATCTCTTTTCATAATAAGATAAAAAAAAACGCTTTTATCTTCACGCTAGTATTTTAAGTTGTCTCTCTGGTCATTCTAGGATTTTCAAAAGGTTAACTTTTGGTGCTAGAAATATAAACTCTCTCAGCTCTCTTAACAGGTTAATGTCTATCTATTAATGCTAGAAAATTTAAAATTCCCTACTCTCATTCTCTTTCTTCTATCTATATCTTAATGTTTAATATATATATATAACTGCATCTCTATTTCTCTCTCTCTCTCTCTTAATGTTAGACTTTTAAACTGCCACTCTCCCTCTCCAGTGACATGAATTATGTGCGAATGTCTATCTCCAACTCTTCTCTTTTTTTTCTACAACAATTTAGAAATTTCAACTCCATAGTATTTTCCTATTTTTTTCCCCTCTCTCTAACATTATCTCTTCTAGACTCTACAGTGAAGTGATATGACGGCATCAGCTAATTTGTGTAAATTAACTTCTTTGGACCTGTGTTCTACAAACATGTTTAGAAACTTTAAACAGTTGATTATCAGCTAAGAAAAATACTAATTCTTTGAAGAATATATATTTAAATGATGCATAATATTTACAGGCACGGTTCGTTCTAATTTAAATGCAAAATAAAGTGTTCTACCGTTGAACTGTTGATGAAAGGGAAGCAACTCTTGTTAGATAAATGGAGACAAATTTTTATATGCGGTATATAAAGTATTAATCATATGCATATGACATTCCATAAAATAGTTTTCATTTAACTCTGCATTTTCCTTATAAATCTATAATAAACAGCAATTTTTAATGTAATAAACTAAAAGAAATGTATTGTCACTTAATATGTAGTTGCAAATATCAATTAAATTTATTATTTATTTTTAAATCAAAAGTTATCTTCCTTAAGTAACAGAAATGTGTGTTATTAATCTACATACTACTGCTGTTAGCTGGCTTGTATTGGGTAAAGAAGTTGTTCACACGATGGAGTTGTGTTCACAGCATGTGTTCAAATATCCACGGCAAGCCTCAAGACATTCTGAGACTTGTCTCTTACTATTTTCGAAAACCTTGTGGATCTATATATTTATCTTTCGTTTGCCTGAAGTATTGTCTATAACTGCAATGTCGTTTCCTGTATAAATGTTTCCGTCTTCGGTCATTCTTGCAGTGGTGCATATAGTCTTGTCTAAAGAGTTGTATCAATGGAATATGTGTACTTTCCTCAGTCTATTCAATGCATTCTTGAAATATGCGTTCCGATGTGTGGGGCGCTTGTCCACATGTACATGTATTGAGGTGCCGATACTGAATTTTGTTGACACGTGACTGTGGAGTCAATTGTGTCCTGTTCTAATGCGTACAATGATAACTTGTTCCCATCTATTCATATTATGAAATGCATCCTGATTTGAAGCATTTGATCTTCTGATTGATTTCATTATCTGTATCTTATGATGGTATGTAACCGGCGCACCTGATTGTGTGCCTGTTGCACCTTCTTTTGAAAGCTGATCTGCTCTCTAGTTTCCTGTTATTCCATAGTGAGATGGGATCCACTGCAGGGCAATGCTGTGGTGTTTGTAGAATTCAGTAAATAAAGTTAGTTGCAGATATAGCAACTTTCTGGATTGCAGTGCCTGGAGTACTGATCTTGCATCTGTCAAAAACTCTACAGGCTGTGGGCTAAGATTACTGTTCAGCAGTTTTTCTATTGCCAATTTTATTGCTTGCATTTCTGCATCGTAATTGTGATAATATTTCCCTGTTGCTATCTTTTCCATATCCCTAGTGTTATTTTCTGGGTACTCTATGTAGACCCCTGCTCCCTTTTCTTTTCTATATATTGATCTAGTCACCGCACAGAGACATTATAAATACCCTATATAACACTTGTTACTACAAGTTTACTAAACTATTCATAACTTAATTCTCAATTAAAAAATAATGACTGTCTCTTTATTTTAATGCTTGGGATATAATTGTCTATCGCTATTTTCATAATAGGATTTTAAGCTGCTTTCATTTTCATATTTACATTTTTAACTGCTTCTTTCTTAATAGTAGGACTGTTTAATTTATCTATTTTCATACTAAGATTTTAAACTACTTTTTTCTTCACGCTATTATTGTAAGTTGTCTCTCTGGTCATTCTAGGGTTTTCAAAAGTTTAACTTTTGATGCTAGAAATATAAACTCTCTCAACTCTCTTAACATTTTAATCTCTATCTATTAATGCTAGAAATTTAAAATGATCTCTCTTTCTTCTATCTATATCATAATGTTTAACATATGCATCTCTCTTTTTCACCCTCTCTCTCTCTCTCTCTCTCTCTCTCTCTCTCTTAATGTTAGTCTTTTAAAATGCCACTCTCCCTCTCCAGTGACATGAATTATGTGCAATTGTCTATCTCCAACTCCTCTCTCTTTTTCTACTACAATTTTGAAATTTCAACTGCATAGTATTATCCCTTTTTTCCCCTCTCTCTCTCTCTCTCCAACATTATCTCATATAGACTCTACAGTGAAGTGGTGAGGCAGCATCGGCTAATTTGTGTAAATTAACTTCTTTGGACCTAAAATTGGACCTGTGATCTATAAAAATGTTTAGAAACTGTAAACAGTTGATTATCAGCTAAGAAGTATAATAATTCTTTGAATAATATATATTTAAATGTTGCATAATATTTACAGGCATGGTTCGTTCTAGCAATATTATTATTTATTATTGAGTTATTTGCGGGTCATCATCATTGCACTCCGAACATGTCCATAGGTGCTCTGATCCCCTCCTCAGCAATTCCCTCAGTGTCCAGCGACTGACGACTCCAGTTCTATGTTGGTTGATAAGTCTTCTTACACGGTCACTAAGTTTCTAATTTCTGGCCCAACTTAACTCCCATCTCCATCATCCGAAGAAGTGACGTGAATCTGTGTTTGTCGAAGTCACGTGCTCTTCCCATATCTCGGAGGGCATTGATAATGTCCGCCCGTTCCATTGGTTGCCCGTCCTCAACGACTGCGCAGCTAGCCAACCTGTCCGCTTTTTCATTTCCCCGTACTCCCGCATGTCCAGGGACATAGACAAAGGTGACCTTATGTATTTTGGATTTCTGCAACGACTCTACACATTGCATGCGTACTGAGCCCGCCTCCACTTTTTTTTTATCATGCTCATCGAATCACTCAGTATACATGCGTGGGTGTAGCCTTGTGACTCTAACTATTTGAATGTCTTGGTCACTGCCATCGTTGATTTTGTTGGCTCAGGGTAACGATTTCTACCTTCAAGTCATTATCTGTCTTCAGAATATTTGATAAACTTTTTTTTTCAGCTCACCCCACAGATAATAATTAGGTGTGTTATTTTAAACTGTCTCTCTGATCATTCTAGGTTTTTTAAATGGATAACTTTTTTATGCTAGAAATATAAACTCTCTTAACTCTTACATTTTAATCTTTATCTATTACTGCTAGAAATTAAACTGCCTCTCTCCTTCTTCCGGTGACATGAATTTCGTGCAGTTGTCTATCCTCAACTCCCCTCCCTTTTTCTACTACAAATTTGAAATTTCAACTGCATAGTATGTTCTTTGTGTTATTGATACATCTTTCTCTAACAAATTATCTCTTCTAGACTCTACAGTGATGTGATTAGACAGCGTCGGTTACTTTTTGTAAATTAACTTCTTTTGCACCTGTAATGTATAAAAAATACTTAGAAACTTTAACCAGTTGATTATCAGCTAAGAAAACAAATAGTTCTTTGAAGAATATATATTCAAATGTTGTGTAATATTTACAGGAACGGTTCGTCCTAATATATCAAACTTAAATGCAAAAAATGTTCTCCCGTTGAATTGTTGATGAAAATGTTAATATATTTCTTATCTGCTTTAGAAATTAAAAGTTTTGTATTCTTTTATTAAAAGGGAAGCAACTCCTGTTAGATTAATAGATCAATTCTTGATATATCAGCACATTGTAAATTGTCTAAAGTGTCATACATATGCATATTGCTCTGCCAAAAAAGAATGATCATTAAATGTGCACGTTCTTTTGCAAAAATCTATAAGAAAATTTCAATTTCTAAAGAACCAAACTAAAAGAAATGTATCTTCCTTTCATTTGTTGTTGCAAATTACAATTATTTATAATTTCTTTAAAAATTTAAAGTTATCTACCTTTAGTTACTGAAATGTCAACTAAGAAAACAAGGCTACATAAAGAACTTGTTCACACGATGGAGTTGTGTTTACAGCATGTGTTCAAAATATTCACTGCAGGCCTCAAGACAATCTGTAACTCAACTCTTCATATTTTCTAAAACCTTCTGGATCTATTTCTCCTGAAATATTGTCTATATCTGCAATGTCATTTCCTGTATAAATATTATTGTCTTTCGTAATTCTTGCAGTGGCCTATATAGATTTGACTGTGGTGTTGTTTTTATGGGCCAATGGATTTTCCTCAGTCTACTATATTCAGTGCATTCTTGAAATATGCGTTCCGTAGTCTGGGACGCCTGCCCACATGTACATGTAGTTGAGGTGCCGCTCTTGAATTTTGTATACAGGTGACTGTGGAGTCAATTGTGTCCTGTTCTAATGCGTATAATGATAACTTGTTCACATCTATTCATATTATGAAAGGCATCCTGATTTGGGGCATATTGTCTCTGTTTCTTATGATGGTATGTAACCGGTGCATCTGATTGTGTGCCTGTTTCACCTTCATTTGCCAGCTGATTTGCTCTCTCGTTTCCTGGTATTCTACAGTGAGGTGGAACTACTGCCGGGCACTCATGTGATGTTTGCAGAGTTCAATCAAAAAGGTCTTAAGATGTGGCAATTTTCTGGATTGCAGTGCTTGGAGTACTGATCTTGTATCTGTTAAAAACACTACAGGCTGTGAGCTAAGATTACTGTTCAGGAGTTTTTCTATTGCCAACATTATTGCTTGGATTTCTGCATCGTAATTGTGATAATATTTCCTGTTGCTATTTTATCCATATCACTAGCGTTATTTGGGTATTCTATGTATGCACCTGCTCAATCGTTCTTCACTGCATTCTGTACTGACCCATCTGTGTACACGCGAATCCTTAGGTCTTGTGGGTATTCTTTATCCAAGAAACTGAGAGTTATTGCTTTACGCTGCAGGTTATTCTGTTCATCCTTGTCAGGCATTCCTTTCACTTCTGTCCGTGTTTGTTTTGACAATACTGATTCCTCTGTTAAGGGAGTTTGTTCTGGTATGAGCAGTAGGGGGTTAACAACTCTTGGTATGCCTGGTGTTTGTCTACAAAAACCTTCTGGATAATGACCGGTGATATTTGTTGTCTCTGGGTGACGATTTCTGCCTTCAGGTCATTATCTGTCTTCAGAATATTCGATAAACATTTCTTCTCAGCTCACCCCCACAGATAATAATTACGCGGAGTTAGGTATGGTAATAATTAGGCGGAGTTAGGTCTGGTAATAATTAGCGGGGTTAGGTCTGGCGAACGAGCAGGCCAGATTAGAAGTGAAATAATGCGATTTGCAAATACGCTTTCCTAATAAGCAAGTGATGTTGTTGCGGCTGTGTGTGCTGTTGCCCCATCCTGCCGAAACCGTGCTTCTTTAATTTCCCACTCTGTAAGGTGGGCTATGAATGATTCCAGCATTAAAGTACGGTAATGTTCTGCGTTGATTTTTGCATTGAAAAAAATGTTTCCCAATTATCCGCATACGACTTACTGAACATAAAGCGGTACTTGATGTAATTCATGCGGGTTTTTTACTGCTCTACATACGGTTGTTCTTACTTGTTGACGCAACCGGAGGGATGAAACCGTGACTCATCAGTGAAGAATGTCACGTCAAGGACTTCATCACCTTGATCAGAGATAAGGTTCTGAAACCACATGCAGTAGTTCAATCTGGATTCACAATATCTTGCATGGAATTAACACGATTCAATTAATCTGTAAGGACGATAGTGCAGCTAACACTTCAGAACCTTGTGGACGGTATCCATTGGAAAAGTTTGCATGTTGAGGCAACCACCTTAAAGATTTATTAGGGTTTACTGTAATTCTGGTTTCCATATCAAGTTCTGTGTCTTCTGAAGTTGAAAGCCCTCCAGATCCGTATGCATCTACAACACTATCCGTAGCACGAAACTTGTCAATCAAAGTCATAGCCTCATTGCGGTGAGAGACTTATGAGCCTGGACATTTCAACACAAATTGTTGAATAACTTCTTCAGTATATTTGCTATCATTACCGAAGACGTATTTTTTTTTAAATATCCTGTTTCCATTGTATAACACCATTTACCTTCAGCAATGAAACCGTGAATACAATAGCGGCTTACTGTTTTATGTTTGTGACGGGATTGTGGACACAGAATGTGATGTAAATTTCATCAATCAGTGATTTCATTTCAAGAATATTGATCAAGTCACTCCATAGCGACATTATAAACACCCCATATTACACTTTATTCTACAAGTTTGATAAATTATTCTGGACTTGATTCTCAGTTTAAAAATAAAATAGAAAAGAATGACTCTCTCACTACTTTAATGCTTGAGATGTAATTGTCTATCTCTCTTTTCATAACATTATTTTAAGTTGCTTTTCTTTTTCTTTTTAGTATTTCTAACTGTTTCTTTATTAATAGTAGGATTTGTAACTGTATCTTTTTTCATACCAATATTATAATCTGCTTTTCACGTCGTGCTTGTATTTTAAATTGTCTCTCTGGTCATTCTAGGATTTTTAAATGGTTAACTTTTGATGCTAGAAGTATAAACTTTCTCAACTCTCTTAGCTCCTTCATTTTAATTTCGATCTCTATATATTACTGCTAGAAATTTAAACTCTCTCTCTCTCTCTCTCTCATTCTCTCTCTCTCTCTCTCTCTCTCTCTCTCTCTCTCTCTCTCTCTCTCTCTTCTATGTATATCTTAGTGTTTAATATATTAAACAGCATCTCTTTTTTTCGATCTCTCTCTTTCTCTCTCTCTTAATGTTAGGATTTTAAACTGTCTCTCTCACTCTCTCTCTCTCTCTCTCTCTCTCTTAATGGTACATTTTAAACTGCCTCTCTTCCTCTCCCGTGACATGAATTTTGCGTGCCCACGCGATGAGATAGTGCTGCAGTGCCACTGGCTCTTGAGTTTAGTAGAACGGTAACAGCCTAGGCCTTGCCCTGGTACGGGTGTATGATTTGTCTGTTTTCAAGTAAAAATTGCTGCACGCCTTTTGTACAGAGTTCAGCGCGTTCAATATTACACAGTTTTCTATGCATCAAGTAGCACACCCTTTTGAGAGACTCACACACAAGTGAAGCTTCTAGTAAAGCTAACAAGTAAAAGTTATGGTTCACTTCCCTGCCTTGCTAGGCATGTGTGGAATATGGTGTTAGTGACCATATGTTTCAATGACAACGCAAATTGTTTAGTGAGGTGGTCGGTATCACTCCAGGCCGTCTATACTTCCCGGAAGAAAAAAAACATCCGATACCCATTTACAGAGACCGAGTTAAGATTGAAGCCTTGTCGGTCCGAAAATATCCACTTCTGGAAATCGAACTTAGATCCTTCTAATCAAGCACTGTTTCCACTAACCACTCAGCCACCGAGGCTCCAATCTTGTGGCTTAATTAATTTGTGCATGAATGATGTTTTAATAGAATAATACTAGTAATTATCGTTATTTTTTCTTCCAAAATTGTCACATTTGACACGTTCTGTTTTGAAATAATTAATTTTTCAAAGCCACATTTTCTCATTATTTAAGATATATAAATTCGTGCAATCAACTTGAATGTACAAAAGATAAAGGAAATGCATTTCTCAAAAGAGACAAATAGCAAATCAGCTAAAATATCAGTGACAAGGAGTTGTGACGGATCTGTCTGAAAACTATCTCTATGGTATTTTCCCATTATTTGAGTCTGCCGGGAGCTGCATCCACTCCTGCTGCAGAAATTCTCTATCAATCTTCTGTTGCATACTTTGAGAGTCGTTCACCAAGACTGCGTGATCCACATTCTGTGTAACCAACCCTGTTATCTCCGCCGTTGCTGCTTCAATCTCCGTTCTCATGCTGGACAACGTAATGCTACACTTGCCAGATTTCCTGGTCACTTTCTCACAGACTACACCAGCACCTTCTCAAAACTTCACAATCCACACATCACTCCCAAAGCAATACACTCCCAAGTCACATACAAACTCATATACATCATGACACCCACAACAGAAAGAGAAGCTCACATATCAAGACAGACAGCTAAGTGCCAACTTTGCAGACGAAACATACAAGAAACGGAAGAACACATATTCTACGAATGCAACACAATCATACCATCAAGAACGGCGTTACAACTTACACTAGAAACACACAGAAGGTAGACATATACAGATCTATCATGCTCAACACACTGTCAAAAACAACACAAGAATCCTACACTAAAGCGCTAATTCTAATATCCGAATATAGAAATGTAATGTGGACCTGTAGAAATGATGACGTTTTCCAATTCAAAACGTTTAATGCCAACCTGTTTGTACAGTTTTATAATCAAAAATAAATGTCCTTGTATTGTTCTTTAAAACAACATAATTTAATTTGTGAGAAGGAATGAATGAATGAATTTCCAATATTCATTTAGAAAGACACACCTTTCAAGTCTTTCCTTTCCCTTGTTTGCTACATTTGTTGGTGACAGGCGGAAGGCGCCAGTCATTGGTCAATTTTGCTTTACAGATGCCGACGAGTATAAAACTGTACAAACAGGCTGGCATTAAAAGTTTTGAATTGGAAAACGTCAGCATTTCTACAGGTCCACACTAATTGTAAAAGTCAAATAGATTTCATCCTAGCGAGAACACAAAGGAAGAGGAAAATCAGAGACAGCAGAGCGGTACCTAACATCACAAATGATACAGACCATAAAATGGTGCTAATAACCATCCAGAAAGCAAAACAAGACGACAAGAACCAATTGAAAACAAGAAACCAATCCGAAAGGACAATAAAATTAAGCCAACTTAAAACAGAAGACAAAAAGAAAGAATAGAAAAACAACTAGAAAGCCAATCTAAACAACTACCACAACAAATAACTACAGTAGATAACGAGTGACTCATATAAAAAAAATCATTGACGAAAATAGCAACCACAATATGCGGAACGAAGCAAAGGAAGAAGCAGGGAAAGATGAGCACTCCATGGTAGAATGATATAGTCAAGAACGCCATAAAAAGAAAGAAAATACTATACAAAATCTGGCTAAAAATTAAAAAGCCAAGCGATTATGATATATACACAATAGAAAGAAGAGAATTGAAGAAATTAATCAAATAAGAAAAACATAAAGCATGGATAAAAGTTGGAGAAATGATAAGTAACAATCATAAATCAGTATCCAGAAACTTTTTATAGAACAATTAAAGCCATAAGACAAAAGAAAGACAATTATGACCCAACTGAAATCATCAATGATAAACGAGGCCAAGCAATAACAAACAAAGCGCAAATCTTAACGAGATGGAAAGAATATTTCGAAGAGCTTTTGAATGTAGAAACAAGTCCAAAAACACACAAAAAGCAACTAATAGTTGGCGATAAAGAACCAAATATACTAATGGAAGAAATAGAAGAAACATTACGACTAGCACCAAGAAACAAAGCCCCGGAATCGATAACATCCCAGTAGAAATGCTAACAGCAGCGGGAGAGGCAGGATGTAAATGGCTACACAGAATATTCAACGCTGCATGGATACAACAGCAAGTCCCAGACGACTGGAAACAGTCCATTATATTACCAGTATGGAAAAAGAAGGGCAGCAGAAGAGACTGCAACCAATATAGAGGAATATCACTATTAAGCCACACAGGGAAGTTATATGTCAAGATAGTTGAAAAAAGATTTAGACCAATTATGGGAGACCAATTATAGACCCACAACTAAGCGATGCTCAGATCAGCTTCAGGAGGAACAGAGGTTGCACAGATACCCTATTTATCATAAAACAACTAGCCGAGAAAACAATAGATCATAATAAAACACTATATACAGTTTTTATTGACCAAGAAAAGGCGTTCGATAGGGTGGACAGGGAACAACTATGGTCCGTATTGCCCTTGTACGGAGTGAGTCACCACCTAGTAGTGTAAGAGCCTCTATGAAAGTAGTCGCACTACAGTAAGATCTTCAGCAGGCTACACTAAACATTTCACCATTAACTCCGGAGTAAGACAAGGCTGCGTGCTTTCCCCTTACTTTTCATCACATACATGGACAATATATGCAAATTAGCATGCCCAATCAAAGGAAATATACCAACACGGATGATAACAAGCGATAACACAAAAGAGAACGAAATATACGTACCAGAAAACAACAGAAGAGAGGAAGAAATAAATGAAATACTATTTGCAGACGACCAAGTTCTGATACATGAAACAACTGAGGACCTACAAGAACATATCAACAGGCTAAATATCACTTGTAAACAATACAACATGAAGATCAACATAAGCCAAACCGACGTAATGGCAATAGCGAGAAAGAAAGAAAAACTAAACATCATAATAGATAATACATCTTTGAAACAAGTTGACAATTTTAAATATCTGGGTAGCACGTTAACACAAGACAATAACCAAGAGACCGAGATAGATATAAGGTTTAACAAAGCAAGCCAAGTTATAGGCCAAGTATCAACACTATTGAAAAACAAAGCAATAACTACGGAAGCAAAAAGGGCAATATACAAATCAATGTTTTCTATCAACGCTGTGCTATCAGTGCTAGAATTGGACGCTGGACTCTGGAACAATAAGAAAGATAACGACCACCGAAATGAAATGTGTCAGAAGAATGACAGGAAACAGCTTAAGGGACAGAGTAAGAAACACTGACCTGAGGAAGAAACTCGAAATTGAACCAGCCATCGAATGCATAAAGAAACAACAGATAAATTGGTTCGGCCACATAACAAGACAAAAAGAACTAACAATGAATCAAAGAGCCATAAACAAACGCTACGAAAACGCCAGATTAGGAGGAAGACCGAGAAAGAGATGGACAAAGGGAATACTAGAGTCACTAGGAGGAATAACATAAGAAGAGGCCAACAGAAGAGCAAAGAATCGCAGATTGTTTTTTCCCTCGACGCCAACGGCAGCATAGGAAGGATAGAAGAAGAAGTAGAAGACGCCGACGAGACGTCACACCTCCCAAAATAAACTGTGACGTCACACCTCCCAAAATAAACTGAGATTTTGGGGTGCTTTTGTCTTCATTGTCGCCTCTGGTGCTCCTGGAAGTTCTTGGCCGTGTGATGTCATATCTTATTGACCTCAAAATTACATCTAAAATATATGTAACATCTTTCACTCCCATTATTGAATCATATAAATTAAACTATTTTTATGTACTGTGATGATTTTGAATTGAAAATGAAATAAAGATTATTATTTTAAAAAACATATTGTGCTACATAAATCTAAAAATCACATACGTTTACACACACAAAAGTGAAGCCGTACAGGCGAGATAATTGTGTTGACAGCTTTACACATTTAAGTCAGTTAAAATCACCGATGTTTACATAAACACGAGAATCTATAAATATAGCTTTTTGTTGTAAACTAGTGGGGCAATTTATCCACTGCCAGATAAAAATTGAGAGCTATATTGGGGTTTTCTCACTTTCATACCACGCATGAAAATAGACGGACACATACATTAAAGAAACAATAAGGTAATACATAATATATACATAAATAAATACATACAATAAGGTAATAAGGTTTACAGCATGTTTTAACGTTCAAAAGCATGTGAGAACACACTCGTGGGACGATTATTATGTCGTACAGAGCGTTGGGGCGGTTAGTATGTGTGCTGTATGCGTCTCCCTCGACATCGTTCCTTGAGAGGAAGCAGTTGAAATCTCCCACTAAGGATGGTCTTCTGTCCCGTGTATTTCCTCGTTAATAGGAGGGGAAGAGGTCCTCATATAATTGTTGTTGTTGTGCCGGCACTGGTGGTGAGTGGATGTTGACCATGGTGCATCGATGTCCGACGTCTTTTATTCGGATGATGGTCGTTCTGTAACAGCATAGCGACATCAAGTAATGTATAACAGTAACGGAGTCAGTTGAGAATGGAATTTTCCTAAAGCATGGGAAAGCTGTTAATAGAACAGTACGTGACTAGTGACACGTAGAGAATAGGTCGACAACAGGCAGACTAAATCCGTGAGATTATCGAGGCCAAAAGTTCAAGGTTGAGTTGTCTGGAGACTTCGAAGTTTGGGCAAAGATGAGTAGTGACGTGTTGTTTTTATAAATTAGAGAAAAATATAATTCAGCGTGTCGAATTTTGATTGGTTGTTGGGGAGCTTGTGAGAATGAAACTGGAGTATTTAAACTTAAGCACATAGGATTTACAGAATTTAGACCAGATCTAGAAAGAGTTTAGAGGTCAACGATCCAATATAGATATTTACCTAGATTTTGTTTTCTCAAAACTGTTGTTGTTTCACTTGGGAATACACACCATGCCACCCGAGGTCTCGAGTAAAGGAGCCAAGTAAGTGTTTTCAATGTTATAACAATTTAGTTAATTTTTGTGCCAGAAATCGACTAGGCAACTATTTTACAGAAACCCACAAGTGACACGATTTGCCCAAGAGTCTCAACCACGTGATTGCAACTTCAGCTGAATTCACACGATACTTCCCAATCCACGATATCGACCTCGAAGGTGGAAAGATCCATGGATAAGGGACTGTAGTAGCGGATATCAGCGGGCCAGAAGCCCATAAAATGATCCACTCAACCTTGATGTGTATATTGATGAGGCTAGTCGGCCTCGGACCCAGCGTCGAGACCACGCTATACCGCTTTGCAAACCCCCGTAAGTAGTTTTTTTTTTTTTTTTTTTTGCATTATGGCAGCAGCCCACCTAACCTACTATAAAAAATATATGACAAAGAACTCCACCTGAAATCTCCACAAATCTCCATAAAGTTGCAACATATAGAGAAAGAGCATAGCACTGGGCACATAAATTGGCTGCCACTATCATTGCCACATAAAACAGTGGAAACCCCAGGACTTGCACAGAGGCGTTGACCGGCAGAAAACACCGTCAGCTCAGACAAGTAAAGGAGTCGCCTGAGCATAAGATTCAGACACGTGGAGCATCAGACACAGACAGTGAAGACGATACACTGAAGGCTCCCGTTACTCATGACCTGCTGTTGATTGACACAGATTGCTCCCATCTTCAGCATGGATAAAAGTAACATCGCCACAGAAAAAAGCGAGGTGCAAAAGAACAGAAAACATTAATTAGATTTTAGATTATTCATTAGACATATACATACAGAATAAACCATATATAAACCATATACATATACAATTCAGAATGTTTAATTTCAGTAAATGTGTTGACCATGGCTAACATTAAGATTGTATCCATCAACATTAGGGGCCTAAGGGCCAAAACACAGCATATAATTTCACTAATACACCAGTACAAACCAGACTTCATTTTAGTGTAAGAAACGAACACACACACAGACTACCACGCACAACAAATAACTACACAGTTATGCCTAAAACATTCCTGTTTCAGCTTGGCGGTTCAAACCTTAGGGTCCGGTGTCGCTATACTCCAGACCTCCGACAAGTGGATTCTTGGGAAGATGTGCAGGGACAGTGATGGCAGAACTGTCATAGTGCAAGCTAAAGACGACTGACACACATACACGACAGTTAACATTCATGCACCAACTCACCAACGAGATCAGCCCCGTTTCTACGAACACCTTGTGAATCGACAGACAAATACGCAGGACAAGACATTCTCTATTAATGACATCCACATGTGGTTTGAGAATAAGTCTCTGATACAATCAACAAGTTCTAAATTCTCTTATAAATGTGATATTACTATAGCGTTACTTGATGGAGTCTATCGGCGATGATTATCATAAGTAACTACGTGATCGTATTAATGTTCGTCAATATATGCATATAATACTAACTTGAGAACTTTCTAAATCCAAAATGTTTGTAACAAAATCTCTAGATGACTGTTATAAACTACCTGACTCTTAATTCTATCTTCTGCCTTGAGGCAGGTATCTAATCTCCTCTGCTCTCGTCTAACATTTATGTCTTTTTTTATTTAAAATAAATCTTTATTGTATCTTTAAATTCCATATTGCAGTGCATGATAACATTCATGAAAAACAAAATGGAATAGCATCTCTCACATTCCATACATAACATTTCAAAGAAGAAAGAACATTTATATTAAGTATTTATCTCTTTCGTTCACACACTTTCATGTTCAAGAGTAAAACTTGTTTATTTTAGTTCCACCCACAACGTTTACAAAAATAATGTACATTTTTTGTTATCTCTTTCGTTCACTTACGTTCATATGTATTCATTCACAACAGTTAACTTGTTTATTTTAAGATGGACATTGTTCTTTGTTTAAAAATGTGTAGGAAACGATAGGAACTAAAATTCTGACATTCGTACATAGTCTCATTCCTGCAGGTCCATATTATATGTCTGTATTCTGATAGTAGTATAAGTAATTTTGTAAAGATATCTTGTGTTGTTTTTGGCAGAGTGTTAAGCATAATAGATCTGTATGTGTCGACTTTTTGTGTTGTGTGTAATTTTAGTATCTGTTGCAGTGCCCTTCTCACCGGTATGATTGTACTGCATCTATATAATAGGTGCTCTTCTGTTTCTTGAATGTTTTGTTTGCGGAAGGGGCATTGGTGTGTCCGTCTTAATCTGTGGGCTGGTCTCGCTGTGGTGGGTGTCATGTTATATATGAGTCTGTACGTGACCTCCCTTGCTTTGGGGGCAATGTTTTGGATTGTTGAGGTTTGAGAAAGTGCTGGTGTAGTCTGTGAGAAAGTACTTTTAGCCTCTCTTGATTCTGTGATGCAGTGGATGCAGATGTTGTTTGTCCCTTGGTGTAGTAAACTGTCATGTCCTTAGATGGTCTGTAGACGTGCTTGGTAATATGTGGGTGTGGTGCCGAAATGGTGAGGCAATGTATTAAGTTTTCTGAATCTGGTTAATCTCAACCCCAAGTAGTAGTGTGCAAAGGTGTGGTTGTCTGGTTGTTTGATGATGCGACTTATGTGATTTATTCTGAGAGCTTTTATTTTTGTGTGTATGTCCTGTAGTGAGATCCCCCTCTGTCTTTTGTGCTGTATCAGTGGTTTTTGTTTTATGCTGTGTATTGTGTGGCCAAATACAAAGGTTCTTATCAGTCTGTTTATCTCTTTGATTGTTGATTGCGGTGGGTCGAAGACTGTGGCTGTGTAAATCAATTTGGGGATGATGTGTTGACTATGATGCTCCGGTCAAAAATTGTTGTTTTGTATTTGTATCTCTGTAGCATGTTTGTTATCTTTGTGACTAGGTTCTGCCATGTTGGTTTGTGTGTTTTATTTGGGTTGCATGGATATGTTATCCCGTATAGTTTTAAGTTGGTGACCGGTGTTAGAGCTGAGGGAAAGACCTCTTTGTTTTCCACCTGCCTATACCAATAATAAAAGAGTACTGTATGTTTATTTGTGTCCCACTGCCCTGCCCAAACTCTGTGAATGTGCTGAGGATGTTGTCTATTGATCTAGTGGTTGATGGAAAGAAAACAGTGTCATCAGCGTATGCTAACAGCTTCTGTTCTCCTTTCCCTGGTATGAGTGTGCCTGCTATGGAGTTGTCTTGTCTAATGCTTTCTAAGAGTGGCTCTGTAGTCAGTACGTCTTCACACTGACCCGATCAGTGAGACAAGGATGCTCCCTATCACCACTACTCAACGTCCTAGCCATTTAGCCTCTGCTGGAAAAAATCCGACAAGACTCCATAAGAGGCACTTTCTCACCAGGTGATGGCGAAAAGAAATTGATGGTGTACGATGTGTGTGTTTATCACATGAGCTTATCAGCTATTTCATTACAGAGTTTTAGTCCAACTTGAGGAGGGGGAGGTAGCTTATAGGACTAGGGAATAAAGGCCGCTTTTCCAATGCAGTCGACACGAGGTGTTTGAGTCTGACTTTTTATTTATGACGGATAGCAATGTGACAACACGAGGTGTTTCAGTCTCACATTCTATTTATGACGGATAGAAATGAGGCAACATTTGAGGGAAGAATAGAGAGAAAAGATACCATATATTTTAAATTAACTTACTCATTATTTAATGAAAACCCATTTTATTCATGGAATCAGTTTAATAGAGGTCGAGGCATCGCCTAAATCCGCTCCACCGCTCGTCCCAGCATTTCTCGCAGCGTAGGTTGACTGATTGTTCATGTAAAGTGTTGAGTGTAAGTACATCTGCTTTTCCCACCAAGCTATCCGGATCAACCAGATCCTTCGCTATCTTTAGTCTCTTTAGTCTTTCAATAAATACATCAATGTCCCACCCATTCTCCTTAATCTTTAATTATATACATCATTGTCCCACCCATTCTACTTAGTATTTCATTATATACATCATTGTTCCACCCATTCTCCTTAATCTTTCATTATATACATCATTGTCCCACCCATTCTCCTTAGACTTTCTATACATACATCATTGTCCAACCCATTCTCCTTAGTCTTATAATACATACATCATTGTTCCATCCATTCTCTTTAGTCTTTTAATACATACATCATTGTCCAACCCATTTTCCTTAGTCTTTTAATACATACATCATTGTCCCACCCATTCTACTTAGTATTTCATTATATACATCATTGTCCCACCCATTCTCCTTAGTCTTTCAATACATACATCATTGTCCCACCCATTCTCCTTAGTCTTTTAATACATACATCATTGTCCAACCCACTCTCCTTAGTCTTTCAATACATACATCATTGTCCAACCCATTCTCCTTAGTCTTTCAATACATACATCATTGTCCAACCCACTCTCCATAGTCTTTCAATACATACATCATTGTCCAACCCACTCTCCTTAGTCTTTCAATACATACATCATTGTCCAACCCATTCTCCTTAGTCTTTCAATACATACATCATTGTCCCACCCATTCTCCTTAGTCTTTCAATATATGCATCATTGTCCCACCAATTCTACTTAGTCTTTCAATACATGCATCATTGTCCTTCATTCTCCTTACTCTTTCAATACATACATCATTGTCCTTCACTCTCCTTAACTCTTTCAATACATACATCATTGTCCCACCCATTCTCCTCCTCTTTTAAGGAACGAAGAACAAACTTGACGATGTCCTCTTTGTCCATAGTAAAGCCACACTCAGTATCAGAGCTGCCAGCGAGCTTGTCATCTATTTAATTACCGAGTGTACCAGCGAGCTTATCAGCTATTTCATTACCGAGTGTACCAGCGAGCTTATCATCTATTTCATTACCGAGTGTACCAGCGAGCTTATCAGCTATGTCATTACCGAGTGTAACAGCGAGCTTATCATCTATTTCATTACCAAGTGTACCAGCGAGCTTATCAGCTATTTCATTACCGAGTGCACCAGCGAGATTATCATCTAATTCATTACCGAGTGCACCAGCGAGCTTATAAGCTATTTCATTACCAAGTGCACCAGCGAGCTTATCAGCTATTTCCTTACCGAGTTCACCAGCGAGCTTATCATCTAATTCATTACCGAGTGCACCAGCGAGCTTACCAGCTATTTCATTACCGAGTGCACCAGCGAGCTTATCATCTATTTCATTACAAAGTGCACCAGCGAGCTTATCATCTAATTCATTACCGAGTGCACCAGCGAGCTTACCAGCTATTTCATTACCGAGTGCACCAGCGAGCTTATCATCTATTTCATTACTGAGTACACCAGCGAGCTTATCATCTATTTCATTACCGAGTACACCATCGAGCTTATCATCTATTTCATTACAGAGTGCACCAGCGAGCTTATCATCTGTTTCATTACTGAGTACACCAGCGAGCTTATCATCTATTTCATTACTGAGTGCACCAGCGAGCTTATCATCTATTTCATTACAGAGTACACCAGCGAGCTTATCAGCTATCTCATTATCGAGTACGCCAGCGAGCTTTTCATCTATTTCATTACAGAGTGCACCAGCGAGCTTATCATCTATTTCATTACCGAGTACACCAGCGAGCTTTTCATCTATTTCATTACAGAGTGCACCAGCGAGCTTATCATCTATTTCATTACAGAGTACACCAGCGAGCTTATCATCTATTTCATTACCGAGTACACCAGCGAGCTTATCATCTATTTCATTACCGAGTACACCAGCGAGCTTATCATCTATTTCATTACAGAGTGCACCAGCGAGCTTATCATCTATTTCATTACAGAGTACACCAGCGAGCTTATCATCTATTTCATTACAGAGTACACCAGCGAGCTTATCATCTATTTCATTACAGAGTACACCAGCGAGCTTATCATCTATTTCATTACCGAGTACACCAGCGAGCTTATCATCTATTTCATTACAGAGTGCACCAGCGAGCTTATCATCTATTTCATTACAGAGTGCACCAGCGAGCTTATCAGCTATCTCATTATCGAGTACGCCAGCAAGCCCGGGACAGTTCACTCAAGTTAACGTTCTTCCTGTAGAGCCATCCAAGCTACATCCATTCCTGCAGCAGACAATGTCTGTCAATCGTCTGTTGCATACTTTGCATGTCAGTCATCAATACTGCGTGATCCACTTTCTGTATAACCAACCATGTTATCGCAGCTGTTGTTGCTGCTATCTCCATTCTCATGCTGGACACCGTAATGCTACACTTGCCAGATTCCCTAGCCACTTCTCTGCCATGTTGGTATGCACAAAACCTCAACCACTGCGTTGTTCGCGTGATACAGAAGCATCCGTGTAGACGACGAGATCCTGAGGTGAGAACACTTTTTGATGAATTCCCTTATTACGACCTCGATAGCTCCGCAGGCCACAGTTGCGACACTCCCTGCCGAGCTGAATTATTAATTTGGTTATCTTCTTTTTCTCTGTTGTTACTTCTGTCCAATCCTTTCCGAGTTTAACACCATTCAAATTATATATTCTCCTTATGGACTTCTCCGATTCGACCATCCAGGATTTTCCCCGGGCGAGGCGCCTGTCCTTGGTCGCACGCAATTTGAATGCAAGGGATGATTTATTTTTTCTTTCCTTCCTTTCAAATAACAACGGACCTGAGCAGAGATATGTCGCACTCTAATCCACGGTAAGTCAAGTAAGTACCTCATTGAACGGATAGATGTGTCTCTGGTGCGTCTTTGCTCATCTGTGAGTAGACCCAGGCAACATTGAACGGATAGATATGTCTCTGGTGCGTCTTTGCTCATCTGTGAGTAGACCCAGGCAACATTGAACGGATAGATATGTCTCTGGTGCCTCTTTGCTCCTCTGTGAGTAGACCCAGGCAACATTGAACGGATAGATATGTCTCTGGTGCGTCTTTGCTCATCTGTGAGTAGACCCAGGCAACATTGAACGGATAGATATGTCTCTGGTGCGTCTTTGCTCCTCTGTGAGTAGACTCAGGCCTCATTGAACGAATATATGTTTCTCTGGTGCGTCTTTGCTCCTCTGTGAGTAGACTCGGGCCTCATTGAACGGATAGATGTGTCTCTGGTGCGTCTTTGCTCCTCTGTGAGTAGACCCAGGCCACATTGAACGGATAGATGTGTCTCTGGTGCGTCTTTGCTCCTCTGTGAGTAGACTCAGGCCTCATTGAACGAATATATGTGTCTCTGGTGCGTCTTTGCTCCAGTGCCACCGCTCTATCTTAGCCTCTACTGCCAGTTGTTGGAAACTATTGATGGCCTTTTTATTGTCTCGTGCAAGCTCCGTCATCCGACAAGGGTCACAAAGGTTCAATATTCGACAAAGTTGTCATACCTTCAGCTTGCGTCTCTTCTCGAACTAAACCAACACTACCTCCTGTGTCAAACCTTCGGCGTGCATCTCTTCTCGAACTAAACCAACACTACCTCCTGTGTCAAACCTTCAGCGTGCGTCTATTCTCGAACTAAACCAACACTACCTCCTGTGTCAAACCTTCAGCGTGCGTCTCTTCTCGAACTAAACCAACACTACCTCCTTTGTCAAACCTTCAGCGTGCATCTATTCTCGAGCAATACCAACTCTACCTCCTGTGTCAAACCTTCAGCGTGTATCTATTCTCGAACTAAACCATCTATACTTCCGTGTCACTCCTTCAGCGTGCGTCTATTCTCGAGCAAGACCAACTCTACCTCCTGTGTCAAACCTTCAGCGTGTGTCTATTATCGAACTAAACCATCTCTACTTCCCATGTCAATCATTCAGCGTGCGTCTATTCTCGAGCTAGACCAACTCTACCTCCTGTTTCAAGGCTTCAGCTTGCGTCTCTTCTCAAACCAAACCAACACTACCTCCTGTGTCAAACCTTCAGCGTGCGTCTATTCTCGAACTAAACCAACACTACCTCCTTTGTCAAATCTTCAGCGTGCGTCTATTCTCGAGCAAGACCAACTCTACCTCCTGTGTCAAACCTTCAGCGTGTGTCTATTCTCGAACTAAACCATCTCTACTTCCCGTGTCACTCCTTCAGCGTGCGTCTATTCTCGAGCAAGACCAACTCTACCTCCTGTGTCAAACCTTCAGCGTGTGTCTATTCTCGAACTAAACCATCTCTACTTCCCGTGTCAATCCTTCAGCGTGCGTCTATTCTCGAGCTAGACTAACTCTTCCTCCTGTTTCAAGGCTTCAGCTTGCGTCTCTTCTCGAGATAAACCAACTACCCACTTTGTCAAACCTTCAGCGTGTGTCTATTCTCGAACTAAACCAACTCTACCTCCAATGTCAAACCTTCAGCGTGCGTCTATTCTCGAGCTAGACAACTCTACCTCCTGTTTCAAGCCTTCAGCGTGCCTCTCTTCTCGAACTAAAGCAACACTACCCCTGTGTCAAACCTTCAGCGTGCGTCTCTTCTCGAACTAGACCAACTATACCTCCTTGTCAAATCTTCAGCGTGCGTCTATTCTCGAGCAAGACCAACTCTACCTCCTGTGTCAAACCTTCAGCGTGTGTCTATTCTCGAACTAAACCATCTCTACTTCCCGTGTCAATCCTTCAGCGTGCGTCTATTCTCGAACTAAACCAACTTTACTTCCCGTGTCAATCCTTCAGCGTGCGTCTATTCTCGAGCTAGACCAACTCTACCTCATTTGTCAAACCTTCAGCGTGCGTCTCCTCTCGAACTAAACCAACTATACCCCATGTGTCAAACCTTGAGCGTGTGTCTATTCTCGAACTAAACCAACTCTACCTCCTGTGTCAAACCTTCAGCCTATTACTAGTCTCAAGCTAAACCAACTCTACCTCCTGTGTAAAACCTTCAGCGTGCGTCTCTTCTCGAGATAAACCAACTACCCACTTTGTCAAACCTTCAGGTGTGTCTATTCTCGAACTAAACCAACTCTACCTCCAATGTCAAACCTTCAGCGTGCGTCTATTCTCGAGGTAGACCAACTCTACCTCCTGTTTCAAGCCTTCAGCGTGCCTCTCTTCTCGAACTAAAGCAACACTACCCCCTGTGTCAAACCTTCAACGTGCGTCTCTTCTCGAACTAAACCAACTATACCCCATGTGTCAAACCTTGAGCGTGTGTTTAGTCTCGAACTAAACCAACTCCACCTCCTGTGTCAAACCTTCAGTTTGCGTCTTTTCTCGAGCCAAAAAAACTCTACCTCATGTGTCAAACCTTCAGCATGCGTCTCTTCTCGAACTAAACAAACTCTACCTCATGTGTCAAACCTTCAGCGTGCGTCTCTTCTCGAGCCAAAAAAACTCTACCTCCTGTGTCAAACCTTCAGCGTGCGTCTCTACTCGTACTAAACAAACTCTACCTCATGTGTCAAACTTTCAGAATGCGTCTCTTCTCGAACTAAACAAACTCTACATCATGTGTCAAACCTTCAGCGTGCCTCTATTCTCGAACTAAACAAACTCTACCTCATTTGTCAAACCTTCAGCGTGCGTCTATTCTCGAACTAAACAAACTCTACCTCATGTGTCAAACCTTCAGCATGCGTCTCATCTCGAACTAAACAAACTCTACCTCATGTGTCAAACCTTCAGCGTGCGTCTCTACTCGAACTAAACAAACTCTACCTCAAGTGTCAAACCTTCAGCATGCGTCTCTTCTCGAACTAAGCCAACTCTACCTCCAATGTCAAACCTTCAGTGTGCGTCTATTCTCAAGCTAAACCAACTCTACCTCCTGTGTCAAACCATCGACATGCGTCTCTTCTCGAGCTAAACCAACTCTACCTCCTGTGTCAAATCTTCATCGAGCGTCTATTCTCAAGCTAAACCAACTCTACCTCATGTGTCAAACCTTCGACATGCGTCTCTTCTCGAGCTAAACCAACTCTACCTCCTGTGTCAAATCTTCATCGTGCGTCTATTCTCAAGCTAAACCAACTCTACCTCCTGTGTCATACCTTCAGCGTGCGTATCTTCTCAAGCTAAACCAACTCTACCTCATGTGTCAAACCTACAAAACGTGCGTCTCCTCTCAAGCTAAACCATCTCTACCTTCTGTGTCAAACCTTATGTGTTAGTCTATTCTCGAACTATATTTAAAGTATAAAGGCTGATATTGTATCTAACTTGCGAAGTGAATCAAGTAGAAAAAAATCTACGTTCAATGTTAGGAATAAGCAAGTTATATATATATTTATGTATATATATATATGTATATATATATGTATATGTATATATATATATATATATGTATATGTATATATATATGTATATGTATATATATATATATATAGTTATAATATATATATATATTCAAGTTAACTGATCAAGAACTCAAAATAGCAAGTAATCATGAAAGCTCATGACAAAGCATACTCAAGTTGTCGAGACAAGTCAAGTTTATGTAAACAAGAAAATCACAACTAGAGATTCAAGTTACTACAGCGCGCGCGTCACGAGAACTCCCGAATATTGCATGACAGCACAGCACGTTTAAGATTGAAATCGTCAATTGTCAATTAGCGTACGACAAATCCAGGTTAACTAGGGAACAGGGTGACATTGTGAGATCGTCGAACTCAAAACGTTGTGTCTGTATAGACACCCGTGCAATCACGTGACCGTGTGAGTGTAACCTTCTTCTGGCTTAAGAAACATAAACATCGCTTGTGTACTTTCACTCTCCAAGGATCGTCAAGTAAGAATTACTTAGTTAATTATATTTATGAATTGATTGATTGTCCTTTTGAATTGATTGTTGAAATGGAACTTAATGACTTGTTATTGTTTGGTAGAATACACGCGTTATAATATAGTATTTAATTGAAATATATTTTCAGGTTACACAAAATGAATTGCAATTTGTCCACAGCAAGTAATATAAGCTTTGTTTTCCCTCCAGATAGACGAATCAAGACCTTTGTATTATATGCATTGAATATATGTAGTTAAATTATATTAAATTATAAATCGCTTCATGCACGTTGTGACATGGCACAACAGACAAATCTTAATGACATAATTATATAAAGATGAAATAGAACAAGTTCTTGCACATATAGAATCAGTAGTTAGATATTAGCAGACAATAGAAAACTTGTTTACAGGCAAGTCAATCGATCAAAGTGAGAAATTATATTAGTGCTAAAGATAACATAATAGAACATGGTAACATACTTAGATCCTGGCAATGAAGCGATGAGATTAGCAAATGAAACGGTAATTGAGTTGAGGATAGCAATGAACTATCAACATATTAGCAATCGGACTGCCACGTTCAAAGGTGAACCATCGAAATTTAGGAAATGGATAGAATATATAGAAAAAATTAGCACACTAAACGAAAAATAAAGAACTAAGGAATATAGCATTTCAGACCAGTTCAGATGAAGTGTCTGCGTTCATAAGAAGAAGGTTAGAATCAGTACTTGTGGGCGAGTGCGAAACAAATATTAACCTTGAGGTATGCAGAAGAAAGAAGTCCACAAGATTTATTTACAAAATTACACAAGATAAAGCAAAAAGAACGGGAAGGCGTGTGTACGTATGGAGACAGATTGATTAGTTTAGCAGAAAGAGCATGTGCGCGGTGTCAGGTGTAAGGAATGAGGATATCCAGATGCAGATAATAACAATTTTTATTGAAGAGTTACAACAGGAGGTTAAGATTGTATTTGCTGAGAAAGAAGGTAAAGACAAACAATAAAACATATTTAATAATTAAAGAAGAAAACTATTTGAAACGATGTGCGATTGAAGACAACTCAAACATTACAAGGTGCACAAGACATGAGGAAACCAGAAATATAGGCCCAACAAGAGGATTGAGTCACCAACCAATGGGGATAGATTAATACAGACATGAGGAAACCAGAAATATAGGTCTAACAAGAGAATTGAGTCACGCACCATTGGGGATATATTAAAATAGATATGAGGAAACCAGAAATATAAGTCTAACAAGAGAATTCAGTCACGCACCAATGGGGACAGATTAAGACAGACATGAGGAAACCAGAAATATGGGTCTAACAAGAGAATTGAGTCACGCACCAATGGGGATAGATTACGATAGACATGAGGAAACCAGAAATATAGGTCTAACAAGAGAATTCAGTCACGCATCAATGGGGACAGATTAAGACAGACATGAGGAAACCAGAAATATGGGTCTAACAAGAGAATTGAGTCACGCACCAATGGGGACAGATTAAGATAGACATGAGGAAACCAGGAATATAGGTCTAACAAGAGAATTGAGTCACGCACCAATGGGGATAGATTAAGATAGACATGAGGAAACCAGGAATATAGGTCTAACAAGAGAATTGAGTCACGCACCAATGGCGATAGATTAAGACAGACATGAGGAAACCAGAAATATAGGTCCAACAAGAGAATTGAGTCACGCACCAATGGGGATAGATTAAGACAGACATGAGGAAACCAGGAATATAGTTCTAACAAGAGAATTGAGTCACCCACCAATGGGGATACATTAAGATAGACATGAGGAATCCAGGAATATAGGTCCAACAAGAGAATTGAGTCACGCACCAATGGGGATTGATTAAGATAGACATGAGGAATCCAGGAATATAGGTCCAAGAAGAGAATTGAGTCACCCACCAATGGGGATAGATTAAGACAGACATGTTCAGAATAGACGGGATAGAGAAGTAGAACATATACCAATGGAAATAGATCAAGCTAGACACAGTTGGGTTAAAAGAAGATTTACAAGACCACAGCAAAGAATAGAAGGATTCGTAGAGAACAAGAGATGTTTTAATTGCGGTAAACTTGGTTATATTGCTCGACATTGTAGACAAGAGTATAGTGGAAACAATATAAAAGATCATAGATCACCATATAATAGAACTAAGGTGAGTCATGGATTCAAATAGGGAAACTAACACCTCGCTCTTGGACTTAGGCCCTAAAGAATGAGAGAAATTATGATTGGCCTGAGAGTAAAATACGAAGGGAGACCCAAGTTCGTGTATTGTTAAGATAGATAGACATAAGTTTAGAGCATTGATTGACACTGGAGCCGAAATAATTGTGATTAAAGAATCAGCATATAGACAAGTAAGAAAGAAATACAAGTTCAGGTGCAAATAATGTGGAGTCAGTAAGTGGACGATAATTAGAGGTGATATCCATTCATCGATCCATCCATCCATCCCATCCATACATCCATCCCATTCATCCATCCAATCCATCCATCCATCCTAACCATTCCATCCATCCATCCCAACCATTCCATCCCATCCCTTCCATCCATCCATCCCATCCATCATCCATCATCCATCCATCCCATCCATCAATCAATCCTATCTATCCATCTATCTATCCATCCCATCCATCCATCCCATCCATACATCCATCCATCCTATATATCCATCTATCTATCCATCCCATCAAACCATCCATCCCATCAAACCATCCATCCCATCCATTCCATCCCATCCCATCCGATCCATCCCATCCACCCATCCGTCCATCATCCATCCACCCCATTCCATCCATCAATCCATCCATCCACCCTATCTATCCATATATCTATCCATCCCCTCCATCTATCCATCCCCTCCATCCATTCATCACCTCAATCCATCGAACCATCCACCCCATCCATCCCATACCTCCATCCCCTCCATCCATCCATCCTATCCATCCAATCCAAACATCCATCCACCACATTCATCCATCCCATCCATTCCATCCATCCTATCCAATCATCCATCCACCCCATTCATCCATACATCCATCCCATCAATCCATCCATCCATCCCATCCATACACCCATCCCATCAATCCATCCATCCCTCGATATCTCTATCGCATCCATCCATCCCATCATACATCCATCCCATCCATCCATCCTATTCATACATCCATCCTATCCATACATCCATCACATATATCCCCTCCATACATACATCACATATATCCCCTCCATACATCCATTCGTCCCATCAATCAATCCATCCCCTCCACACATCCATCCCCTTAAACCTTCCCAATGATCAATCCATCCCATCAATCCATCCATCCCATCAATCCATCCATCCCATCAATCCATCCATCCCATCCATCCATCCATCCAATCAATCAATCCATCCAATCAATCAATCAATCCATCCAATCTATCTATCCATCCAATCCATCCAATCTATCTATCCATCTCATCAATCAATCCATCCCATTAATCAATCCATCCCATCAATCAATCCATCCCATCAATCTATCTAACCCATAATCCATCTAACAAATAAATCCATCCATCCCTTCAATCAATCCATCCCATCAATTCATCCATCCCATCAATTCATCCATCCCATCAATTCATCCATCCCATCAATCCATCAGTCCCATCAATCCATCCGTCCCATCAATCCATCCGTCCCATCAATCCATCAATCCCATCAATCCATCCGTCCCATCAATCCATCCGTCCCATCAATCCATTCGTCCCATCAATCCATCCGTCCCATCAATCCATCCGTCCCATCAGTCCATCCGTCCCATCAGTCCATCCGTCCCATCAGTCCATCAATCCCATCAGTCCATCCATCCCACCAATCCATCCGTCCCTTCAATCAATCCGTCCCATCAATCCATGCCATCAATCCATCCATCCCATCAATCCATCCCATCAATCAATCCATCCCCTCCATACATCCATCCCATCAATCAGTCCATCCCATCCATCAATCCATCTCCTCCATATATCCATCCCATCAATCCATCCCAGCAATCAATCCATCCCATCAATTCATCCATCCTATCAATTCATATATTCCATCAATCAATCCATCCCATCAATCCATCCATCCCATCAATCCATCCCATCCATCCCTCCCATTCATACATCCATACATCCATCCCATCCATATGCCATATACAGATCGTCCATATATGAGCCGTAGCCGGCCCATGAGCCAGATACTCTTTCTCTTATCTACATTTTTATTCTAGCAGTTTTCAATTCTTGTAAAGATCTTTTATCAAACCTCGCCATTTGTCTCTGTTCTGTGCAAGCAACTCTATCTCACTGAGGGAGCCGACTCTTGCTTCTCTTGCCTCTCTGAACAATGTTCTTCTCAGTGTCTCTCTGGATCTGCTTCTTTTCCTCTTACCTGTTGTTTCACACGTGAGGGCTTGCTTTGTTATTCGGTTCTTATCTCTCCTAATCACATGTCTAACATACGACCATCGTCTTTTCTTGATTACTGAAGAGGTGATAGGCACTACAATATTAAACATACAGCATGGAGGGAGAAAATAGGGGGATTTGTTCACTTTGGAACCGAGTTGCCTAACATTATTAGATAGACATTTAAGATCAGCCGTTTTTATAGTAAGTAGATTATTTAGATAAAAACCTACTATTAATATGCACATGTTAATTTAAAACAATAAATTATTTAAACACTTCTTGGTTCTGAATCGTGCTTGGTTCTCAGATTGTGTTATTTTGTTCTCTCTGCCCAAGTGTCACTGAGACTCACTGTTTTTCCTATGACCACCGTGAAATTTTCATTGTCGCTGGTGTCTACTTCCTGGTGTCAAGTATCCAGGGACGAAGATGAAACATACACTTGTCAGTCTTGGGTTCTTTAGTGACACCAACCACTGTCTTTGAACCCCTTTGATCTACCTGATCAAATCACTCAGAAAAACACACGTGAGTAAAAAGTTGTATTTCGAGCCATGGATTCGCTTTAGTTACTGCCATGATCTTTATGGTCATACTACTTTTAGTTACCACGAAAGCAGTTCTCTTCCGCCAGTTTAATGCTACCAATGTCAAACATGATCATAGAACGGACACAGAAGACAGACCTGTGAAAAAGATGTTTTGAAAAAAGAAAATAAACAACACAAAGATCATTCAAAGATTCAATGTGAAAATCTGAGATCAAATCGAAATTCACCTGGGCCTGAGACGCACGCACGCACGCACACACCAATTCTAAAAAAATAAACAAATGAAATGGTTGATACACTTAATAAAAATGGCACCAGATAAAACAACATGCAAAGTAAGAGACAGTCAGAATAAAAACATGTGGAACAACCAACATTTTTCTATCTGCTCCCTTCTCATTACATGGTATTAAAGTGATAATTGTTTATTCCTAATATTGGATATTAGCTCTCTTTCTGCTTTGGTCTCTTTCAGAACGTTTTCATTACTATTTTTAGCTGTCCAGGGTATTCTCAACATTATTTGCAAAACTATGTTTCTACATCCTCCTGTTCTCCTACAGCATTATTTTTTTGTCTGTTGTCCATGATTCACATGTAACAGGTTTGAAACGATGTTAGGCAATGACAATGGTATGAATATTGGTAATGGTATGATAGGCCACTGAAAATGACCTGCCAGCACAATTTGAACAGCCTTTAATAACAGTCCACTGTAGTACGCCGTTTATGACAACAGCGTTCTTTCTTTGCTTGTGTCGATAGTACGTACACACGCCCCGTGAGGGCTAATGTTACTGGTCAGACGATGATGACGTTGACAAGGTACACAAACGTGCGGTCACCTCTCCGTCTCAACTGTCAGGTTCTCACGTCCTCAACTAGTACTGCGGCTGTAATCTGAATGAACTGTTGTTTAATCTCCGTCTTGTATGTGCCGCGACAACTCTCAGTTCGATTCAACGCCTTGGCATAGGTAATGACTGTTATCATTAAATCAATGTTATCAATAAATGTCTGCACACTGCTAATTTTGAAAGATCATGTATCTTTATTCCGACAACCCTAACAATGGCAACTATGTACAATTATTCACAGCGGCCAGCGATCACACATCTCGCTCGGCCAGTCACACACCATATCATAGAATTCACATCTCTACTGGAAACTCTCGCTTCTGTGCGTCTGCCTACTCAGGCTTACTTTGCTTAATGCTTCAGAAATAGATTGCAACGAATAAGACACCATTAATTCTAATAAGAGCATATGTCGTCAAAAAGGTCTGGGGATTTACAACACTGGCGAGGAGTAGGTTACCTGTGCCTACGTCATACAGGGGCACATTCTCGTGTATTTTCACACTCCGCAGGAAATGTAGTGAACAGAAGTTAAGGGGATAACCATTCATGTCATTTGTGTAAATGGAAGGGCTGCTGTCTCCAGGATGAATGCTTAAAACGAGGCGACAATGGCCTCGAGCACCCGACGTCTTGCGGTGTTTGCTTTGATGATGCCACCAAGTGTGGCAAACAAGGGAGATAAAGGAATTGACAGGTGTGCCTTTCCACTTGAATAGTGGAAAATCATTCATTCGCATTCTTCCATTCATTCTCGAAATGTAATTTTATTGTTTAAAAATGGACATTGCTCTTTTATTATAAATAAGTAAAAACAAATTGGCATTAAAAGTTTTAGATTGGTAAACGGCAGCATTTCTGCAAGTCCACACTAAATTCCTATATTCCGATAATAGAATTAGGGATTTAGTGTAGGATTGTTGTGTTGTTTTTGGTAGTGTGTTTAGCATGATAGATCTGTATATGTCTACTTTCTATGTAGAGTGTGTTTCTAGTGTGTGTTGTAACTCTGTTCTTGCTGGTATGATTGTGCTGCATTTGTAGAATATGTGTTCTTCTGTTTCTTGTATGTTTCGCCTGCAAAGTTGGCATTTTGCTGCTTGTCCTGTGGGTGTCATGTTGTATATGAGTCTGTATGTGACTTCCCTTGCTTTGGGAGCGATGTGTGGGTTGTGGAGGTTTGAGAAAGTGCTGGTGTAGTCTGTGAGAAAGTATTTTTGACCTCTCTTGATTCTGAGCTGTAATGGAGGTGCTTGCTGTTTAATGAGGTGTTTGTAAATGGTGTTTGTCTTTTGATGTAATAGATTGTCGTGTCCTTGGATGGCTTGAATGCAATTTTTGTAGAATGTGGGTGTGGGACCGAAATGGTAAGGTATTGAGTTGTTGGGTTTTCTGAATGTGAGTAATCTCAGTCCCATGTAATAGTGTGCGAAAATATGATTGTCTGGTTGTTGGATGATGCGGCTTACGTGGCTTATTCTGAGAGTTTTAATTTGTGTGTGTATGTCCTGTAGTGAAATACCTCCTTGTTTTTTGTGTTGTATTAGTGTTTTGTGTTGTATGCTGTGTAAAGTGCTTCCAAAAACAAAATGTCTTATGAGTTTTCTTATGTCTGTTATTGTTTGCTGAGGTGGATTAAAAACTGTAGCTATGTATATTAGTTTTGGAATGATGTAAGTGTTTACAATGATTGTTCTACCAAAAATTGTGAATGTTTTGTATTTGTATCTCTGCAGCATGTCTGTTATCTGTGTGACTAGGTTCTGCCATGTTGGTTTGTGTGTTCTGTTTGGGTTGCAAGGATATGTAATTCCATACAACTTGATGTTAGGAACAGGTGTTAGAGCAGAGGGAAAGTCCACTTTGTTCTTCCACCTGCCTATGTCCATGATGAATGATTTGTGTGTGTTTATCTGTGCCCCGCTACCTTTCCCAAATTCTGTGAAAGTATTGAGGATGTTGTCTATTGATGTAATGTTTGATGGAAAGAAGACAGTATCGTCAGCGTAGGCTAACAATTTCTTAAGTGTTTCTTGTCTTAATCTTGTTTGTTTATCCGTAGTGCTAGAATCTGTGTTCTTTCTCGTATAGTGTTTTTGAGGAGTTCCCAATGCTGCTGTATGTCATCTATGTCTTTGTCGTCAGTGTATAGTTGGATAATTTGTTTAATGTGTTCTGTATATGTTTTGTTTGCAGTAGGGTGAATTTCCAATGAGGTGACCTCCTGGAATGAGTGTTTGTGTATGCGTGTTAATTGTTGCAATGACTGCCTTGTGGTCTGTAAACTTGAGTGTTTTTGTGATATGTGTGGCCTGGCTCATGAAATTTGTGGACGGGACATAGATCCTGTCTAGCCGTGTAGCCCTTTTGTAGGAGTGGTTTGTGTGTGTGATGTCCATGCCGTGTGGATGTGTGTGTCTATATGCAACGGTCAAACCTCTCTTGATTCTGAGCTTTAATGAGGTGTTTGTAAGTGATGTTTGTCTTTCTTTTGATGTTAATAAGTTGTCGTGTCCTTGGATGGCTTGAATGCAAGTTTTGTAGAATGTGAGACCGAAGTGATGAGGGGTACGTTCTCGTGTATTTTCACACTCCACAGGAAATTTGGGGAACAGAAGAAGTTAAGGGGATAACCATTCATGTCATTTGTGTAAATGGAAGGGCTGCTGTCCCCAGGATCCCCACCTCACTAGGACTGATGCTCTAGGTTCCTCGAGCTGCCTAGCTAGTGGAAACTAGCCCAGATTCAACAGCACACAGCCGTGCGCGATTGCAATCTCGGCACTAAGGACATGAGGTGTTACCTTGGTCCGACCACGCATCTTCCACCCCTCTGATGTTGCGTTCAAACAATGACATAATGGGAGGTATCAGCACAGTACCCAAAGACTACTATGCCATGTAGCCGACATGACACAGTCTGTGCTGCTAGAGCAGGCAACACAGGAGCTGAACCTAGGATGACACGAGCAGTCACGTCTTAATCATTGGCAACAATCAGACAGTTCCTTCTCAAAATATTTTTTTTTTTTTTTCCTTCTCAAAATATATATTTTTTTTTAATAACTCTTTATTTCGTTCTTAAAATCGATACATTTCATTTTACAACAAACAAATTCATTTATGTGATGTGATCATGATGATACATGTTGTGATTAAAAAATTAAGTCATTCATTCACACCCGACAAAGGGTTTAAAACTAGGAGCGCCAGAGGCGCCAATACAGTTTATCCCTGACGTCTGTGTCGGCGGCTTCAAAGATAAATTTCTTTATATCTGGAGTTTATTGTCTGCCGCCACTGATATGTTGCACAACGAGGCGACAATAGCCTCGAGCGCTCCGACGTCTGTGTTCTGGGATCTCGTCGCTGTATTGATTATTTGGCTTTGATGTCCTTTCCACCTTTTTTTTCTCCGTCAGGCTGAGTATGCTTGTTATAATTTATCTCTTTCGTTCGCACACGTTCATTCACAACAGTAAACTTTTGCAATTTAAGATATACATTGTTCTTTGGTTAAAAATGTGTAGAAAAAGATGGGAATTAAAATTCTTACATTCGTACATAGCCTCATTCCTGCAAGTCCATATTATATGTCTGTATTCTGATAGTAGTATAAGTAGTTTTGTATAGAGATCTTGTGTTGTTGTTTTTGGCAGTGTGTTAAGCATAATAGATCTGTATGTGTCGACTTTTTGTGTTGTGTGTAATTTTAGTATCTGTTGCAGTGCCCTTCTCGCCGGTATGATTGTACTGCATCTATAGAATAGGTGCTCTTCTGTTTCTTGAATTTTTTGTCTGCAGAGGGGGCATCGGGGTGTCCGTCTTAATCTGTGGGTTTGTCTCTCTGTGGTGGGTGTCATGTTATATATGTCTGTATGTGACCTCCCTTGCTTTGGGGGTGATGTGTGAGTTGTGGAGGTTTGAGAATGTGTTGGTGTAGTCTGTGAGAAAGTATTTTTGGCCTCTCTTGATTCTGTGATGTAGTGGAGGTGTTTGTTCTTTAACTAGATGTTTGTAGATGTTGTTTGTCCCTTGGTGTAGTAGACTGTCATGTCCTTGGATGGACTGTATACATGTTTTGTAATATGTAGGTGTGGTGCCGAAATGGTGAGGCAATGAATTGTTGAGTTTTCTGAATCTGGTTAATCTCAGCCCCATGTAATAGTGAGCAAAGGTGTGGTTGTCTGGTTGGTTGATGATGCGACTTATATGATTTATTCTGATAGCTTTTATTTTTGTGTGTATGTCCTGTAGTGCGATCCCTCCCTGTTTTTTGTGCTGTATCAGTGTTTTTTGTTTTATGCTGTGTATTGTGTGGCCAAATACAAAGGTTCTTATCAGTTTGTTTACCTCTTTGATTGTTGATTGCGGTGGGTCGAAGACTGTGGCTGTGTAAATCAATTTGGGGATGATGTATGTGTTGACTATGATGCTCCGGCCAAAAATCGTTGATGTTTTGTATTTGTATCTCTGTAGCATGTCTGTTATTTTTGTGACTAGGTTCTGCCATGTTGGTTTGTGTGTTTTATTTGGGTTGCATGGGTATGTTATCCCGTATAGTTTTAAGTTGGTGACCGGTGTTAGAGCTGAGGGAAAGTCCGCTTTGCTCTTCCACCTGCCTATGCCCATAATAAAAGATTTCTGTATGTTTATTTGTGCCCCGCTGCCCTGCCCGAACTCTGTGAATGTGCTGAGGATGTTGTCTATGATCTAGTGGTTGATGGAAAGAAAACAGTGTCATCAGCGTAGGCTAACAGCTTCTGTTCTCCTTTCCCTGGTATGAGTGTGCCTGCTATGGAGTTGTTTTGTCTAATGCTTTCTAAGAGTGGCTCTATAGTCAGTACGTAAAGTAAGGGGGATAGAGAGCACCCTTGCCTGACTGATCTTGTTAACCTGAAAGCCTCTGTAAGAGTTTGGTTCACTAGGATCCTGCTCTCAGGTCTAGCATAAAGAATGTGAATCCATTGTCTGAAATGTTCTCCTATGTTACAATTGAGCAAAGTCTTGTGGAGGTGTGAATGGGCTACTCTGTCAAAGGCTTTTTCTTGGTCAAGAGATAAGATAGAGGATTGACTGTCTTTTTCGTGTGTGTAAGTGATAATGTCTCTTATAAAGTGTGTGTGCTGGTGAATGTTTCTGCCCTGAACACTACATTGTTGATCTGTATGGATGAGAGACGTCATGAAAGGTTTAAGTTTATTTGTCAATGTCTTTGTTAGTATCTTGTAGTCTGTGTTGAGAAGTGAAATGGGTCTGTAGTTTTTAGAAGTATTTTATCTGTGTTGTCTTTGGGGAGCAGTGTTATGTAGGACGTGTTTAGACTTGGCGGTAACTGTTTCTTTGTGAATGAGTGTCTGTACATTTTGAGGAGAAGAGGACCTAGGATAGGAAAGAAGTGTTGGTAAAATTCTACTGTGAGGCCATCGGGTCCTGGTGATTTGTTCTTTTGCATTGTTTGTACTGCACTTGTTATGTCTGCTAGTGTGAGTTCTGCATCGAGCTTCCCTTTTCTGAGTCTGTTAGTTTTTTTGTATATTGCATGAATTTGTCTTGTATGTGAGGTTGTGTGTTACTTTCTGTGTATAAGTTCTGGTAGTAAGTTTCAAATGCCTTGGTTATATTTGGGGTATCTGTTTGTATGTTGCCGTCTGAGTCTGCTATTTTCCTTATTTGCCTGTTGCGTTGTATATTCTGTTCTATTCCCAAGTATTGTTTGCTTGGAGTTTCCTGAGTGATTGTCCTTAAACCTGTACGCAGTAATGCTCCTTGAAATCTATGATGTCTGTACTGTAGCAGTTCCTCTTCTAGTGTCAAGATGTTGGGTGTATGTTTGTCTATTTGTTTTGCTAGATGTATGGCTTCTTCTAACATTTTCTCGTGTCTCTGTCTGACCTTGTTTATCTGTCGTGATAGAATTTGTGTTCGTTCTCTTATCGTGTCCTTCAGGAGTTCCCATTGCACCTGTACGTCGTCTATGTCTTTGTGGTCGGTGTACAAGTGGATGATTTGTGTTATGTGTTTGACGTATGTTTCGTTCTGTAGTAAAGTGTTGTTGAATTTCCACACTGGGTGTGGTGACTTTCTGGACTGAGTATTTGGGTGTATACTGTTAATGGTTGCAATGATTGCTTTGTGGTCTGTAAACTGGAGCGTGTGATGTGGTGGTTTGCTGGTGCGTATATCCTGTCTAGTCGTGCTGCCCTGTTGTGACCAATATTCCTGTGTGTGAAATCTCTAATCTGTGGATGTGTGTGTCTATATGCATCTGTCAGGCTGTGGGTGTCAATTATCGTCCGTAAGAGGTTCAGTTGATTATTGTCGTTTTTATTGATGCACCTAGTCTGAGCCTTAACCTCTCCTCCAGCCACATCCATGTCTGTGAGGACGCAGTTAAAATCCCCACCTAATATTATGTTTGTCCCCATATATAAGGTCGTTAGAGTGGTATCCAGTCTTTCGTAGAACATGGGTTGATGTGTGTAGTTTGCTGGTGCATGTATGCAGACAATAGTATGTGTGTGTTTGTCGTCATTTCTCACTTGCACTATAGCCATCTTGCCGTTGCTGTCTCTGTCTTTTTTCACAATGGTCCATCTGTCTGATGTTTGTAGTATTGCTACTCCTGATCCTACGTTGTGTATGGCTAGACTAAAACAGGAGTGTTGTATGCCTATATTTGTTGTGATTTGTTGCGCATGAAAGACACAACAGCCTACTAAAAGTAATCCTAAAGGAGAAAATACAAGGTAAAAGAGGCAGGGGCAGACCAAGACTAACATGGACGAGTAACATTAAAAGATGGACAAACCAGTCTATGAGAACCTGCACCATCAAAGCAAGAGACATTGCAGAATGGCGCTTCATGATAGCCAACCTTCGTTGCGGAGATGGCACCCGATGATGATAATGATGAACTGATCACGAACTCAAAATAGCAAGTTATCTTGAAAGCTCAAAACAAAGCATGTTCACGTTGTCGTGACAAGTCAAATTGATGTCAACAATAAGTTCACAAATAAAGGATTCAAGTAACTTCAGCTCGTCATGTCACGAGAAACTCCCGAATATTGCAAGACAACAGAGCACGTTTAAGATTGAAATCATCAATTGTCAATTAGCGTACGACAAATCCAGGTTAACTAGGGTACATTGTGAGATCGTCGAACGTAAAACGTTGTGTCTGGAGAGACAGTGTGCAATCACGTGATCGTGTGAGTGTAACCTACTTCTGGCTTAAGAAACCTAAACATCGCGTGTGTTCTTTCATTTTCCAAGGATTATTAAGTATGAATTACTTAGTTAATTATATTTATGAATTCTCATGTAAAACCAAATTTATAGCCTCCAGTGATTTTCTTCTCTGTTGTCCTGTTGTCCATGATTCACATCTATATGTTTAGACTGGCTGTGCATTTAAATAATAAATATAAATAAACAACACTTCAAATATAAAAGTCAGTACTTCAGAAATAGATTATAAAGAACAGGATACCAATAATTCTAATAAGAGCAGATGTCACAATTATTCACAGCGGCCAGCGATCACACATCTCGTTCGGCCAGCCACACACCGTATCACAGAATTCACATCTCTACTGGATACTCTCGCTTCTGTGCGTCTGCCTACTCAGGCTTACTTTACTTAATGCTTCAGAAATAGATTATAAATAATTAGACACCATTAATTCTAATAAAAGCATATGTCATCAAACAGGTCTGAGGATTTACCAACGCTGGCAAGAAGTAGTTTACCTGTGATTACGTCATACAGGGGTACATTCTCGTGTATTTTCACACTCCACAGGAAATGTAGGGAACAGAAGTTAAGGGGATAACCATTCATGTCATTTGTGTAAATGGAAGGGCTGCTGTCCCCAGGATCCCCACCTCACTAGGACTGATGCTCTAGGTTCCTCGAGCTGCCTAGCTAGTGGAAACTAGCCCAGATTCAACAGCACACAGCCGTGCGCGATTGCAATCTCGGCACTAAGGACATGGGGTGTTACCTTGGTCCGACCACGCATCTTCCACCCCTCTGATGTTGCGTTCAAACAATGACATAATGGGAGGTATCAGCACAGTACCCAAAGACTACTATGCCATGTAGCCGACATGACACAGTCTGTGCTGCTAGAGCAGGCAACACAGGCACTGAACCTAGGATGACACGAGCAGTCACGTCTTAATCATTGGCAACAATCAGACAGTTCCTTCTCAAAATATTTTTTTTTTTTTTTAAATTTCTTTATTTCATTTTCAAAATCAATACATCACAGTACATTACAAAAATCATTCGTTCAGTCATTCTAACAAAAATATTATATTGTTAAAGATGGACATTGGTTTCTGATTATATTTCTGTAAAATAGATCAGGGCTAAAGGTTTGGAATCAGTAAAAGGCAGCATTTCTGCAGGTCCACACTAAATTTCTGTATTCGGATTTTAGAATTAGTGAGTTAGTGGAGCATTCTTGCGCTGTCTTTTTTTTTTTTTTTTTTGCAGCGTGTTGAGCATGACAGATCTGTAGGTGTCTACCTTCTGTGTAGTGTGTGTTTCTAGTGTATGTTGTAACGCCGTTCTTGCTGGTATGATTGTGTTTCATTCGTAAAATATGTGTTCTTCTGTTTCTTGTATGTTTCGTCTGCAAATTGAACACTTGGCTAGGCTGTCTGTCCTGATATGTGAGCTTCTCTTTCTTTTGTGGGTGTCGTGCTGTAGTGTATATGAGTCTGTATGTGACTTCCCTTGCTTTGGGAGCGTTGTGTGGATTGTGGAGGTTTGAGAAGATTTGGAGATCACACATCTCGCTCGGCCAGTCACACACCATATCACAGAATTTACATCTCTACTGGATACTCTCGCTTCTGTGCGTCTGCTTACTCAGGCTAACTTTACATAATGCTTCAGAAATAGATTATAAGAATAAGACACCAATACTTCTAATAAGAGCATATGTCATCAACAGGTCTGAGGATTTACCAACGCTGGCGAGTAGTAGTTTACCCTCCACAGGAAATGTAGGGAACAGAAGTTAAGGGGATAACCATTCATGTCATTTGTGTAAATGGAAGGGCTGCTGTCCCCAGGATCCCCACCTCACTAGGACTGATGCTCTAGGTTCCTCGAGCTGCCTAGCTAGTGGAAACTAGCCCAGATTCAACAGCACACAGCCGTGCGCGATTGCAATCTCGGCACTAAGAACATCGGGTGTTACCCTAGTCCGACCACGCATCTTCCACCCCTCTGATGTTGCGTTCAAACAATGACATAATGGGAGGTATCAGCACAGTACCCAAAGACTACTATGCCATGTAGCCGACATGACACAGTCTGTGCTGCTAGAGCAGGCAACACAGGCGCTGAACCTAGGATGACACGAGCAGTCACGTCTTAATCATTGGCAACAATCAGACAGTTCCTTCTCAAAATATACACTAGTATTTCTGAGAAAGCGGCCACTAGAACGTCATAAAACTAATAAATAGTATATAAAGCACTTGCTAGCGTAATATTATAAGAGTACCTAAGTTTGCATATCACTTTTAAAAAAATTGTCTTAAAAGTACGTATGTTTAAATATTTTAAAAAGAATCTATATACAATGTATCACAAAATGCACTAGGATTAAACATTATCAATCAAAGTTATGCGCCTTTAATTTACGATGCAAGTGGGAATATTATTTTATATTAATTTTTTATAAGTATTATTTTCCTTGTTTATTAAGGGAAGTCACTGCAAACATTTAATTTTTCGTAAAGTACAAGTTATTGTTCGTAGGGGTAATTCCTTTAACTTTTTAGACAGTTCATAACATTCAGTAATATATTAATCATTAGTCATGTTTAGCAATGCATATAGATTTAAATTAATGCGATAAATAAATGTACTTCGAAGTTTTGTGCAAATAAGAAGAAAATAATTGTTTTAAATGTTAGCAATTAAAAATTATCTAGTATGCATAAAATTCAATTAGAACTCCATGATTTCTCTCAAAATGGCGCCATTGTAAACACAATATTAATCATTAGACATGTTTAGCAATGCATATAGATTTAAATTAATGTCATAAATAAATGTGCTTCTAAGTTTTGTGCACATTATTGAAAATTAAAGTCTTCAGTGAATTCATTTAGGACAACATTATTAAAAAGAAAATAAAAATCAAGGTAAGTTTTCCATTTGAAGTTTACTGTGAGATGGAGAAACTAAAACAGGATATAATCATCATCATCAAGTAGGTGACCATGTCTCTCCACAACGTTTGATCTCGACAGTTATTTATTATTTCTGTTGTTTACTTTCTGCCAAGCCATTCTCTTAAGCTGTCTGGCATATTTTCTCTTTGCTTTCCTCTATTACTTTGTCCATAAATTTTACCTGTTGTTACAATATATTCCAGCTGTTTACCTCTCATTACATGACCAAAAAATGATTGTTTTTTTTTTCCTAACTTTGGAAATTAGCTCACTTTTTGCTTTGGCCTCTTTCAGAACGTTTTCGTTACCCTTCTTGGCTGTCCATAATATTCTCAACATTCTTCTGTAAAACCACATTTTTACAGACTAATTATGTTTTTGTCTGTTGTCCTATAGTCTATGATTTGCATCCATATGTTAAGACTGGCCATACATAATACTTAAGAACTCTTTTTCTTGAAGGTGTTCCATGTGGAGTTTACTGAAAGCTGGAGAAACTAAAACAGGATATAAACAAACTGTTAAATTTAAGTTTTAAACTTTACCCTATATGTGTGAAATTAACAACCTGTCATCTATTACATTAAATTGACAGTTTTAAAGAAGAAAGAGTTCAAATACTTGGGAATAATGTTAACTTTAGTTGGTAGATTTACAGCAGTGGTGAGAAGCAAATAAATGGAAGCTACGGATGAATTTGATAGAGAAAAAAATGTATATAATTATGCCAATTAAAAAGAGAAAAAAGAGATCTACAGATAATTTATGGAAATTGTTCAGTAGGTATTTTTTTAAAAAAAGTATCCCGAAATCGCCAAAAAATTAAATGCTATGTTGAAGAGCGTCATAGTACTTTTAAAAATCTCTCTTCTGTAATGATTTCACTCATCATTAATGCCCTTTTAACTTCTAGAAATCATATAAGGGAATTCAAAATTGATTGATGAGATGTAAAACTACCATGATTTCTCACAACTTTATGCTATATTTCACTCTAAAGAGTCTCAGATTAGTGATTCTATTAATTTTTGTTATTTTACACATTAATTTATTACAAATATTAGTAATATGTATGTGTGTATGCACATGTCTCTCTGTCTCTGGTAGTATTTACAAGCAAACTTTGTGTAATGTTGCTGTTGCTGTCTTGCAGGTTTTGCCCACTTCTTGGCCAGGCACGATCCGTTTAGCCTCAGACCAAGTCTTTCAGGTTATATTAGACCGTGATTGCCATCCAAAATTAAAAGTGTAAGTCAATTTTGCTTCATAAATTGAACATATCTGTAATTGTTGTTGTCTTGTGGGATTTTCAGCTGTTTGTTGCCAGTACATGCTCTAATAATTCTTTGATCTTGCCTTCAACGTATATGCCATCTAAAATTTCTATTATTTCTTGTGCTTTACTTTATAAAATGCTTTTGTATAATCTATAAAACATAGGTATAGATCTTTTTAGATAGTTTTTAGAAGTATTATTTTCTTTGGCTATTATATGAAGTCACTGCAAATTTATTTTTTTCTTTAAGTTATTATTCATAGAGATAATTGCTTTAACCTTTAAAACAGTTCATAATATTCTGTAAAATATTAATCATTGGACATGTTTAGCAATGTACATAGATTGAATTTATGCAGTAAATAATTGTGCTTTTAAATTTGTATGCAAAATATAGGAAATTAATTTGTTTTTAAATTTTAGCAATTTATAATTATACAGTATTCATAAAATTAAAAAAGATCTCCACAACTATTTTCAAGATGGCTTCTATGTAAACGAGATATTTTATTTTCATCTTATCCCCACAAAATGAAGGGCAGGTGGTCAAAATCTAATCATAATTTCAGGAATACTGGACACTATCACATTTCAGATTCTCTACAAAATCACTTAAAATATCCTCAAGTAGTCATTAAAATGAGTTCTAAAAATAATATTCTACACTTGAAGGTATTTCAATCTTTATATTGAAAATGAATTAATTTTCATTCATTATTATTCATTGTCTTATTGTCATGTTTCTAATTAAATAACAATTAAGTTTTCCGCAGGTAAAAATTATATATAAAAACGATTATAATGTCATTCTAATATTACAAATAATAATAATAGCCTTATGTTACTAATCTTTTATGTCAGCTTTTAAGCCTTCTAAAAATTTGCTTATTTCTGGGTGTTTTACTTTGTCAAATGCTTTGGTATAGTCTATAAAACATAGATCTGTTTTCACTTCTGTGGCTCTTTCTATTAAAAATCTTATGATGTATATATCATTGTTCATACTTTTAACTCTAACAAAATCACTTTTCATCACTAATTTTTATACTGATTTTGTTTTGCACCTTTTGCATGATGATTCCTAATACTATCTCGGACGTGTGACTCATAAGCTTGTTGTGAGATGATCATCACATTCAATCGCACAAGATTTCTTTTGGTAAAAAAAAAAAGTAAAGTACCCCCGTTACGCGAAACTGGCATATAGGGAATATGGTGTAAGTGACCATAAATTTTACAGACCCTCGGCACATGATTTTTGGGGTAATGTGGTCAATATTATGCCCGGGCCACTTTACTTTCCCAGAATAAAATCCGGTACCCATTAAAGGCTGGGTGAACGGGAAGCCATCGGTTGGGATCGAACCCTACCTCTTGTCCTTTATATTCCAGTTCATTAACCACTGAGCTGTCGCGACTCCCAATTTCTTTGGTAAAGCTATGAATATTGATTTTAATAGGCAATCTGGTATATTTCACCTGTTATAGATTTGCTTTCACATGGAGCATAAAAAAAAATAAATATTCAGTTAATAAATAATATTCTATACAATAAATAAATATTGAGTAAATATTCAAATATTCAGTTTAACTGTTTAAAACTTTTCTTTGTAATTTTAATTATTCTCTTTATGTCATGTCATTAAACAATTAAAAAATTTTTCCTTCGACAAGCTTACGAGAACTGAGATTGAGTGATTGCAAAAGTGTAGCTGATCTAGGCATGCAAGAGAGGACAAATTACGTAAGACTCTACGTTACCTCATTGTGGCAATTGTAAAAAGGTAATCGAGGATTTTACATTCTAAAGTCTCTTTATTTTTAAAAGTTTTGTGCTTTTGGGAAAAGTATCTTAGTACTCAAATATTTGCATGACTGTCTTAATTCTAATGCCCTGCAGTGCCATCAGATGGCACACTAGGTTTTCGGTGTACTTTGTCATATGTCCTTATTCTGGCCGAGCTTCTCATTCTTTGCTAAAATTCTACCTTACTCAATTTTGAAAAAAAGTATAAACACAAGGTAGTATAACAATTATTGAAAAGACACCGCCTTGAAGAAACCACTAATCCTGAAATTGATATGAGTAATGATGTGAGTAAGTATCATCTTGTACCAGCTCACCAACCACCTGCATTTACAAGTTTAACAGCCAAAAATTTGTAATAAAAATGTTGGCCTACGTGTAATGTGTATCATGCTATTTTTATCATCGCAAACATTTGTACTCAGATTTTTTTTTTAAAAATGATTTATTACATTAATTCTTTCCGTACATTTCGCCGCACTGTGCGCCAATGCGATTCAGGCAATGTACGTTTCGCCGTATAGTGCGACACACTAAATTTTATTAGTGTGAGCGCCATCACAATGAGATTCCGGCAACGTACGTTTCGTTAAATAGTGCGACACGCTCAATTTGATTAGTGTGAACGCCATCAAACCATATTCTTTTTACATGTCTTGTATCATGTGGATATTGGTGAAATCTTATATCTTGTTCAATTATCTAAACATTCATATATAAGATGTTATATGTTAGATAAACATAATATATAGATTGATTCTTAAAAGCTTGAAAAATTTTGTCTCTGAAATCTCTTCTGTTGCGTCGATAAAAAGCTTTCGTACAGAAAAAGTTAACCAAAATAGTACAGTATAGACATTTTTTTTCTGCTTTCGCAGCTTTCGCCTAAGGTGAAGTCCCTATAGCCTAGGAACTAATTTTGCATGTTAATTCATTTTACCCTGGCAGCCATGTGCATAGGGGCCCCTTGCCACTCAGGCAGATAACTCCATCTTCAGAGGTACTCATATTTTTTCTGTTGATGTGTAATTGACGTGTCAAGCCGGGGCTCATTGTTGAGACCAGGGGTGGTTGCCACAGAGAGAAATCACAAATAAAAATCCCAACTTGTACAGTCGGATTTGAACTAACAACCTATCTGTGTCAAGCCAAGCCTCATTGTTGAGACCAGGGGTGGTTGCCACAGAGAGAAATCACAAATAAAAATCTCAACTTGTACAGTCGGATTTGAACTAACAACCTCTCTGTGTCAACCCGGGGCTCACTGTTGAGACCATGGGTGGTTGCCACAGAGAGAAATCACAAATAAAAATCTCAACTTGTACAGTCGGATTTGAACTAACAACCTCTCTGTGTCAACCTGGGGCTCACTGTTGAGACCATGGGTGGTTGCCACAGAGAGAAATCACAAATAAAAATCTCAACTTGTACAGTCTGATTTGAACTAACAACCTATCTGAGTCAAGACTGCGATTACTTGAGATTGAAAACTTCCTCTTCAAGCAAATTCCACAGTGAATTGCTTTAGGTTCAAACCTTTCCACTGTGAGAATTTCAATCACAGCTTATAGCTTCTGACACGTATTCAGTGCATCCACCATTTTGATAACTAATACAAGGAAGCATGTGACACCAGACTGTGAAAACTTTTTTTTTTGAAGAGCAAAAAAAAAAAAAATAAATAATCTTGCTTTACATTGGAAACAATACATTTTATAAAAATTGTGCAGTGCAGATACAGACTTTCACAGCTTATCAGTTTAAAATTGTTTCTTTAGAGATCTCAGTATAAATTTTATTTGACATTTTCATTTGTCATTCATTAAGTGCTGTCTCTGCATCCAAAGTTGGCTACCGTGGAGCACCTTTCTGCTCTGTCTCTTACTTTGATGTTGTAGGGATCAAACCCTACCTCTTGTCCTTTGTAGTCCAGTTCACTAACCACTGAGCTATTGTGGCTCCCCATTTCTTTGGTAAGACTATGAATATTGATTTTAATAGGCCATCTGGTATATTTCACCTGTTATAGATTTGCATTCACATGGACCATAAAGTAAATAAATATTCAGTTAATAAATAATATTCTATACAATAAATAAATATTGAGTAAATATTCAAATATTCAGTTTACCTGTTTAAAACTTGTTTTCTTTGTAATTTTAATTATTCTCATTTTGTCATGTCATTAAACAATTTAAAAATTCTTCCTTCGACAAGCTTACGAGAACTGAGACTGAGTGATTGCAAAAGTGTAGCTGATCTAGGCATGCAAGAGTGGCCAAATTATGTAAGACTCTACGTTACCTCATTGTGGCAAAATGTAAAAAGGTAATGGAGGATTTTACATTCTGTCTCTTTACTTTTAAAAGTTGTGGGGTTTTGGGAAAAGTATGTTAGTACTCATATATTTCTATGACTGTCTAACTTCTAATGCCCTGCAGTGCCATCAGATGGCACACAGTGTTTTCGGTGTACTTTGTCATATGTCCTTATTCTGGCCGAGCTTCTCATTCTTTGCTAAAATTCTACCTTACTCAACTTTGAAAAAAAGTATAAACACAAGTTAGTATAACAATTATTGAAAAGACACCGCCTTGAAGAAACCACTAATCCTGAAATTGATGTGAGTAAGTACCATCTTGTACCAGCTCACCAACCACCTGCATTTACAAGTTTAACAGCCAAATATTTGTAATAAAAATGTTGGTCTACTTGTAATGTGTATCATGCTATTTTTATCATCGCAAACATTTTTACTCAGATTTTTTTCTTTAAAATAATTTATTACCTTAACTCTTTCTGTACATTTCGCCGCACTGTGCGCCAATGCGATTCAGGCAACGTACGTTTCGCCGTATAGTGCGACACGCTCAATTTGATTAGTGTGAACGCCATCAAACCATATTCTTTTTACATGTCTTGTATCATGTGGATATTGGTGAAATCTTATATACTGTTCAATTATCTGAACATTCATATATAATATGTTATATGTTAGATAAACATAAATATATAGATTGATTCTTAAAAGCTTGAACAATTTGTCTCTGAAATCTCTTCTGTTGCGTCGATAAAAAGCTTTCGTACAGAAAAAGTTAACCAAAATAGTACAGTGTAGACATTTTTTTTCTGCTTTCGCAGCTTTCGCCTAAGGTGAAGTCCCTATAGCCTAGGAACTAAATTTTGCATGTTAATTCATTTTACCCTGGCAGTCATGTGCACAGGGGCCCCTCGCCACTCAGGCAGTTAACCCCATCTTCAGAGGTACTCATATTTTTTCTGTTGATGTGTAATTGACGTGTCAAGCCGGGGCTCATTGTTGAGACCAGGGGTGGTTGCCACAGAGAGAAATCACAAATAAAAATCCCAACTTGTACAGTCGGATTTGAACTAACAACCTATCTGTGTCAAGCCAAGCCTCATTGTTGAGACCAGGGGTGGTTGCCACAGAGAGAAATCACAAATAAAAATCTCAACTTGTACAGTCGGATTTGAACTAACAACCTCTCTGTGTCAACCGGGGCTCACTGTTGAGACCATGGGTGGTTGCCACAGAGAGAAATCACAAATAAAAATCTCAACTTGTACAGTCGGATTTGAACTAACAACCTCTCTGTGTCAACCTGGGGCTCACTGTTGAGACCATGGGTGGTTGCCACAGAGAGAAATCACAAATAAAAATCTCAACTTGTACAGTCTGATTTGAACTAACAACCTATCTGAGTCAAGACTGCGATTACTTGAGATTGAAAACTTCCTCTTCAAGCAAATTCCACAGTGAATTGCTTTAGGTTCAAACCTTTCCACTGTGAGAATTTCAATCACAGCTTATAGCTTCTGACACGTATTCAGTGCATCCACCATTTTGATAACTAATACAAGGAAGCATGTGACACCAGACTGTGAAAACTTTTTTTTTTGAAGAGCAAAAAAAAAAAAAATAAATAATCTTGCTTTACATTGGAAACAATACATTTTATAAAAATTGTGCAGTGCAGATACAGACTTTCACAGCTTATCAGTTTAAAATTGTTTCTTTAGAGATCTCAGTATAAATTTTATTTGACATTTTCATTTGTCATTCATTAAGTGCTGTCTCTGCATCCAAAGTTGGCTACCGTGGAGCACCTTTCTGCTCTGTCTCTTACTTTGATGTTGTAGGGATCAAACCCTACCTCTTGTCCTTTGTAGTCCAGTTCACTAACCACTGAGCTATTGTGGCTCCCCATTTCTTTGGTAAGACTATGAATATTGATTTAATAGGCCATCTGGTATATTTCACCTGTTATAGATTTGCATTCACATGGACCATAAAGTAAATAAATATTCAGTTAATAAATAATATTCTATACAATAAATAAATATTGAGTAAATATTCAAATATTCAGTTTACCTGTTTAAAACTTGTTTTCTTTGTAATTTTAATTATTCTCATTTTGTCATGTCATTAAACAATTTAAAAATTCTTCCTTCGACAAGCTTACGAGAACTGAGACTGAGTGATTGCAAAAGTGTAGCTGATCTAGGCATGCAAGAGTGGCCAAATTATGTAAGACTCTACGTTACCTCATTGTGGCAAAATGTAAAAAGGTAATGGAGGATTTTTACATTCTGTCTCTTTACTTTTAAAAGTTGTGGGGTTTTGGGAAAAGTATGTTAGTACTCATATATTTCTATGACTGTCTAACTTCTAATGCCCTGCAGTGCCATCAGATGGCACACAGTGTTTTCGGTGTACTTTGTCATATGTCCTTATTCTGGCCGAGCTTCTCATTCTTTGCTAAAATTCTACCTTACTCAACTTTGAAAAAAAGTATAAACACAAGTTAGTATAACAATTATTGAAAAGACACCGCCTTGAAGAAACCACTAATCCTGAAATTGATGTGAGTAAGTACCATCTTGTACCAGCTCACCAACCACCTGCATTTACAAGTTTAACAGCCAAATATTTGTAATAAAAATGTTGGTCTACTTGTAATGTGTATCATGCTATTTTTATCATCGCAAACATTTTTACTCAGATTTTTTTCTTTAAAATAATTTATTACCTTAACTCTTTCTGTACATTTCGCCGCACTGTGCGCCAATGCGATTCAGGCAACGTACGTTTCGCCGTATAGTGCGACACGCTCAATTTGATTAGTGTGAACGCCATCAAACCATATTCTTTTTACATGTCTTGTATCATGTGGATATTGGTGAAATCTTATATACTGTTCAATTATCTGAACATTCATATATAATATGTTATATGTTAGATAAACATAAATATATAGATTGATTCTTAAAAGCTTGAACAATTTTGTCTCTGAAATCTCTTCTGTTGCGTCGATAAAAAGCTTTCGTACAGAAAAGTTAACCAAAATAGTACAGTGTAGACATTTTTTTTCTGCTTTCGCAGCTTTCGCCTAAGGTGAAGTCCCTATAGCCTAGGAACTAAATTTTGCATGTTAATTCATTTTACCCTGGCAGTCATGTGCACAGGGCCCCTCGCCACTCAGGCAGTTAACCCCATCTTCAGAGGTACTCATATTTTTTCTGTTGATGTGTAATTGACGTGTCAAGCCGGGGCTCACTGTTGAGACCAGGGTGGTTGCCACAGAGAGAAATCACAAATGAAAACCCCACCTTGTACAGTCGGATTTGAACTAACAACCTATCTGTGTCAAGCCAGGCCTCATTGTTGAGACCAGGGGTGGTTGGGCACAGAGAGAAATCACAAATAAAAATCCCAACTTGTACAGTCAGATTTGAACTAACAACCTCTCTGTGTCAACCGGGGCTCACTGTTGAGACCATGGGTTGTTGCCACAGAGAGAAATCACAAATAAAAATCCCAACTTGTACAGTCAGATTTGAACAAACAACCTCTCTGTGTCAACCCGGGGCTCACTGTTGAGACCAGGGGTGGTTGCCACAGAGAGAAATCACAAATAAAAATCTCAACTTGTACAGTCTGATTTGAACTAACAACCTATCTGAGTCAAGACTGCGATTACTTGAGATTGAAAACTTCCTCTTCAAGCAAATTCCACAGTGAATTGCTTTAGGTTCAAAACTTTCCACTGTGAGAATTTCAATCACAGCTTATAGCTTCTGACACGTATTCAGTGCATCCACCATTTTGATAACTAATACAAGGAAGCATGTGACACCAGACTGTGAAAACTTTTTTTTTTGAAGAGCAAAAAAAAGAAAAAATATCTTGCTTTACATTGGAAACAATACATTTTATAAATTGTGCAGTGCAGATACATACTTTCACAGCTTATCAGTTTAAAATTGTTTCTTTAGAGATCTCAGTATAAATTTTATTTGACATTTTCATTTGTCATTCATTAAGTGCTGTCTCTGCATCCAAAGTTGGCTACCATGGAGCACCTTTCTGCTCTGTCTCTTACTTTGATGTTGTAGGGATCGAACCCTACCTCTTGTCCTTTGTAGTCCAGTTCACTAACCACTGAGCTATGCGGCTCCCCATTTCTTTGTAAGACTATGAATATTGATTTTAATAGGCCATCTGGTATATTTCACCTGTTATAGATTTGCATTCACATGGACCATAAAATAATAAATATTCAGTTAATAAATAATATTCTATACAATAAATAAATATTGATTAAATATTCAAATATTCAGTTTACCTGTTTAAAACTTGTTTTCTTTGTAATTTTAATTATTCTCATTTTGTCATGTCATTAAACAATTTAAAAATTCTTCCTTCGACAAGCTTACGAGAACTGAGACTGAGTGATTGCAAAAGTGTAGCTGATCTAGGCATGCAAGAGTGGCCAAATTATGTAAGACTCTACGTTACCTCATTGTGGCAAAATGTAAAAAGGTAATGGAGGATTTTACATTCTGTCTCTTTACTTTTAAAAGTTGTGGTTTTGGGAAAAGTATGTTAGTACTCATATATTTCTATGACTGTCTTACTTCTATTGCCCTGCAGTGCCATCAGATGGCACACAGTGTTTTCGGTGTACTTTGTCATATGTCCTTATTCTGGCCGAGCTTCTCATTCTTTGCTAAAATTCTACCTTACTCAACTTTGAAAAAAGTATAAACACAAGTTAGTATAACAAATATTGAAAAGACACCGCCTTGAAGAAACCACTAATCCTGAAATTGATGTGAGTAATGATGTGAGTAAGTACCATCTTGTACCAGCTTACCAACCACCTGCATTTACAAGTTTAACAGCCAAATATTTGTAATAAAAATGTTGGTCTACTTGTAATGTGTATCATGCTATTTTTATCATCGCAAACATTTGTACTCAGATTTTTTTCTTTAAAATAATTTATTACATTAACTCTTTCCGTACATTTCGCCGCACTGTGCGCCAATGCGATTCAGGCAACGTACGTTTCGCCGTATAGTGCGACACGCTCAATTGATTAGTGTGAACGCCATCAACCATATTCTTTTTACATGTCTTGTATCATGTGGATATTGGTGAAATCTTATATACTGTTCAATTATCTGAACATACATATATAATATTTTATATGTTAGATAAACATAAATATATAGATTGATTCTTAAAAGCTTGAACAATTTTGTCTCTGAAATCTCTTCTGTTGCGTCGATAAAAAGCTTTCGTACAGAAAAAGTTAACCAAAATAGTACAGTATAGACATTTTTTTTTCTGCTTTCGCCTAAGGTGAAGTCCCTATAGCCTAGGAACTAATTTTGCATGTTAATTCATTTTACCCTGGCAATCATGTGCACAGGCCCCTCGCCACTCAGCAGTTAACCCCATCTTCAGAGGTACTCATATTTTTTCTGTTGATGTGTAATTGACGTGTCAAGCCGGGGCTCACTGTTGAGACCAGGGGTGGTTGCCACAGAGAGAAATCACAAATGAAAACCCCAACTTGTACAGTTGGATTTGAACTAACAACCTATCTGTGTCATGCCTGGCCTCATTGTTGAGACCAGGGCTCATTACCACAGAGAGAAATCACATATAAAATTCCCAACTTGTACAGTCAGATTTGAACTACAATCTCTGTGTCAAGACTGCCATAACTTGAGATTGAAAACTTCCTCTTCAAGCAAATTCACAGAGCATTGTTAATTGCTTTAGGTTCAAAACTTTCCCACTGTGAGAATTTCAATCACAGCTTATGGTTTCTGACACATATTCAGTGCATCCACCATTTTGATAACTAATACAGGAAGCATGTGACACCAGTCTGTGGAAACTTTTTTTTGGAGAGAGCAAGAAAAAAAAAAAATCTTGCTTTACATTGGAAACGATACATTTTATAAAATTGTGCAGTGTAGATACAGACTTTCACAGCTTATCAGTTTAAAATTGTTTCTTTAGAGAGCTAAGTATAAATTTTATTTGACATTTTCATTTATGTCATTCATTAAGTGCTGTCTCTGCATCCAAAGTTGGCTACCATGGAGCACCTTTCTGCTCTGTCTCTTGCTTTGATGTTGTAGGGATCGAACCCTACCTCTTGTCCTTTGTAGTCCAGTTCGCTAACCACTGAACTATCACGGCTCCCCATTTCTTTGGTAATGCTATGAATATTTATTTATATAGGTCATATTGTATATTGCACCTGTTATAGATTTGCATTCACATGGACCATAAAGTAAATAAATATTCAGTTAATAAATAATATTCTATACAATAAATAAATATTGAGTAAATATTCAAAATCAGTTTAACTGTTTAAAACTTGTTTTCTTTGTAATTTTAATTATTCTCTTTATGTCATGTCATTAAACAATTTAAAAATTCTTCCTTCGACATGCTTACGAGAACTGAGACTGAGTGATTGCAAACGTGTATCTGATCTAGGCATGCAAGAGTGGACAAATTATGTAAGACTCTACATTACCTCATTGTGGCAAATGTAAAATGGTAATGGAGGATTTTACATTCTAATGTCTCTTTATTTTTAAAAGTTGTGAGGTTTTGGGAAAAGTATGTTTGTATTCATATATTTCTATGACTGTCTTAATTCTAATGCCCTGCAGTGCATCAAATGGCACACAGGGTTTTCAGTGTACTTTGTCATATGTCCTTATTCTGGCCGAGCTTCTCAATCTTCGCTAAAATTTTACCTTACTCAACTTTGAAGAAAAGTATAAATCCAAGTAGTATAACACTTATTGAAAAGTCACCGCCTTGAAGAAACCACTAGTCCTGAAATTGATGTAAGTAAGTACCATCTTGTACCAGGCTCACCAACCACTGCATTCACATGTTTAACAGCCAAATATTTGTAATAGAAAAATATTGGTCTGCGTGTAGTGTGTATCATGCTATTTTTATCACCACAAACATTTATACTCATATTTTTTTTTCTTTAAAATGATTTATTACATTAACTCTTTCCGTACATTTCGCCGCACTGTGTGCCAATGCGTTCGCAGCTTTCACCTAAGGCGATGTCCCTGTAACCTAGGAACTGAATTTTGCATGTTAATTTCATTTTACCCTGGCAGTCATGTGCACAGGGGCCCCTCGCCACTTAGGCAGATAACTCCATCTTAAGAGGTACTCATATTTTTTCTGTTGATGTGTAATTGACGTTTCAAGCTGGGCCTCACTGTTGAGACCAGGGGTGGTTGCCACAGAGAGAAATCACAAATAAAAATCCCAACTTGTACAGTCAGATTTGAACTAACAACCTCTCTGTGTCAAGCCCGGGCTCACTGTTTGAGACCAGGGTGGTTGCAACAGAGAGAAATCACAAATAAAAATCCCAACTTGTACAGTCGGATTTGAATTATCAACCTCTCTGTGTCAAGACTGCCATAATTTGAGATTGAAAACTTCCTCTTCAAACAAATCCCACGGAGCATTATGAATTGCTTTAGGCTCAAAACTTTCCACTGTGAGAATTTCAATCACAGCTTATAGCTTCTGATACTTATTCAGTGCATCCACCATTTTGATAACTAATACAAGGAAGCATGTGACACCAGACTGTGGAAACTTTTTTTTGAAGAGCAAAAAAAAAAAAAAAAAAAAAAATCTTGCTTTACATTGAAAACAAAACATTTTATGAAAATTGTGCAGTACAGATACAGACTTTCACAGCTTATCAGTTTAAAATTGTTTCTTTAGAGAGCTCAGTATACATTTTATTTGACATTTTCATTTGTCATTCATTAAGTGCTGTCTCTGCATCCAAAGTTGGCTACCATGGAGCACCTTCTGCTCTGTCTCTTACTTTGATGTTGTAGGGATCGAACCCTACCTCTTGTCCTTTGTAGTCCAGTTCACTAACCACTGAGCTATTGTGGCTCCCCATTTCTTTGGTAAGACTATGAATATTGATTTTATAGGCCATCTGGTATATTTCACCTGTTATAGATTTGCATTCACATGGACCATAAAGTAAATAAATATTCAGTTAATAAATAATATTCTATACAATAAATAAATATTGAGTAATATTCAATATTCAGTTTACCTGTTTAAAACTTGTTTTCTTTGTAATTTTATTATTCTCATTTTGTCATGTCATTAAACAATTTAAAAATTCTTCCTTCGACAAGCTTACGAGAACTGAGACTGAGTGATTGCAAAGTGTAGCTGATCTAGGCATGCAAGAGTGGCCAAATTATGTAAGACTCTACGTTACCTCATTGTGGCAAAATGTAAAAAGGTAATGGAGGATTTTACATTCTGTCTCTTTACTTTTAAAAGTTGTGGGGTTTTGGGAAAAGTATGTTAGTACTCATATATTTCTATGACTGTCTTACTTCTAATGCCCTGCAGTGCCATCAGATGGCACACAGTGTTTTCGGTGTACTTTGTCATATGTCCTTATTCTGGCCGAGCTTCTCATTCTTTGCTAAAATTCTACCTTACTCAACTTTGAAAAAAAGTATAAACACAAGTTAGTATAACAATTATTGAAAAGACACCGCCTTGAAGAAACCACTAATCCTGAAATTGATGTGAGTAAGTACCATCTTGTACCAGCTCACCAACACCTGCATTTACAAGTTTAACAGCCAAATATTTGTAATAAAAATGTTGGTCTACTTGTAATGTGTATCATGCTATTTTTATCATCGCAAACATTTGTACTCAGATTTTTTTCTTTAAAATATTTATTACATTAACTCTTTCTGTACATTTCGCCGCACTGTGCGCCAATGCGATTCAGGCAACGTACGTTTCGCCGTATAGTGCGACACCTCAATTTGATTAGTGTGAACGCCTCAAACCATATTCTTTTTACATGTCTTGTATCATGTGGATATTGGTGAAATCTTATATACTGTTCAATTATCTGAACATTCATATATAATATGTTATATGTTAGATAAACATAAATATATAGATTGATTCTTAAAAGCTTGAACAATTTTGTCTCTGAAATCTCTTCTGTTGCGTCGATAAAAAGCTTTCGTACAGAAAAAGTTAACCAAAATTGTACAGTGTAGACATTTTTTTTCTGCTTTCGCAGCTTTCGCCTAAGGTGAAGTCCCTATAGCCTAGGAACTAAATTTTGCATGTTAATTCATTTTACCCTGGCAGTCATGTGCACAGGGGCCCCTCGCCACTCAGGCAGTTAACCCCCCATCTTCAGAGGTACTCATATTTTTTCTGTTGATGTGTAATTGACGTGTCAAGCCGGGGCTCACTGTTGAGACCAGGGGTGGTTGCCACAGAGAGAAATCACAAATGAAAACCCCACCTTGTACAGTCGGATTTGAACTAACAACCTATCTGTGTCAAGCCAGGCCTCATTGTTGAGACCAGGGGTGGTGGGCACAGAGAGAAATCACAAATAAAAATCCCAACTTGTACAGTCAGATTTGAACTAACAACCTCTCTGTGTCAACCCGGGGCTCACTGTTGAGACCATGGGTTGTTGCCACAGAGAGAAATCACAAATAAAAATCCAACTTGTACAGTCAGATTTGAACAAACAACCTCTCTGTGTCAACCCGGGCTCACTGTTGAGACCAGGGGTGGTTGCCACAGAGAGAAATCACAAATAAAAATCTCAACTTGTACAGTCTGATTTGAACTAACAACCTATCTGAGTCAAGACTGCGATTACTTGAGATTGAAAACTTCCTCTTCAAGCAAATTCCACAGTGAATTGCTTTAGGTTCAAAACTTTCCACTGTGAGAATTTCAATCACAGCTTATAGCTTCTGACACGTATTCAGTGCATCCACCATTTTGATAACTAATACAAGGAAGCATGTGACACCAGACTGTGAAAACTTTTTTTTTGAAGAGCAAAAAAAAAGAAAAAATATCTTGCTTTACATTGGAAACAATACATTTTATAAAAATTGTGCAGTGCAGATACATACTTTCACAGCTTATCAGTTTAAAATTGTTTCTTTAGAGATCTCAGTATAAATTTTATTTGACATTTTCATTTGTCATTCATTAAGTGCTGTCTCTGCATCAAAGTTGGCTACCATGGAGCACCTTTCTGCTCTGTCTCTTACTTTGATGTTGTAGGGATCGAACCCTACCTCTTGTCCTTTGTAGTCCAGTTCACTAACCACTGAGCTATTGCGGCTCCCCATTTCTTTGGTAAGACTATGAATATTGATTTTAATAGGCCATCTGGTATATTTCACCTGTTATAGATTTGCATTCACATGGACCATAAAATAAATAAATATTCAGTTAATAATAATATTCTATACAATAAATAAATATTGAGTAAATTTCAAATATTCAGTTTACCTGTTTAAAACTTGTTTTCTTTGTAATTTTAATTATTCTCATTTTGTCATGTCATTAAACAATTTAAAAATTCTTCCTTCGACAAGCTTACGAGAACTGAGACTGAGTGATTGCAAAAGTGTAGCTGATCTAGGCATGCAAGAGTGGCCAAATTATGTAAGACTCTACGTTACCTCATTGTGGCAAAATGTAAAAAGGTAATGGAGGATTTTACATTCTGTCTCTTTACTTTTAAAGTTGTGGGGTTTTGGGAAAAGTATGTTAGTACTCATATATTTCTATGACTGTCTTACTTCTATTGCCCTGCAGTGCCATCAGATGGCACACAGTGTTTTCGGTGTACTTTGTCATATGTCCTTATTCTGGCCGAGCTTCTCATTCTTTGCTAAAATTCTACCTTACTCAACTTTGAAAAAAAGTATAAACACAAGTTAGTATAACAAATATTGAAAAGACACCGCCTTGAAGAAACCACTAATCCTGAAATTGATGTGAGTAATGATGTGAGTAAGTACCATCTTGTACCAGCTTACCAACCACCTGCATTTACAAGTTTAACAGCCAAATATTTGTAATAAAAATGTTGGTCTACTTGTAATGTGTATCATGCTATTTTTATCATCGCAAACATTTGTACTCAGATTTTTTTTCTTTAAAATAATTTATTACATTAACTCTTTCCGTACATTTCGCCGCACTGTGCGCCAATGCGATTCAGGCAACGTACGTTTCGCCGTATAGTGCGACACGCTCAATTTGATTAGTGTGAACGCCATCAAACCATATTCTTTTTACATGTCTTGTATCATGTGGATATTGGTGAAATCTTATATACTGTTCAATTATCTGAACATACATATATAATATTTTATATGTTAGATAAACATAAATATATAGATTGATTCTTAAAAGCTTGAACAATTTTGTCTCTGAAATCTCTTCTGTTGCGTCGATAAAAAGCTTTCGTACAGAAAAAGTTAACCAAAATAGTACAGTATAGACATTTTTTTTTTCTGCTTTCGCCTAAGGTGAAGTCCCTATAGCCTAGGAACTAAATTTTGCATGTTAATTCATTTTACCCTGGCAATCATGTGCACAGGCCCCTCGCCACTCAGGCAGTTAACCCCATCTTCAGAGGTACTCATATTTTTTCTGTTGATGTGTAATTGACGTGTCAAGCCGGGGCTCACTGTTGAGACCAGGGTGGTTGCCACAGAGAGAAATCACAAATGAAAACCCAACTTGTACAGTTGGATTTGAACTAACACCTATCTGTGTCATGCCTGGCCTCATTGTTGAGACCAGGGCTCATTACCACAGAGAGAAATCACATATAAAATTCCCAACTTGTACAGTCAGATTTGAACTAACAATCTCTGTGTCAAGACTGCCATAACTTGAGATTGAAACTTCCTCTTCAGCAAATTCCACAGAGCATTGTTAATTGCTTTAGGTTCAAAACTTTCCACTGTGAGAATTTCAATCACAGCTTATGGTTTCTGACACATATTCAGTGCATCCACCATTTTGATAACTAATACAAGGAAGCATGTGACACCAGTCTGTGGAAACTTTTTTTGGAAGAGCAAAGAAAAAAAAAAAATCTTGCTTTACATTGGAAACGATACATTTTATAAAAATTTGTGCAGTGTAGATACAGACTTTCACAGCTTATCAGTTTAAAATTGTTTCTTTAGAGAGCTAAGTATAAATTTTATTTGACATTTTCATTTATGTCATTCATTAAGTGCTGTCTCTGCATCCAAAGTTGGCTACCATGGAGCACCTTTCTGCTCTGTCTCTTGCTTTGATGTTGTAGGGATCGAACCCTACCTCTTGTCCTTTGTAGTCCAGTTCGCTAACCACTGAACTATCACGGCTCCCCATTTCTTTGGTAATGCTATGAATATTTATTTTAATAGGTCATATTGTATATTGCACCTGTTATAGATTTGCATTCACATGGACCATAAAGTAAATAAATATTCAGTTAATAAATAATATTCTATACAATAAATAAATATTGAGTAAATATTCAAATATTCAGTTTAACTGTTTAAAACTTGTTTTCTTTGTAATTTTAATTATTCTCTTTATGTCATGTCATTAAACAATTTAAAAATTCTTCCTTCGACATGCTTACGAGAACTGAGACTGAGTGATTGCAAACGTGTATCTGATCTAGGCATGCAAGAGTGGACAAATTATGTAAGACTCTACATTACCTCATTGTGGCAAAATGTAAAATGGTAATGGAGGATTTTACATTCTAATGTCTCTTTATTTTTAAAAGTTGTGAGGTTTTGGGAAAAGTATGTTTGTATTCATATATTTCTATGACTGTCTTAATTCTAATGCCCTGCAGTGCCATCAAATGGCACACAGGGTTTTCAGTGTACTTTGTCATATGTCCTTATTCTGGCCGAGCTTCTCATCTTCGCTAAAATTTTACCTTACTCAACTTTGAAGAAAAGTATAAATCCAAGGTAGTATAACACTTATTGAAAAGTCACCGCCTTGAAGAAACCACTAGTCCTGAAATTGATGTAAGTAAGTACCATCTTGTACCAGGCTCACCAACCACCTGCATTCACATGTTTAACAGCCAAATATTTGTAATAGAAAATATTGGTCTGCGTGTAGTGTGTATCATGCTATTTTTATCACCACAAACATTTATACTCATATTTTTTTTCTTTAAAATGATTTATTACATTAACTCTTTCCGTACATTTCGCCGCACTGTGTGCCAATGCGTTCGCAGCTTTCACCTAAGGCGATGTCCCTGTAACCTAGGAACTGAATTTGCATGTTAATTCATTTTACCCTGGCAGTCATGTGCACAGGGCCCCTCGCCACTTAGGCAGATAACTCCATCTTAAGAGGTACTCATATTTTTTTCTGTTGATGTGTAATTGACGTTTCAAGCTGGGCCTCACTGTTGAGACCAGGGGTGGTTGCCACAGAGAGAAATCACAAATAAAATCCCAACTTGTACAGTCAGATTTGAACTAACAACCTCTCTGTGTCAAGCCCGGGCTCACTGTTGAGACCAAGGGTGGTTGCAACAGAGAGAAATCACAAATAAAAATCCCACTTGTACAGTCGGATTTGAATTATCAACCTCTCTGTGTCAAGACTGCCATAATTTGAGATTGAAAACTTCCTCTTCAACACAATCCCACGGAGCATTATGAATTGCTTTAGGCTCAAAACTTTCCACTGTGAGAATTTCAATCACAGCTTATAGCTTCTGATACTTATTCAGTGCATCCACCATTTTGATAACTAATACAAGGAAGCATGTGACACCAGACTGTGGAAACTTTTTTTTGAAGAGCAAAAAAAAAAAAAAAAAAAAATCTTGCTTTACATTGAAAACAAAACATTTTATGAAAATTGTGCAGTACAGATACAGACTTTCACAGCTTATCAGTTTAAAATTGTTTCTTTAGAGAGCTCAGTATACATTTTATTTGACATTTTCATTTGTCATTCATTAAGTGCTGTCTCCGCATCCAAAGTTGGCTACTGTGGAGCATCTTTCTGCACTGTCTCTTGCTTTGATGATGAAAATTATCATAGGCTGATGTGACCATCTTTTGATGTTTCTTGTCCATATTAGTCTTGGTCTACCTCTCCCTCTTTTACCTTGCATTCTCCCTTCCAAGATTACTTTTAGTAGACCAATGTGTCTTTTAACATGCCTCAAAATCTCATTTGTCTTGTTTGAATTGTTTTTAGTAGTTCTCTTTTTTAATTCTTAGTTGTTTTAAGACTTCATTGTTTGTTTGTCAATCCAATCATTGGACAGTTATCACCACTATTGTCCAACAAGGAAATAATGCTAGAGGCAAAATGAGCACTATACAATACAATCGTCATCCCAACGTTGTTCTACCAATGCCAGACCTGGACCCTAGATGCAAGAACAATAAGAAAATAACCTCTACTATGATGAAATGTGTCAGACGAATGACAGGAACAGTCTGAAAGATAAGATCAGAAATGAATAACTGAGGAGAAAGCTAGAATAGCCCCCGCCATAGAATATATAAAGAACAACAGATACAATTTTTTTGCTGCATGACAAAGCAGAAAAATCAAACACAACGAGCCTTCAACAAATGTGAGAATACCAGACCCAATGGTCGACCACGAAAAAGATGGATGGATGGAATATCAGAAGCACTAGAACCATAACAGCAGCCAAGGCGAACAGAAGAGCAAAAGACCACAAATTATATCTCCCTTGGATGCTGAAAGGCAAATGAGGAAGGAAAGAAGGATCATTTGTTTTCTTTTCTTTCCTTTCAATTCTTCCTATTCTTCTATAAATCCACATCTAAAGAGCTTAAATTTTCTGTTCTGTTTTCTTGTCTAATGTCCATCTTTTAGCAACATAATGAATGTTGAGAAGATATAACATTTTGCTATTCTTAGTTTTAGCCCTGCTTTATTTTTTTTTTTATGTTAGTATATTTTTTATGACATTAAAATTACTTTTTGCCATTTTCTACTTTTTATTTTCCTCCACTTTTACATTTTCCATCACTGGTTATAGTATGTTTAAAGTAGTTGTAGCTTTGAACTGTCTTCAGGTGTATTTCTTGAAATTTGATATCCACTTGTAGGTTGAGTACTTTCTTTGTTTATGATCATATTTTAGTCTTTTGATATTCATATCTATTTCATATTTTTGCTTATCACGTTTATTTCATTTAGTAATTGATGCAGATCTTCAGGATTTTCTGCTAGTAATACAGTATCATCGCATATCTTAGGTTACTGACTATTATTCCATTATTGTTTATACCTGGCATCTTTGTGATGTTTTTAAAGATTTTTCTCATTGATTAGTTTAAACAAGCTTGGTGATAGAATTTGTGTAACTGTTAAAATATTTACATATTTATATATGGCCTGCTTCAAAAATGTATTTACACATCTACCATTTTATGTGAAAAGATAGTGCAGCATTGCTTGATTCTACTCACGACTTTTATAAAAGTCCTGTGGTCATAAAAAAATATGATCACTAACATCATTACTCCTCCATATATTAAAAGGGATGATGTTTAATTTGTACATGTTTTACTAGTGTTAACGAGGAAATTAGAGAAATCATCAGTCAACCACCAATATCTTCAGTAATAAAGAAAAGAAGATGGTCATATGTTGGACATGTGATGAGAAGAACCAAATAGCACAGCAAGCCCTCATATAGGAAACGACGGGTAAGAGAAGAAGGAAGACTCAGGAGACACTGAGAAGAACATTGATGAGAGAGGCAAGAGCAGCAGGATTCGGCTCCCTCAATGAGATAGAGCTGCTTGCACAGAACAGAGACAAATGGCGAGATTTGATAAAATATCTTTAAAAGAAACTGCTAGAACAAAATTCAGATAGAAGGTGTATCTTGGTCTACGCCCTATGGGCCGGCTAAGGCTGGGCCGGCTAAGGCTCGTAAAGTCAATAGATAGACTAGTGTTATGTTTATGTACAATGTTTAAACATTTAAAGAAATATTATAGTTGTTGACAGATATTTATATGGACTATTTACAAACATTTACATATATAATTGCTCACAAAGGCCTGTTATAACTTTTTACAAATTTTTTCAATGCTTACCAAGGTGTCAGACTAAGGGTCATTCACATTACTAAGAACTACAACAAGCTATGCTACTTCAACGCTTGGGGCTGTGAGGCTATCTCAGACATTGGCTTAGATTTTCTGGCACAAAACTGCTCAAGACTTTGCTCGTTGGACATAAGCAAATGTGACATAACAGATGATGGACTGTATGCCTTATCTATGCACTGTTCAAATCTACATAACTTGAGATGAGTCATGTTATGTAACAACAGACAAAGGAATAGTGATGATTGCTTATAGGTACTCTTCATTTCAGCAGTTGCATGTCCAAGATTGTTGTCTGTCCCCTGATGCATATGCTATGGTTAGAAAGTACTGCAAGAGAGTCATTACAGAACACAAAAATCCAACAATTCTATAAAGCAGCTTTTTATATTAGTTTTGTTCTTTGAGTTGTGTCCAACTTTTGTAATAGATGAGGATGTTCTAAAAGAGTAACGGGAGTATTCTAAAAGACCAAAGGGATATTCTGAAAGGACTAACAGGGATATTCTGAAAGAGCAATGGGGATATTCTAAAGAGTAATCCGAATGTTCTAAGAGTAATGTGGATGTCTAAAAAAAAGTATCAAGGGTATCTAAAAGAGTAATGGGAAATGTTAAAAAGAATATTGGGGATGTTCTAAAAGAGTAATGGGAATGTTCTAAAAGAGTATGGGAATGTTCTAAAAGAGTAATTAGGATGTTCTAAAAGAGTAATTGGATGTTCTAAAAGAGTTAATTGGGATGTTCCAAAAGAGTAATTGGGATGTTCCAAAAGAGTAATGGGGATGTTCCAAAAGAGTAATGGGATGTTCCAAAAGAGTAATGGGGATGTTCCAAAAGAGTAATGGGGATGTTCCAAAAGAGTAATGGGGATGTTCCAAAAGAGTAATGGGGATGTTCCAAAAGAGTAATGGGGATGTTCTAAAAGAGTAATGGGGATGTTATAAAAGAGGCCAAATCAAAAATGAAAGCTAATTTCCAAAACATCAGGAGACTCATTCATCCTTGGGGTCATGTTAGAGAAGGGAACATCTGTGATCTTTGTGACAACTGAGATATTTTGGTTACAACTTTAATATTTTATGACAACTATTTTGTTAGAGCTGGCATATTTTGTTGAGAACGATATTTTGTGACAGCTGGGATATTTTGTTACTGCTGGGGTTTTTTGTGTCATCTGGGATATTTGTGACAGCTGAGTTATTTTGTGACAACTGTGATATTTTGTGACAAATGTTATATTTTGTGACAGCTCTGATACTTTGTTAGTGCTGGGATATTTTTTTATTGCTGGGTATTTTGTGATAAACTGATATTTTGTGACATCTGGATATTTTGTGATAACTGATATTTTGTGACAGCTGGATATTTGTGTGAAACTGGTATATATTTTGACTGCTGGAATATTTTTTATTACAGCTGGTATATTGCGGTACAGCTGGTATATTTTATGTCAATTGTATATTTTGTGACAGTTGGGATATTTGTAACAGCTGGAATATTTTGTTATAACTGGATAAAATTGTTGAAGCTGGGTTATTTTATGACAATTGACATATTTTGTGACAACTATGAGATTTTGTGTCAGCTTGATATTTTATGACAGCTGGGATGTTTTGTTGTAGCTGGAATTTTGTTAATGCTGTAACATTTTGTAACAGCTGAGATATTTTGTGACAGCTGTATATTTTGTGACAGTTGGGATATTTTATGAAAACTGAATTACTTTATGACAGCTGTGATATTTTGTGACTGAACTGAGATATTTTATGGCAAGCTGCATGATTTTGTAATAGCTGGGATATTTATTACTGCTGGGATATTCTGTGAGATCTGAAATATTTTGTGACATCCGGAATATTTTATGATAACTGAGATATTTTATGACAGCTTGAATATTTGTAATAGTAGGGATATTTTGTGATAGCTGTATTTTGTTATAACTTTTTATATTTTGTGACAACTTTTATATTTTGTAAAGAGCTGACATATTTGTGAGAGAACTATATTTTGAGACAACTGTGATATTTATGACAGCAGTGATATTTTGTAACAGCTGGATATTTTATGACAGCTGATATTTTTGTGACATCTGGGACATTTTGTGACATCTGGGACATTTGTGACAACTGGGAATTTTTTGATAATTGAGATATTTCATGACAGCTGTGATATATCAGGGGGATGATATATTCTGTGACAGCTGAGATATTTTTTTGCAGCTGGATATTTTGTGTGAATTGAGATATATTTTGAATGCTGGAATATATTTTATTACATCAGGGATATTTTGGTACAGCTGATATATTTTGTGACAGCCTGGATATTTTGTAACTGCTGGGATATTTTCTTACTGTTGTGACAACTGAAATATTTTGTGACAGCTGGAATATTTTTTTACCACTGTGATATTTGTTGCATGTGGGATATTTTGACACCTGAAATATTGTGTTACATCTTTGATATTTTTTTACAACTGAGATATTTTGTGACAATTCAGATATTTTATGTCAGATAGGATATTTGTGACAGTGGTGTATTTTGTGACAGCTGGTGTATTTTGTGACAGCTGGTGTATTTGTGGACAGGTGGTGTATTTGTGGACAATTGAGACATTTTGTAACAGCTGGGATATTTTGAGACAACTGTGATATTTTATGACAGCTGTGATATTTTGTAATAGATGGATATTTTGTGACAGCTGGAATATTTTGTTACTACTGGGATATTTATGTGACATCTGGGATATTTTGTTATAGCTGATATATTTTGTGACAGCTGGAAGATTTTGTGATAGCTGGGATATTTTGTGACATATGAGATATTTTGTGACAGCTGGGATCTTTGTTACATTTGGGATATTTTGTGTGAACTGATATATTTTTTGACAGCTGGAACATTTTTTATAACAGCTGGGATAATTTGCTACAGCTGGTATATTTTATGACAAATTCTATATTTGTTATAGCTGGGATCTTTTGCTACAGCTGGGATATTTTGTGATAACTAAGATATTTTTTGACAACTTGAAGACTTTGTGATAGCTGGGATATTTTGTGACAAATTCTATATTTGTGACTGCTAGGATATTTTGTTACAACTTATATATTTTGTGACAACTTTTATATTTGTAAGAGCTGGCATATTTTGTGAGAACTATTTTGTGACAGCTGGGATATTTTGTAACAGCTGAGATATTTTGTTACTGCTGGTGCTTTCTGTGTCATCTGGGATATTTTATGACAGCTGGGCTATTTTATGACAGCTGGGCTTTTTGTGACAGCTGGCCTATTTTGTGACAGCTGGCCTATTTTGTGACAGCTGGCCTATTTTGTGACAGCTGGGCTATTTTGTGACAGCTGGCTATTTTGGGACAGCTGTGATACTTTGTTACTGCAGGGATATTTTGTTATTGCTGGAATATTTATGTGACATCTCATCTGGGATATTTTGTGATAACTGATATTTTGTCACAGCTGGGATATTTTGTTACAGTTGGGATATTTTGTGACAGCTGGTATATTTTGTGACAGTTGGGATATTTTGTGACATCTGAGATATTTGTTACAACTTTAGTATTTCATGACAACTTGATATTTTGTAACAGCTGGCATATTTTATAAGAACTATGATTTTTTGTGACAGCATTGATAATTTGTGACAGCTGGATATTTTGTTACTGCTGAGATATTTTGTTATTGCTGGGGTATTTTGTGACATCTGGGATATTTTGTAATAACTGAGATATTTGTGACAGGTAAAATATTTTGTGATAGTTGGCATATTTTGTGACAAATGAGATATTTTTTTACAGTTGGGATATTTTGTGTGAACTGAGATATATTTTGACTTCTGGAATATATTTTATTACAGCCGGGATATTTTGGTACAGCTGGTAATTTTATGACAACTTGTATATTTTTTGACAGTTGAGATATTTTGTAGCAGCTGGGATCTTTTGTGACTGCTGGATCATTTTGTTATTGCTGTGCCACTTTGTGACAATAGAAATATTTTGTAACAGCTGGAATATTTTGTTATGACTAGAATACTCTGTTGCAGCTGGGATATTTTCTGACAACTGAGATATTTTGTTACAGATGGGATATTTTGTGACAACTGAGATATTTGGTTACAACTTTAATATTTGTGACAACTTTGATATTTTGTAACAGCTGGCATATTTTGTGAAAACTATGATATTTTGTGACTGCTATTATATTTTGTGACAGCTATATTTTGTGACAGCTGGGATATTTTGTTACTGCTGAGATATTTTGTTATTGCTGGGGTATTTTGTGACATCTAGAATATTTTGTGATAACTGAGATATTTCGTGACAGGTGGAATATTTTGTGACAAATGAGATATTTTGTTAACAGCTGGGATATTTTGTGTGAACTGAGATATATATTGACTGCTGAAATATATTTTATTACAGCTGGGATATTTTGGTACAGCTGGTATATTTTATGACAACTTGTATATTTTGTGACAGCTGGGATATTTTGTTACAGCTGGGATATTTTGTGACAACTGGTATATTTTATGACAGCTAGGATATTTTGTGGCAGCTAGGATATTTTGTGACAGCTGGGAAATTTTCTTGGAGCTGTGATATATTGTGACAGCTGTGATTTTTGTTTAGACAGCTTAAGAGAACTGAAAAATTTGTAGTAGGTAGCCATTAGAGCTGAAATAGAGAAAAGATGCAAGACAATTTCAGAAATGCCCTATATTGTTAGTCAAAATGAAAAAAAAAAAAATATAGATATAACAAATTCTGGAGACACATGATCACCTACCCCATCAAGCATGATTATTAAAAAAATTAAAGAGCCCCGTCACGCCAAGTGGCGTATAGGGAATATGGTGTTAGTGAACATAAATTTTACAGACCTTCAGCACATGATTTTTGGGTAATGTGGTCAGTATTATGCCCGTGCCACTTTACTTTACCAGAAAAAAATCTGGTACCATTTAAGGCTGGGTGAACTCGGCAGCCATCGGTTGGGATCAAACCCTACCTCTTCTCCTTTGTAGTCCAGTTCACTAACCACTGAGCTATCGTGGCTCCACAGCAAGCATGGTACTTGGTATTAATAATGATAACTTTGCATTAATAATCAACACCACAAAAATGTTGTGGCCACAAACTATATCTTTCTCATTGGTTAAATCAAATGAGAGAGGAAAGAAGAACTAGCCTACAACTCTGTGCCTCAGCTCTGTTCTGTTTCTCTTCACATGTATTTTACAGTTTTGGTGGTAAAGAGTGTTCTTGACACGGGTCTGTAGTTTGCTTCATTTATAATAAGTAGTATGTTTCTTCTGCCTCTTCTTTCCTTCCTGATTTACTTTTCACATCCAGGTGAGAAATAGTTTAGAGTTTTTCTCTTTGATATCCTATTCTGCTTTCACATTTCTTTTTAGTATTCTGTCTATCCAACATATTTGAGTGGTATCCTCTTGGTTTTTATGTTTTATAGCATTTTTCAATAACTGTGTGGATTGTGTTTGGTTGTTTCTGTTTTGATTCATGGCCTATTGAATTCATTGTTTAATTATATATTCTTCTTTGGAGGTGTTCCCAAATCTTGTTCTTAGTTCTTTACTTCTGATTTTGTCTGTCAAGTTGGCTCCTATGATTTATCTGACACATTTCACTTCTGTGGCATTTAACTTATTCTTCATATTCTACCTTTCAGCTCCCTGTGGAGCATAGGTCTTTCACAAACACTTTCCAAGACGTTCTGTTTCTTACCATTCATTTAAGATCATTCCAAGTCTTCCCCAACATCTTCATCTCTGCTTCTATCTGTCTTCTCCGCTTCTATCTGTCTTCTCCAAGAATTACTTGGTCTTCCTCTGTCTTTTCCCTGGGGATTCCAAAAAAGGGATTTTAGTTCTAAACTTTGTTCAACATACGTAGAGTAGATATTTGATCAGCACATGATCTGTTCTTCCTAAAACCTGCTTGTTATCTCTCAGATGTTTCTCTATAGCCTCTTTTAGTCTCTCCAGAATGATTCTGCTTAATATTTTTCCTGGCACTGATAGTAGCATAATTCCCCTATAATTTGTGCACTCTTGTAAACTACCTTTCTTTAGTAGTTTGATCATATAACCTTCTTTCCAGTCTTAGGTATTTCTTCCCTCTCCCAAATTGTATCTAATAGATTATGTAACATCTTGGTAGAGGTGTTAAATATCTGCTTTGATGGCTTCCAAAGGAATTTCACCTGGTCTTGTGGCTTTACCATTTTTACAAGCTTGATGGCTTTCATTATTTCTTCCTTGCTTGGTTTTCCACAGTTTACGTGTAACTCTTTTCTCTGCTGGTAGTATATCTGAAGGGTTATTTGAGCCGGGTCTGTTCAAAAGTTCTTCAAAGTGTTCCTTCCATCTCTCCATTAGTTCCCTTAAATTACTAAGCAGATTTCCTTTCATATCTTTAATAAAGGCATTTATCTGTTTGTATTTTCCACTTAATTTCTGTGTGCTGTTGTACAGTTCTTTCATATTCCTTTTATTTGCTGCTTCCTCTGTCTCTTTAACTAGTTCATGTATATATTTCCTCTTATCCCTTTTAATGCATCTTCTCATTTCTTTGTTCACCTCTGTGTAAGCTTTCTGTGTCTTGGCTTTATTACTTCTCATTTTGCTTTTATTCATGTCTGCTTTCTTATTCTTTCTTTCTTTAATTTTATCCAGGGTTTTAAACTGTCATCCATGCCTTATTCTAGCATTCTCTTTTCCCTCAGCGTTTCTTCACATGTCTCTTTCCATATATCCTTTACCTGTTTCCAATAATCTTCTATAATGATTGTATTTTCTAGTTTTTGGAGGACTTGGTATTTGTTTGATATTGTGACTGCAAATTTGTCTTTAATTCCTTGTTCTTTAAGAAATTATACATTGAAATACTTTCTGCCCTTATTTGTTTTAGTATCTTGTTAGTTTAAGTTTAAGTTTGGCTATCAGAAGGTGATGGTCTGATGCCACATCTGCTCCTCTATATACTTTTACATTCTGTAAGGATGACTTCAACTTATTATTAATACATATGTGGGCAATTTGATTCTTCGTTCTATGATCTGGTGACACCCATGTAGCTTTATGTATTTTTATTTTGGAATATTGTTCCTCCTAAGCTCATTTGATTAAGAGCACAGAAGTTCACGAATATCTCTCTATTCTCATTTATATCTCCAAGTCCATGTTTTCCCATAATCTCTTCAAAAGCATCTATTGTCTGATCCTACTTTTGCATTTAGATCTCCCATCAAGATTATAATATTCTCGGCTCGTCTTTTATCCATCTGATATTGCAACTGTTATAGAATTCACCTTTAACTAAATCATCCTTATCATTGGTTGGTGTGTTGCATTGGATAATGTGTATTTTTACTTTGTTTTTTGCTGTAAAACATTTAAAAAACATTTTAAAATGTTGCTCTCATTAGTCTTGGCCCTACTGCTTCCCATTCTATCAGTGTCTTCTGTGCATTCCTTGATAACATTATGAGTACTCCTTGACTATGTTGTGCTCCAGGTTCCCAGTGTCCTGATGATAAAATCATCTCTCCTGTATTTAGTTTTATCCTTTCCATTCCTAGCCATCTTGTTTCACACATTCCTAGAATATCTTTTTTGTAATTTCTAATTTCTGTTGCTACCTGTGCAGCTTTTTCTTGTTCATTTAGGGTACATACATTCCAGGTGCCAATTCTGGAGGATTCCTGATAGACAAAAGGTGAGTCAGCAACCCGGACTCCTTACGGCTTTCTTTGAATTGCGTCATACATCTCTTAGACAGAGAGCCTTTATCTTACCTGGATAGCAAATTTACTTTTATTCTTTCTTTGACTTGTCCATATTCGTGAAGTTTTTTAGGCTTATTTTTTTACAGTACAGGTTAGCCAGTCCCAATCCAACTCTCCTTAGTCGCCTCTTACGAATATGCATGGTAAGGAACAGCACCACTATTCTTAATTCCCCTTTGTGCTTCGCAGCACACAGGCACATTTAACTTATTAGTTATTCCAAAATCTAGCTTTCAAGTTCTTTTTAAAAATATGTTGTGATTTCATTCATTGTCAATAATGATATGATTTTGCCAAAAATTTGGCTTGCTTTTCTGCATCATAAGTCCACTCTTCCATTGCTTGGAGATAGGGGACAAATATAAAATATACAATATATTGAATATCACGTGATGATGCAAGAAGAGCTACAGAAAAGTAAATCTATAGAAAGATGAGACAAACTACATTTTGGCAAAAACCTTCAACAGCTACAAATCAACAGAAAATATTATTAAAAAAAACGACACAAAAATCAGGCAAGTACAAATCTTAAAATGGATAAAGAGGTCTAATTATAGTGTATAACGTAATGTTCTTAATACCATTTTGTGTTTATTTTACACATCTACCACTACTTTCTTTTTTTACAGGTAAACGCTCTTTTCTGTTTCTGTTGATTCATCTGTTTGCTGTTGGATGCTGTTTTATTTTTTTGCTGTTTTCTCTGATGCTTTGGATGCTATGTCAAAATTATTTAATTTCTTGTTTTGAATGAAACTCAGAATTGGTCTGACATCTACTTTTCTTTTTAATATCTTTCCCATTGCATGTCATACCTTTTTGTTACATTCAGCATTCTCCTGTGATGGTTCATTCTAGTGGTTGTAAATCTTTCTTTTGTAGTCATATTTTCATAAAAAAGACATTTAAATAAAGTAAATTGAATACATTGAAAGAGGATTATCAGTTATAAATCTAATGTAATATTTAATAATATTGCTGATGAAGAATGATGCATCTGGACAACCACTTTCAAAATGTATGGCGGAATGTTTCTAAAGCAAAGATCATGCCATCTTCCACATTTAGCCTGCTCTCTTTTGTTTTTGTTATTGCTTTTGTTTTAATATGAAGAGGCATTGAAAATCAACTCCACAGAGATATGTTTGAGGCAAATGAAAGTAAAATATTTAGGGTGATCTTCTACAGTGTTAAAAGAGCACCTCAACCATTTCTCAATATTTCTTTGTTGAAAGTTATTGAGTTATTTGCGGGTCATCATCATTGCACTCCGAACATGTCCATAGGTGCTCAGATCCCCTCCTCAGCAATTCTTTCAGTGTCCAGCGACTGACGACTCCAGTTCTATGTTGGTTGATAAGTCTTCTTACACGCTCACTAAGTTTCTCAGTCTGTTGAAAGTCTGAGTCTGAAACAACGGGATGCAAATTTTAAAATGCTATTTGATATTTAAGTCTCTATTATTGTGAACATCTCTTACTTGTAACATATAAAATTATTGTAATAATAATGCAGAATTTGTGTTATTGTCAATATCTCTTTGATTGTATCATATAATTTTATTGTAATAATGATGCAGAATTTGTATGTTATATTTGTTGAAGGATTGAATCAAGGTGTGATGAGGCAGATATAGAAATGAAATATCTATAATGATCTTAAGGGGAACCCCTGATTAGTTAACAATTTTCTAATTTAAAAGTGTCATACATTTATTGAGAGACTGAAAGAAAGTGAGATACAGGGGAAGAAAGAGAGATATAAGCCGCGGGGGGGGGGGGGGGGAGATAAAATACAGAGAGAAATATAGTTATTGAATTATTTAATTAAAAATTGGACGATTAGAAAATGAATATGTAATCTTTTTTTATATAGACACTATATGTATTTTTATGGTTTTCTACTGAACTCATTAGTTGCAAGCTGGGATTTGTTTGTCATGTCCAAAAGTGAATAAATCTGGAGAAACAACTTATAGACCACATAGTTTCTTGCAGGATCAGCAACTCAAAATGGATCAAAACATCACTGTATTATTTCTATTGAGTTATATAGCAACAGTGTATGTCTATGGTGATTGGAACTTTGATATAGAAGACCTATTGCATTGTGTTACCTTCTGGGACAGACAAGATGTACCCTTTCTAGTAAGAATCTGAAAATAAAAATTCACTCTAGTCATTTCATCACCAGTATCTAAGAGCCAATGGCTATGATCAAACATACAATATTTAACTCTGCCCATCACCAGCTTTACTGTACCCACAAGCTGAATTTATATTGTAGCCTAGTTCTGTGCTTTTTTAACTCCTATTTCTCTATTGGTGGTTTATCTACTTTCATTTCCCAGACATCCAAAGCTCAACTGATATCAGATCAACTCTACTTCCTCAAAGACCGGATAAATGAACACCTTATATGGAGCTACAAGGCAACTCAGAAATACCTGCAGATATCAATACATGGCAATGTGCCAAAGGCATCAGCTCACTGGCTTCTGAATCCATAAAAACAAACATCTCCATACTTAACCATCAAAACAACACAGGAAAGGGTGTCAGGTTAAAAAAGAGGCAAATCATGGGTGGGCCAAGCAGATGTCATCAAACAGGTCTGTGGGCTTACCAATATCAATTCTGGCGAGAAGTGGATACCGGTGCCTACATCATTCAAGTGGACATTCTCGTGTATTGTCACACTTGACAGGAAATGTCGGAAACCGGACTCAGTCGTGGTTAAAATGAAGGTCAATGGTCTCATCTGGGATAACACCAATGATAAAGATGCAGTCATCTATACAGACGGATCTGTAAGACGACACCAAAGGAGTGCATGGGCATTTACAGCATGCTCAGCAGGCAGAATAGTCAAGGAAAACAGTGGTGTATACATTATGACCATGACTAGCATGACAATGGAGGTGATGGCAGTGACCAAGGCATTCATCTGGTTAGAGTCACAAGAATACACCCATGCCTGTATACTGAGTGATTCGATGAGCATGATAAGAAAAGTGGAGGTGGGATCTGTATGTATGCAATGGGTAGAGTCATTATGGAAGTAAAAAATACGTATGTAAGGTCACCTTTGTCTATGTCCCAGAATATGCGGGAGTACAGGGAAATGAAAGAGCGGACAGATCGGCTAGCTGTGCTATTGTTTATGATGGTCAACCAATGGATCAGGTGAACATTATCAATGCCTTCCGGGAAATGGGAAGGACACAGGACTTTGACAACCATGAGTCCACATCACTCCTTCAGATAAAAGAGGTGGGAGTTTAGATGGGTACCACCGAACTTACTGGGCATATAAAAAGACTTATCAACCAACACAGAACTGGAGTTGTCGTTCGCTGGACATTCCGAGACTTGCTGAGGAGGGGATCTAAGCACCTATGGACATGTTTGAAGCGCAATGATGATGACCCGCTAATAACTCAAAATCCACCAAAACCTATCCAAAATTTGCTGACATACAGTTTTGCAAGTGGTTACACTTTTAAGGATTGTTTTATTCTATTTATTTGTAAATTACATTTTTACCCACTTGTACAAAATATATCTTTGTTTTTAGAAAAGACAATTTGTTAAATTATTGAATAAATTTGTAACAGCCATTAATGTAATTCTACAACTTTACCATTCACAAACTTATTAAAAACTGCTAGAATTTTTCATGAAAGAATATTCAACATCATAGACAGTTGTTTATCACTGACACTTTAGAGAAGTTAAAATACATATTTAATTTTGAAAGTAAACAAAATCAGTGTATTTTTATCAAGTGCAAATATATAATTTAACAAAAGCAATTATTTGTTACTGACATCTGACAACCAGTTAGCACTCTTATTAGATGTGATGTTCTGCATTGTTACTAATGCTCTAAGAAATAAAGAATCTGTTTCATTAATTTGTATTAACTATTGTTAATTTATTTCTTTATTACACAAAAGCATATATACCAGGTGCAAAGCAGGTCTACTTGTTAAAAGATGAAGCTGGCTCTTTTTACACAGAGCCCAGGGTTTGAGATTGGGTTCATCAGTCATCTCAGCTGAATAAAATAGATATGTGACCTGTAGTGAGGGAAGTAATGGCATAAAGAAGATAATATACAATGTGACCAAGAGAGTGATGCCCCTTTACTCCACTAATGTTGGCAATGCTTGTAATCATGTGATGACTAAAAGAGTATGCCTCTTCTACATCTACCCCTAAAAGAAAGTTAAGTGAGTGTGGTTGTGTTGTAATGTGGTTTAGAGTAAAATTCTGATATTTCCACTTTAGGCCCAACACTTCAGCACCTCATTTTTCAGTACTGGATTGTCTTCCCTAACCATTTGTCCAGATTAGACTAGTTACTGGGTAAAGGCATCAAGATGCATAGAAATCTGAAGTTGCTGTAAAGCTGATTATAATAATGAACATTTTAAAAAAGTAAAAAAAAAATGGTATGGTAATAGCTTTATGTAGGTGAGAAACAAAGTGGTATGGTAATAGCTTTACGTAGGTGAGAAACAAACCAAAAGTGGTATGGTAATAGCTTTACATAGGTGAGAAACAAACAAAAGTGGTATGGTAATAGCTTTACGTAGGTGAGAAACAAAACAAAAGTGGTATGGTAATAGCTTTACGTAGGTGAGAAACAAAACAAAAGTGGTATGGTAATAGCTTTACGTAGGTGAGAAACAAAACAAAAGTGGTATGATAATAGCTTTACATAGGTGAGAAACAAACAAAAGTGGTATGGTAATAGCTTTACGTAGGTGAGAAACAAAACAAAAGTGGTATGGTAATAGCTTTACGTAGGTGAGAAACAAAACAAAAGTAGAGCATTTCAGCCAAGAAGGCCTTCAGCTGGAACAATAAAGCTTTTAGTAAAGGCTGGCATAACCTTACACAAAAATACATTTCTTAAAATAAAATATTACTTACTGACTTATGCACATGCACCACCAAGAATTGTGAGGAGCTGCAATATTTTTGTCCTGAGTCTAAGTGTATTGTATTTGGCAGTTATTAACCTTTACTGCTGCTGGGTTTCCTGTAACATTGTCTATCTGTATGACTTTTGGTCCCAGTCTATCAACAGGTACACAGCAAGTTACTGGTTCAGTGGTTTAATGCATATGATCCAAAATTTGCTTGTGTCTCTATACATTTAGTGTTAGTTGTGATTTCAACAGTTCACCTGAATTTCACCATTTCTTATTCTGTATTTTACAGTAACCGGTAATGGTTGTGACATTTCACATGTTGTGATCTTTCTCTATAATATCTATCTATTGTCCTTTCGAGCCGAAGACAGCACATAGGGCAGAACCACAATCTCAAAAACAGAACCCTTGCGTGCCAAAATGGCACATATTGCAGAGATCTCTCTAATATGCCTACCTTAAATATAGGACTATGTTTGACATATTTAAATTAATAGAGTACTTGCAACTAAACTCGTGCTAAGTCAAATGTAAGACATTTATTACAGCGTTTGAAAAGCTAAATTTTAATGGAGGAAAACTTAATATATTTAATACAGTATTTGTAACTTAAACTTTAACCTTTGGAAATGTAAAACAGTCATAGAGTACATCAAACTAAACTTTAATCTTTGGAAATGTAAGGCCATTAATGCAGTACTTGAAACTAAACTTTAATCTTTGGGAATGTAAGACCATTAATGCAGTACTTCAAACTAAACTTTTTAATCTTTGAAAATTTAACAGCGTTAATACATTACCTCAAACTAAACTTTAATTGTAAATTTAAGTCAGTTAATATATTACCTCAATCTAAACTTTAATTATTGGAAATGTAAGACCATTAATTCAGTACTTCATCTAAACTTTAATCTTTTAAAATTTAAGACCATTAATCTATCTATCTATTGACCTTTCGAGCCGTAACCGGCCCATAGGGCGTAGACCAAGATACACCTTCTCCTATATGGATTTTTTGTTCTAGCAGTTTTCTTTTAAAGATATTTTATCAAATCTCGCCATCTGTCTCTGTTCTGTGCAAGCAGTTCTATCTCATTGAGGGAGCCGACTCCTGCTGCTCTTGCCTCTCTCATCAATGTTCTTCTCAGTGTCTCCCTGGGTCTTCCTCTTTTTCTTTTACCTGTTGTTTCCCATATGAGGGCTTGCTTTGCTATTCGGTTATTATCTCTTCTCATCACATGTCCAACGTATGACCATCGTCTTTTCTTTATTACTGAAGACCATTAATACAGTACTTCAAACTAAACTTTTTAATCTTTGAAAATTTAAGACCATTAATACAGTACTTCAAACTAAAATTTAATCATTGGAAATATAAGAACCATTAATAAAGTACTTGAAGCTAAACTTTAATTTTTGAAAATTTAAGACCGTTAATACATTACCTCAAACTAAACTTTAATCATTGTAAATATAAGACAGTTAATACATTACCTCTAACTAAACTTTAATCGTTGTAAATAAGACCGTTAATACAGTGCTTGCAACTAAAACTTTGAGAAAGGGGAATTCATGTTAGTTAAAACACATTCCATATCAAACTTTAGCAAAAATCTGTATGTTACTCTCTTGTAGAGTTCACTCAGAGGCAGGACTTAGTGAATGGTTTCAGATTGATGAAAGGGTTGAAGCAAGAGTGTACTTCATCTCTCTTGTTTTATGGAACTGCCATCGACAGCAGTGATGCTTTACAGGTTCCAAAGGCATTGAATAGCTACTTGAGTCTCATATAGAGGATCTTGACTTTGTAGACACAATAATTCTTATCAGTAGTTAAGTGAAAACAATGTAAGAAAAAACAAATGTCATTTCATCAATTGGTAGCAGAATATTTACTGCTACTTCACTCCCAGGTTCGAGACCTGATCATCTACACTGATGGCTTGGTCACAAGAGATGTTCGGAGTGGTTGGTATTTTGTTGTGTAATCTAATGGAAAGATGATAGATAAAGGTGCAGAAGCCAACAAGACCTCATGCAAATTTATGGAGATTGTGGCTTGACGGGAGCTATCACTTAGCTGGTTAAGAGACCAACAACATATGTGGTCTTCGCGATTGATTTGACTGACTAAAGATGTTTCATCGGATTGACAAGAACATACTCCACATGTCTCCTGTTAGCAACCAAGCTTGGATATACTGCCCTAGACACTAGGATGTTCGTGGCAATGAAATAACCGAGAAGTTGGCGGGGTCTGCAATTACGCAAGAAATATGAGAAAATTGACATGTATCACATAATGATGGCTTTAAAAGAACACCTGTCACAGGATGGCTACAAGAAAGCTGAGGATAACTCATGGATCAAAGGAATGGTGGAACACGGCGTCATGAAGGACGAAAGCAGGAAGGAACCCAACACGGTCAATCAATACAAGACATGAACCATCAGTGGATGAACATTTCTATGGTTGCTGGAACTTGTGGCGGAGCAGATATTGGAATGCCCTGACTTCGGTGACGCCAGTTCGCACTAAAGACTAACATAATAAGACTTGGAATCAACCACGAAAATTAAATAAATTTAGAAAAAAAATGAACCTGAAAGCACTTGATGAAATAAATCACTAGATATAACTCAGAAGCTGCATAGATCAAGAAGAAGACACAAATACATACATTAGAATCGAAAGAGTAAAGGCAGCAATGACTTTCGAAAAATGGAAATCAAAATTACTCAGCACAAAAACAAAGCTCAGAATTGTTAAAACAAATGTAGTGTTCACCCTTAACTTATGGATACGAGAGAAGAAAAAACGAAAGTATTAAGAAATATGAAAAAAGATAATTCTCGAAATCTCGCATAAGGATAAAACGCCTGGAACAGACAGACTCATTGCGGAGTTCTATAAACATTGTTCCCCTTCATAGGAACACTCCTGCTGAAGGTTTTTAAGGATTCCTTCCACAAAGGACATCTACCTCCGAGGATCAGCGTGTCATACATCTCCTTACTGCTGAAGAACAATATAGAGAAGACACAAGTAACAGACTACAGACCGATATCGCTGCTCAACGTAGACTATAAAATACTGACAAAGTCCCTGACGAATAAGCTAACGCCGTTTATGTTCTCACTCGTCCCCGAAGACCAGCAATGCAGCATCCAAGGCTAAAATAGAAACAACCACTTCATACGATACATCATCACCTACACACATACAAGAAACATACCTTCATCGATTCTGTCCTTGGACCAAGAAAAGGCGTCGTACACTCCTACTTACAGAAAACGCTGCGCAACTGCAATATGGGAGACAACTTTCGACGATGCATCAACATCCTGTACTCCAGACCAATGTGTTGCGATACTACTTTTTTCTTATTCTTTTTTTAAATTGTCCAAATTCTGTGAATGTATTGAGGATGCTGTCTATTGATCTAGTGTTTGATGGAAAGAAGACAGTGACGTCAGCATACGCTAACAATTTCTGCTCTCCTTTCCCTGACATGAATGTGCCCTTTATGGAACTGTCTCGTCTGATACTCTCAAGGAACGGTTCTATGGTCAGCGCGTAAAGTAGAAGAGAGAGGGAACACCCCTGTCGAAACGATCTAGTTAGCCTGAATATCTCTGTGAACGTATGGTTCACTAGAACTTCACTTTGAGGTCTAGAATAAAAGATGTGTATCCATTGTATGAAGCGTCCTCCTATGTTGTTGTTCAGTAGTGTTTTGTGGGGGTAGGAATGAGCTTCTCTGGAAGACTTTTTCTTGGTCGAGAGATAGAATGGAAGACTGGCTGTCTTTGTTATGAGTGTACTTTATAATGTCTCGTATAAAGTGTGTGAGCTGGTGGATGTTTCTGTCGAGAGATAGAATGGAAGACTGTCTGTCTTTGTCATGAGTGTACTTTATAATGTCTCGTATGAAGTGTGTGAGCTGATAAATGTTTCTGTCGAGAGATAGAATGGAAAACTGGCTGTCTTTATCATGAGTGTACTTTATAATGTCTTGTATAAAGTGTATGTGTGGTGGATGTTTCTGTCGAGAGATAGGATGGAAGACTGGCTGTCTTTGTCATGAGTGTACTTTATAATGTCTCGTATAAAGTGTGTGAGCTGGTGGATGTTTCCGTCGAGTGATAGGATGGATGACTGGCAGTCTTTGTCATGAGTGTACTTTATAATGTCTCGAATAAAGTTCTGTGAGCTGGTGGATGTTTCCGTCGAGAGATAGGACGGAAGACTGGCTGTCTTTGTCATGAGTGTACTTTATAATGTCTCGTATAAAGTGTGTGAGCTGGTGGATGTTTCTCTCGAGAGATAGAATGGAAGACTGGCTGTCTTTGTCATGAGTGTACTTTATAATGTCTCGTATAAAGTGTGTGAGCTGGTGGATGTTTCTGTCGAGAGATAGGACGGAAGACTGGCTGTCTTTGTCATGAGTGTACTTTATAATGTCTCGTATAAAGTGTGTGAGCTTGTGGATGTTTCTGTCGAGAGATAGGATGGATGACTGGCAGTCTTTGTCATGAGTGTACTTTATAATGTCTCGAATAAAGTGTGTGAGCTGGTGGATGTTTCCGTCGAGAGATAGGACGGAAGACTGGCTGTCTTTGTCATGAGTGTACTTTATAAAGTCTCGTATAAAGTGTGTGAGCTGGTGGATGTTTCTCTCGAGAGATAGGATGGAAGACTGGTTGTCTTTGTTATGAGTGTACTTTATAATGTCTTGTATGAAGTGTGTGAGCTGATGGATGTTTCTGTCGAGAGATAGAATGGAAAACTGGCTGTCTTTATCATGAGTGTACTTTATAATGTCTCGTATGAAGTGTGTGAGCTGATGGATATTTCTGTCGAGAGATAGAATGGAAGACTGGCTGTCTTTGTCATGAGTGTACTTTATAATGTCTCGTATAAAGTGTGTGAGCTGGTGGATGTTTCTGTCGAGAGATAGGACGGAAGACTGGCTGTCTTTGACATGAGTGTACTTTATAATGTCTCGTACAAAGTGTGTGAGCTGGTGGATGTTTCTGTCGAGAGATAGGATGGATGACTGGCAGTCTTTGTCATGAGTGTACGTTATAATGTCTCGTATAAAGTGTGTGAGCTGGTGGATGTTTCTCTCGAGAGATAGAATGGAAGACTGGCTGTCTTTGTCATGAGTGTACTTTATAATGTCTCGTATAAAGTGTGTGAGCTGGTGGATGTTTCCGTCGAGAGATAGGATGGATGACTGGCAGTCTTTGTCATGAGTGTACTTTATAATGTCTCGTATAAAGTGTGTGAGCTGGTGGATGTTTCTCTCGAGAGATAGAATGGAAGACTGGCTGTCTTTGTCATGAGTGTACTTTATAATGTCTTGTATGAAGTGTGTGAGCTGATGGATGTTTCTGTCGAGAGATAGAATGGAAAACTGGCTGTCTTTATCATGAGTGTACTTTATAATGTCTAGTATGAAGTGTGTGAGCTGATGGATATTTCTGTCGAGAGATGGAATGGAAGACTGGCTGTCTTTGTCATGAGTGTACTTTATAATGTCTCGTATAAAGTGTGTGAGCTGGAGGATGTTTCTATCGAGAGATAGGATGGAAGACTGGCTGTCTTTGTCATGAGTGTACTTTATAATGTCTCGTATAAAGTGTGTGAGCTGGTGGATGTTTCTGTCGAGAGATAGGACGGATGACTGGCTGTCTTTGTCATGAGTGTACTTTATAATGTCTTGTATAAAGTGTGTGAGCTGGTGGATGTTTCTGTCGAGAGATAGGACGGAAGACTGGCTGTCTTTGTCATGAGTGTACTTTATAATGTCTCGTATAAAGTGTGTGAGCTGGTGGATGTTTCTCTCGAGAGATAGAATGGAAGACTGGCTGTCTTTGTCATGAGTGTACTTTATAATGTCTTGTATGAAGTGTGTGAGCTGATGGATGTTTCTGTCGAGAGATAGAATGGAAACTGGCTGTCTTTATCATGAGTGTACTTTATAATGTCTAGTATGAAGTGTGTGAGCTGATGGATATTTCTGTCGAGAGATAGAATGGAAGACTGGCTGTCTTTGTCATGAGTGTACTTTATAATGTCTCGTATAAAGTGTGTGAGCTGGAGGATGTTTCTATCGAGAGATAGGATGGAAGACTGGTTGTCTTTGTCATGAGTGTACTTTATAATGTCTCGTATAAAGTGTGTGAGCTGGTGGATGTTTCTGTCGAGAGATAGGACGGATGACTGGCTGTCTTTGTCATGAGTGTACTTTATAATGTCTCGTATAAAGTGTGTGAGCTGGTGGATGTTTCTGTCGAGAGATAGGACGGAAGACTGGCTGTCTTTGTCATGAGTGTACTTTATAATGTCTCGTATAAAGTGTGTGAGCTGGTGGATGTTTCCGTCGAGTGATAGGATGGATGACTGGCAGTCTTTGTCATGAGTGTACTTTATAATGTCTCGTATAAAGTGTGTGAGCTGGTGGATGTTTCCGTCGAGTGATAGGATGGATGACTGGCTGTCTTTGTCATGAGTGTATTTTATAATGTCTCGTATAAAGTGTGTGAGCTGGTGGATGTTTCCGTCGAGAGATAGGATGGAAGACTGGCTGTCTTTGTCATGAGAATACTTTATAATGTCTCGTATAAAGTATGTGAGCCCATGGATGTTTCCGTTGAGTGATAGGATGGAAGACAGGCTGTCTTTGTCATGAGTGTACTTTATAATGTCTCGTATAAAGTGTGTGTGCTGGTGGATGTTTCTCTCTTATACATTATATATATGGCCCTTTTCGTCTTGTCAGACGGTCTAGTGGAGGCTATTGCGTATTTTTTTGAGGTATTGTTTTTGCCGAACAGCTTCTCTCGTGGCTAATTCTACCAATGTTTGACAAACACACGCGGTCACATAATGAACAGGTCAGGCTCGCTGATCCACAGGGTCACCATCCTTTTGCATGAGTCTCTTCTCTTCTAAGTCCTGTCTTAGCACAGTCTCAAATGTTGTTATACCGTTCCTTATACATGCTCTCCATGATGTGCGATCACTTGTCAGATGTTGCCAGTCGTTTTCACAGATGGAGAAGTCTTTCAGAGATGATTTGCAGATATCTCTATATCGTAGTTTAGGTCTGCCGAATTTGTCTTTTTCCGTGTTTTAGCTCACCATATAGTATTTGCCTAGGAATGCGTTTTTCTTCCATCCTTTGGACATGCCCCAGCCATCTTAGCCTTCGACTTCTGAGCATCGACATGATTGTTAGGGTCTTAGCACGTTGCATGAGTGTACTTACATTACTTTACATTACAATGTTGGTCTTTATGCTGAAGTATTGTCATGAAAGGTTTGAGTTTGTTAATGCGTTTGTTAGAATGCTGTAGTCTGTGTTAAGTAGGGAAATGGGGGTGTAGTTTTTAAGAATCTACTTGTCTGTGTTGTCTTTTCGGAGCAATGTTATGTAAGACATGTTTATGCTTGGAGTAAGTTATTTCTTTGTGAATGAGTCTGTGTACATTCTGAGAAGAAGAGAGCCTAAGAGAGAAAAGAAATGTTGCAAGAATTATATTGTGAGGCCGTCAGGCCCCTGAGATTTGTACTTCTGCACTTCTTGTACTGCCTCTTTTTGTCAGTTAGTGTGAGTTCTGCGTAAAGTTTTTCCCAGTCGATGTCTGGTAGTTTCCTTGTGTATTGCATTAATTTGTCCGTATGTGTGAATGTGAACAGGATTTTAAGCTGCTTTAATTTTCATATTAGTATTAATGTCTGCTTCTTTCTTAATAGCAGGGAATTTAAATGTATTTCTTTTCATACTAGGATTTTAAACTGCTTTTTTCTTCATGCTAGTATTTTAAATTGTTTCTCTGGTCATTCTAGGATTTTCAAAAGGTTAACTTTTTATGCTAGAAATATAAACTCTCTCAACTCTCTTAACTCCTACATTTTAATCTCTGTCTATTACTGATATAAATTTTAACAGCTTCTCTCTCATTCTCTTTCTTCTATCTATGTCTTAACGTTTAATATAAATATCACTGCATCTCTCTTTTTCGCTCGCTCTCTCTCTTTCTCCATCTCTTAATGTTAGAATTTTAAACTGCCTCACAGTGACATTAATTATAGATAAATAATCTCCAACTCCCCTTCCCTTTTCTACTAGAATTTTGAAATTTCAACTGCATAGTATTTTGCTTGTGTTATTGATACCTCTCTCTCTCTCTCTCTCTCTCTCTCTCTCTCTCTCTCTCTTCTAGACTTTACAGTGAAGTGATGAGACGGCATCACCTAATTTGTGTAAATTACCTTCTTTGGACTTGTGATCTATAAAAATGTTTAGAAACTTTAAACAGTTGATTATCAGTTAAGAAATATAATAATTCTTTGAAGAATATATATTTAAATGTTGCATAATATTTATAAGCATGGTTCGTTCTAGCATATCAAACTTAAATGCAAAAAAGTGTTCTACCGTTGAATTGTTGATGAAAATATTAATATATACTTATCTGCTTAAGAATTTTAATTATCTTGCTTTATTTTAAGGGAATCAACTCCTGTTAAATTAATAGTAACACTTCTTTAATCGTCGAAATATCGTAAATGTAAATTGTCAAAAGTTTTAATCATTTGCATATTGTTTCCCAGAAAATAATTTTTTTCACAAAATGTGCAAGGTCTTTAAAAATTTCTATAAGAAATTGCAAATCCTAAAGCGTCAAATTAAAACAAATGTACCTTTCCTTAATTTGTGGTTGCAAATATTAAATATTTATAATTTCTCTTTGCTCACAGAAAAGTCAACTTCTGTCTTAAATAAGAAAACGAGGCTGTAAAGTCCGGTGCAGTGAACATATTTTTTTGAAATTACGTGAAATTGTAGATAACATTAGTGTTGTTCATCTAAATACTACTGCTGTTGGCTAGCTCGTATTAGGTAAAGAAGCTGTTCACGCGATGAAGCTGTGTTTACAGCATGTGTTCAAAATATCTAACACAGGCCTCAAGATATTATGGGACTTGTCTCTTACTATTTTCGAAAACCTTCTGGTTCTATATATCTATCTTACTTTCGCCTGAAGTATTGTCTATATCTGCAATGTCGTTTCCTGTATAAATGTTACCGTCTTTTGTCATTCTTGCAGTGGTGCATATAGTCTAGTCTGTAGTGTTGTATTAATGGTATATGTGGACTTCCCTCAGTCTACTATATTCAGTGTATTCTTGAAATATGCGTCTCGCTGTCTGGGGCGCCTGTACACATGTATATGTAGTTGAGGTACCGATCTTGAATTTTGTAGACACGTGACTGCGGAGTCAATTGTGTCCTGTTCTAATGCGTATAATGATAACTTGTTCCCATCTATTCATATTATGAAAGGCATCCTGATTTGGAACATTTGATCTTCTGATTGATTTGATTATCTGTATATTATGATTGTATGTAGCAGGCGCACCTGATTGTGTGCCTGTTGCACCTTCTTTTGAAAGCTGATCTGCTCTCTAGTTTCCTGTTATTCCATAGTGAGATGGGATCCACTGCAGGGCAATCCTGTGGTGTTTGTAGAGTTCAGTCAATAAAGTTGCGGATGTAGCTACTTTCTGGATTGCAGTGCCTGGAGCACTGATCTTGCATATGTCAAAAACTCTACAGGTTGTGGGCTAAGACTACTGTTCAGCAATGTTTCTATTGCCAACTTTATTGCTTTCATTTCTGGATCGAAATTGTGATAATATTTCCCTGTTGCTATCATTTCCATATCCCTAGTGTTATATTTTGGGTACTGTATGTAGACCCCTGCTCACCCTTTCTTTTCTATATATTGATCTAGTCACCGCACAGAGACATTATAAACACCCTATATAACACTTGTTACTACAAGTTTGATCAATTATTCAGAACTAGATTCGCAATTAAAAAATAAAAAAAGAATGACTGTCTCTCTATTTTAATGTTTGAGATGTAATTGTCAATCGCTATTTTTATAACAGGATATTAAGCTGCTTTCATTTTCATATTAGCATTATTGACTGTTTCTTTCTTAATAGTAGGGCTTTTAAATGTATCTCTTTTCATACCAAGATTTTAAACTGATTTTATCTTCATGCTATTATTTTAAGTTGTCTCTCTGGTATTTCAAAAAGTGGATTTTCAAAAAGTTAACTTTTCATGCTAGAAATATAAACTCTCTTAACTCTCTTAACATTTTAATCTCATTCTATTAATGCTAGAAATTTAAAATTATCTCTCTTTCTTCTATCTATATCATAATGTTTTAACATATATATAACTGCATCTCTCTTTTTCGCTCTCTCTCTCTCTCTCTTAATGTTAGTCTTTTAAACTGCCACTCTCCCTCCAGTGACATGAATTATGTGCAATTGTCTATCTCCAACTCCTCTCTCTTTTTCTACTACAATTTTGAAATTTCAACTGCATAGTATTAACCTTTTTTTCCCCCCTCTCTCTCTCTCGAATATTATCTCATATAGACTCTACAGTGAAGTGGTGAGGCAGCATCAGCTAATTTGTGTAAATTAACTTCTTTGGACCTGTGATCTATAAAAATGTTTAGAAACTTTAAACAGTTGATTATTAGCTAAGAAGTATAATAATTCTTTGAATAATATATATTTAAATGTTGCATAATATTTACAGGCATGGTTCGTTCTAGCAATATTATTATTTATTATTGAGTTATTTGCGGGTCATCATCATTGCACTCCGAACATGTCCATAGGTGCTCTGATCCCCTCTTCAGCAATTCCCTTAGTGTCCAGCGACTGACGACTCCAGTTCTATGTTGGTTGATAAGTCTTCTTACACGGTCACTAAGTGTCTCATTTCTGGCCCAACTTAACTCCCATTTCCATCATCCGAAGAAGTGACGTGAATCTGTGTTTGTCGAAGTCACGTGCTCTTCACACATCTCGGAGGGCATTGATGATGTCCGCCCGTTCCATTGGTTGCTCGTCCTCAACGACTGAGCAGCTAGCCAACCTGTCCGCTTTTACATATCCCCGTACTCCCGCATGTCCAGGGACATAGACAAAGGTGACCTTACGTATTTTGGATTTCTGCAACGACTCTACCCATTGCATGCGTACTAAGCCCGCCTCCACTTTTTTTTATCATGCTCATCGAATCACTCATTATACATGCGTGGGTGTAGCCTTGTGACTCTAACCATTTGAATGTCTTGGTCACTCCATCGTTGATTTTGATGGCTCAGGGTAACGATTTCTACCTTCAAGTCATTATCTGTCTTCAGAATATTTGATAAACTTTTTTTTCAGCTCACCCCACAGATAATAATTAGGTGTGGTTATTTTAAACTGTCTCTCTGATCATTCTAGGTTTTATAAATGGATAACTTTTTATGCTAGAAATATAAACTCTCTTAACTCTTACATTTTAATCTTTATCTATTACTGCTAGAAATTAAACTGCCTCTCTCCTTCTTCCAGTGACATGAATTTCGTGCAGTTGTCTATCCCCAACTCCCCTCCCTTTTTCTACTACAAATTTGAAATTTCAACTGCATAGTATGTTCTTTGTGTTATTGATACATCTTTCTCTAACAAATTATCTCTTCTAGACTCTACAGTGAAGTGATTAGACAGCGTCGGTTACTTTTTGTAAATTAACTTCTTTTGCACCTGTAATGTATAAAAAATACTTAGAAACTTTAACCAGTTGATTATCAGCTAAGAAAACAAATAATTTTTTGAAGAATATATATTCAAATGTTGTGTAATATTTACAGGAACGGTTCGTTCTAACATAGAAAACTTAAATGCAAAAAATGTTCTACCGTTGAATAGTTGATGAAAATGTTAATATATTTCTTATCTGCTTTAGAAATTAAAAGTTCTATTCTTTTATTAAAAGGGAAGCAACTCCTGTTAGATTAATAGAAAACAATTCTTGATATATCAGCATATTGTAAATTGTCTAAAGTGTCATACATTTGCATATTGCCCTGCCAAAAAAGAATGATCATTAAATGTGCACGTTCTTTTGCAAAAATCTATAAGAAAATTTCAATTTCTAAAGAACCAAACTAAAAGAAATGTATCTTCCTTTCATTTGTGGTTGCAAATTACAATTATTTATAATTTCTTTAAAAAATTTAAAGTTATCTACCTTTAGTTACTGAAATGTCAACTAAGAAAACAAGGCTATATAAAGAAGTTGTTCACACGATGGAGTTGTGTTTACAGCATGTGTTCAAAATATCCACTGCAGGCCTCAAGACAATCTGTAACTCAACTGTTCATATTTTCTAAAACCTTCTGGATCTATTTCTCCTGAAATATTGTCTATATCTGCAATGTCATTTCCTGTATAAATATTATTGTCTTTCGTAATTCTTGCAGTGGCCTATATAGATTTGACTGTGGTGTTGTTTTTATGGGCCAATGGATTTTCCTCAGTCTACTATATTCAGTGCATTCTTGAAATATGCGTTCTGCAGTCTGGGGCGCCTGTCCACATGTACATGTAGTTGAGGTGCCGCTCTTGAATTTTGTATACAGGTGACAGTGGAGTCAATTGTGTCCTGTTCTAATGCGTATAATGATAACTTGTTCACATCTATTCATATTATGAAAGGCATCCTGATTTGGGGCATGTTATCTCTGTTTCTTATGATGGTATGTAACCGGTGCATCTGGTTGTGTGCCTGTTTCACTTTCATTTGCCAGCTGATTTGCTCTCTTCTTTTCTGGTATTCTACAGTGAGGTGGAACTACTGCCGGGCAATCATGTGATGTTTGCAGAGTTCATTCAAAAAGGTCTTAAGATATGGCAATTTTCTGGATTGCAGTGCTTGGAGTACTGATCTTGTATCTGTTAAAAACACTACAGGCTGTGAGCTAAGATTACTGTTCAGGAGTTTTTCTATTGCCAACATTATTGCTTGGATTTCTGCATCGTAATTGTGATAATATTTCCTGTTGCTATTTTATCCATATCACTAGCGTTATTTGGGTATTCTATGTATGCACCTGCTCCCCTTTTATTTTCTATATATTGATCTAGTCACCGCACAGAGACATTATAAACACCATGTATAACACTTGTTACTACAAGTTTACTAAACTATTCAGAATTTAATTCTCAATTAAAAAAATAAAAAATAATGACTGTCTCTTTATTTTAATGCTTTGGATGTAATTGTCTATCGCTATTTTCATAATAGGATTTTAAGCTGCTTTCATTTTCATACTAACATTTTTAACTGCTTCTTTCTTAAGACTGTTTAATTTATCTATTTTCATCCTAAGATTTTAAAGTACTTTTTTCTTCACGCTATTATTGTAAGTTGTCTCTATGGTCATTCTAGGATTTTTAAAAGGTTAACTTTTGATGCTAGAAATATAAACTCTCTCAACTCTCTTAACATTTTAATCTTTATCTATTAATGCTAGAAATTTAAAATGCATATCTCTCATTCTCTTTCTTCTATCTATATCTTAATGTGTAATATATATATATATAACTGCATCTCTCTTTCTCTCTCTCTCTCTCTCTCTCTCTCTCTCTCTTAATGTTAGAATTTTATACCTCCACTCTCCCTCTCCAGTGACATGAATTATGTGCGAATGTCTATCTCCAACTCTTCTCTTTTTTCTACAACAATTTAGAAATTTCAACTTCATAGTATTTTCCAAGGTTTCCCCCCCCCCTCTCTCTCTCTCTCTCTAACATTATCTCTTCTAGACTATACAGTGAAGTGATAAGACGGCATCACCTAATTTGTGTAAATTAACTTCTTTGGACCTGTGATCTATAAAAATGTTTAGAAACTGTAAACAGTTGATTATCAGCTAAGAAATATAATAATTCTTTGAATAATATATATTTAAATGTTGCATACTATTTACAGGCACGGTTCGTTCTAACATATCAAACTTAAATGCAAAAAAAAGTGTCCTACCGTTGAATTGTTGATGAAAATGTTAATAATATAAACTTATATGCTTCAGAAATTTAAAAGTATATTGCTGTATTATAAGGGAGGCAACTCCTGTTAGATTAATAGTTAAGAATTTCTTTATACGTCGATATATTGTAATTGTAAATTGTCAAAAGTTTTAATCATATGCATATTGCTTCCCAGATAATAATTTTCTACTAAAATATGCAGGATCTTTGATAATTTCTATAAGAAATTGCAAATAGTAAAGTATCAAATTAAAAGAAATGTAACTTTCCTTAATTTGTGGTTGCAAATATTAATTATCTATATTTACTTTCAAAAATTAAGTTATTTTCCTTTGCTCACAGAAAGTCAACTCCTGCCTGAAATAATGAAAACGAAGCTGTACAAAGTCCAGTGCAGTGAACATATTTTTGAAATTACGTGAAATTGTATATAAAATGTGTGTTATTCATCTAGATACTACTGCTGTTGGCTGGCTTGTATTAGGTAAAGAAGCTGTTCACGTGATGAAGCTGTGTTTATAGCATGTGTTCAAAATATCCAGCACAGGCCTCAAGATATTCTGAGACTTGTCTCTTAAGATATTCTGAGACTTGTCTCTTACTATTTTCGAAAACCTTCTGGATCTATATATCTATCTTTCGTTCGCCTGATGTATTGTCTATATCTGCAATATCGTTTCCTGTATGAATGTTTCCGTCTTTTATCATTCTTGCAGTGGTGCATATAGTCTTGTCTGTAGTGTTGTATTAATGGTATAAGTGGACTTTCCTCAGTCGACTATATTCAGTGCATTCTTGAAATATGCGTCCCGCTGTCTGGGGCGCCTGTCCACACATATACATTGCAGTTGAGGTACCGATCTTGAATTTTGTAGACACGTGACTGTGGAGTCAATTGTGTCCTGTTCTAATGCGTACAATGATAACTTGTTCCCATCTATTCATATTATGAAAGGCATCCTGATTTGGAGAATTTGATCTTCTGGTTGATTTGATTATCTGTTTCGTATGATGGTATGTAACCGGCGCATCTGGTCGTGTGCCTGTTGCACCTTCTTTTGAAAGCTGATCTGCTCTCTAGTTTCCTGGTATTCCATAGTGAGATGGGATCCAGTACAGGGCAATCCTGTGTTTGTAGAGTTCAGTCAATAAGATTTGCAATTGGTTCTTGTTGTCTTGTTTTGCTTTCTGGATGGTTATTAGCACCATTTTATGGTCTGTATAATTTGTGATATTAGGTACCGCTCTGCTGTCTCTGATTTTCCTCTTCCTTTGTGTTCTCGCTAAGATGAAATCTATTTGACTTTTACAATTAGTGTGGACCTGTAGAAACTGACGTTTTCCAATTCAAAACTTTTAATGCCAGCCTGTTTGTACAGTTTTATACTCGTCGGCGTCTGTAAAGCAAAATTGACCAATGACTGGCGCCTTCCGCCTGTCACCAACAAATGTAGCAAACAAGGGAAAGGAAAGACTTGAAAGATGTGTCTTTCTAAATGAATATTGGAAATTCATTCATTCATTCCTTCTCACAAATTAAATTATGTTGTTTTAAAGAAGGACATTTATTTTTGATTATAAAACTGTACAAACAGGTTGACATTAAACGTTTTGAATTGGAAAACGTCATCATTTCTACAGGTCCACACTACATTTCTATATTCGGATATTAGAATTAGCGTTTTAGTGTAGGATTCTTGTGTTGTTTTGACAGTGTGTTGAGCATGATAGATCTGTATATGTCTATCTTCTGTGCGTTTCTAGTGTAAGTTGTAACGTCGTTCTTGATGGTATGATTGTGTTGCATTCGTAGAATATGTGTTCTTCCGTTTCTTGTATGTTTCGTCTGCAAAGTTGGCACTTGGCTGTCTGTCTTGATATGTGAGCTTCTCTTTCTGTTGTGGGTGTCATGATGTATATGAGTCTGTATGTGACTTACCTTGCTTTGGGAGTGATGTGTGGATTGTGAAGTTTTGAGAAGGTGCTGGTGTAGTCTGTGAGAAAGTGACCAGGAAATCTGGCAAGTGTAGCATTACGGTGTCCAGCATGAGAACGGAGATTGAAGCAGCAACTGCGGAGATAACAGGGTTGGTTACACAGAATGTGGATCACGCAGTCTTGGTGAACGACTCTCAAAGTATGCAACAGAAGATTGATAGAGAATGTCTGCAGCAGGAGTGGATGCAGCTCCTGGCAGACTCCAATAATGGGAAAATACCATAGAGATAGTTTTCAGACAGATTCGATTCGTCACAACTCCTTGTCACTGATATTTTAGCTGATTTGCTATTTGTCTCTTTTGAGCAATGCATATCCTTTGTCTTTTGTACATTCAAGTTGATTGCACGAATTTATATATCTTAAATAATGAGAAAATTTGGCGTTGAAAAATTAATTATTTCAAAACAGAACGTGTCAAATTTGACAATTTTGGAAGAAAAAATAACGATAATTACTAGTATTATTCTATTAAAACATCATTCATGCACAGATTAATTAAGCCACAAGATTGGAGCCTCGGTGGCTGAGTGGTTAGTGTAAACAGTGCTTGATTAGAAGGATCTAAGTTCGATTTCCAGAAGTAGATATTTTCGGACCGACAAGGCTTCAATCTTAACTCGGTCTCTGTAAATGGGTATCGGATGTTTTTTTTCCGGGAAGTATAGACGGCCTGGAGTGATACCGACCACCTCACTAAACAATTTGCGTTGTCATTGAAACATATGGTCACTAACACCATATTCCACACATGCCTAGCAAAGCAGGGAAGTGAACCATAACTTTTACTTGTTAGCTTTACTAGAAGCTTCACTTGTGTGTGAGTCTCTCAAAATGGTGTGCTACTTGATGCATAGAAAACTGTGTAATATTGAACGCGCTGAACTCTGTACAAAAGGTGTGCGGCTCATAATGGACACACCCGAGTCACTGTAACGTCCGTCATAAGCAACATAACTCTATGTGTCAGCGACAAAACCGTTGACTTAAGATTAGTGAGCATGCCACAACAATAGTCGCTGTCCCAACAAATGAATTCAGGCCACCACTTCCGTGAGACACTCGATCCAACCGCGGTCCAGTTTGTGAAAAATTTTTACTTGAAAACAGACAAATCATACACCCGTACCAGGGCAAGGCCTAGGCCTGTTACCGTTCTACTAAACTCAAGAGTCAGTGGCACTGCAGCACTATCTCGTCGCGTGGGCACGCAAAATTCATGTCACGGGAGAGGAAGAGAGGCAGTTTAAAATCGTACCATTAAGAGAGAGAGAGAGAGAGTTTAAAATCCTAACATTAAGAGAGAGAGAAAGAGAGAGATAGAAAAAAAGAGATGCTGTTTAATATATTAAACACTAAGATATAGATAGAAGAGAGAGAGAGAGAGAGAGAGAGAGAGAGAATGAGAGAGAGAGAGAGTTTAAATTTCTAGCAATAATATATAGAGATTAAAATGAAGGAGCTAAGAGAGTTGAGAAAGTTTATACTTCTAGCATCAAAAGTTAACCATTTAAAAATCCTAGAATGACCAGAGAGACAATTTAAAATACAAGCACGACGTGAAAAGCAGATTATAATATTGGTATGAAAAGAGATACAGTTACAAATCCTACTATTAATAAAGAAACAGTTAGAAATACTAAAAAGAAAAATAAAGGAACTTAAAATAATGTTATGAAAAGAGAGATAGACAATTACATCTCAAGCATTAAAGTAGTGAGAGACAGTCATTCTTTTTTATTTTATTTTTAAACTGAGAATCAAGTCCAGAATAATTTATCAAACTTGTAGAATAAAGTGTAATATGGGGTGTTTATAGTGTCGCTATGGAGTGACTTGATCAATATTCTTGAAATGAAATCACCGATTGATGAAATTTACATCACATTCTGTGTCCACAATCCCGTCACAAACATAAAACAGTAAGCCGCTGTTATATTCACGGTTTCATTGCTGAAGGGAAATGGTGTTATGCAATGGAAACAGGATATTTTTTTTAAAAATACGTCTTCGGTAATGATAGCAAATATACTGAAGAAGTTATTCAACAATTTGTGTTGAAATGTCCAGGCTCACAAGTCTCCCACAGCAATGAGGCTATGACTTTGATTGACAAGTTTCGTGCTACGGATAGTGTTGTAGATGCATACGGATCTGGAGGGCTTTCAGCTTCAGAAGACACAGAACTTGATATGGAAACCAGAATTACAGTGAACCCTAATAAATCTTTAAGGTGGTTGCCTCAACATGCAAACTTTTCCAATGGATACCGTCCACAAGGTTCTGAAGTGTTAGCTGCACTATCGTCCTTACAGATTAATTGAATCGTCTTAATTCCATGCAAGATATTGCGAATCCAGATTGAACTACTGCATGTGGTTTCAGAACCTTATCTCTGAACAAGGTGATGAAGTCCTTGACGTGACACTCTTCACTGATGAGGCACGGTTTCATCCCTCCGGTTGCGTCAACAAGTAAGAACAACCGTATGTAGAGCAGTAAAAAAACCCGCATGATTTACATCAAGTACCGCTTTACATCCAGAAAGTCATATGCGGATAATTGGGAAACATTTTTTTCAATGCAAAAATCAACGCAGAACATTACCGTACTTTAATGCTGGAATCATTCATAGCCCACCTTACAGAGTGGGAAATTAAAGAAGCTCGGTTTCGGCAGGATGGGGCAACAGCACACACAGCCGCAACAACATCACTTGCTTATTAGGAAAGCGTATTTGCAAATCGCATTATTTCACTTCTAATCTGGCCTGCTCGTTCGCCAGACCTAACCCCGCCTAATTATTATCAGACCTAACCCCGGCTAATTATTATCTGTGGGGGTGAGCTGAAAAGAAATGTTTATCGAATATTCTGAAGACATAAAATGGCCTGAAGGCAGAAATCGTCACCAGAGACAACAAATATCACCAGTCATTATCCAGAAGGTTTTTGTGGACAAACACCAGGCATACCAAGAGTTGTTAAACCCCTACTGCCCATACCAGAACAAACTCCCTTAACAGAGGAATCAGTATTGTCAAAACAAACACGGACAGAAGTGAAAGGAATGCCTGACAAGGATGAACAGAATAACCTGCAGCGTAAAGCAATAACTCTCAGTTTCTTGGATGAAGAATACCCACAAGACCTAAGGATTCGCGTGTACACAGATGGGTCAGTACAGAATGCAGTGAAGAACGATTGAGCAGGTGCATACATAGAATACCCAAATAACGCTAGTGATATGGATAAAATAGCAACAGGAAAATATTATCACAATTACGATGCAGAAATCCAAGCAATAATGTTGGCAATAGAAAAACGCATGAACAGTAATCTTAGCTCACAGCCTGTAGTGTTTTTAACAGATACAAGATCAGTACTCCAAGCACTGCAATCCAGAAAATTGCCACATCTTAAGACCTTTTTGATTGAACTCTGCAAACATCACATGAGTGCCCGGCAGTAGTTCTACCTCACTGTAGAATACCAGGAAACGAGAGAGCAAATCAGCTGGCAAATGAAAGTGAAACAGGCACACAATCAGATGCACCGGTTACATACCATCATAAGAAACAGAGACAACATGCCCTAAATCAGGATGCCTTTCATAATATAAATAGATGTGAACAAGTTATCATTATACGCATTAGAACAGGACACAATTGACTCCACTGTCACCTGTATACAAAATTCAAGAGCAGCACCTCAACTACATGTACATGTGGACAGGCGCCCCAGACTGCGGAACGCATATTTCAAGAATGCACTGAATATAGTAGACTGAGGAAAATCCATTGGCCCATAAAAACAACACCACAGTCAAATCTATATAGGCCACTGCAAGAATTACGAAAGACAATAATATTTATACAGGAAATGACATTGCAGATATAGACAATATTTCAGGAGAAATAGATCCAGAAGGTTTTAGAAAATATGAAGAGTTGAGTTACAGATTGTCTTGAGGCCTGAAGTGGATATTTTGAACACATGCTGTAAACACAACTCCATCGTGTGAACAACTTCTTTATATAGCCTTGTTTTCTTAGTTGACATTTCAGTAACTAAAGGTAGATAACTTTAAATTTTTTAAAGAAATTATAAATAATTGTAATTTGCAACCACAAATGAAAGGAAGATACACTTCTTTTAGTTTGGTTCTTCAGAAATTGAAATTTTCTTATAGATTTTTGCAAAAGAACGTGCACATATAATGATCATTCTTTTTTGGCAGGGCAATATGCAAATGTATGACACTTTAGACAATTTACAATATGCTGATATATCAAGAATTGTTTCTATTAATCTAACAGGAGTTGCTTCCCTTTTAATAAAAGAATAGAACTTTTAATTTCTAAAGCAGATAAGAAATATATTAACATTTTCATCAACAATTCAAAGGTAGAACATTTTTTGCATTTAAGTTTGATATGTTAGAACGAACCGTTCCTGTAAATATTACACAACATTTGAATATATATTATTCAAAGAATTATTTGTTTTCTTAGCTGATGATCAACTGGTTAAAGTTTTTAAGTATTTTTTATACATTACAAGTGCAAAAGAAGTTAATTTACAAAAAGTAACCGACGCTGTCTAATCACTTCACTGTAGAGTCTAGAAGAGATACTTTGTTAGAGAAAGATGTATCAATAACACAAAGAACATACTATGCAGTTGAAATTTCAAATTTGTAGTAGAAAAAGGGAGGGGAGTTGGAGATAGACAACTGCACGAAATTCATGTCACCGGAAGAAGGAGAGAGGCAGTTTAATTTCTAGCAGTAATAGATAAAGATTAAAATGTAAGAGTTAAGAGAGTTTATATTTCTAGCATAAAAAGTTATTCATTTAAAAAACCTAGAATGATCAGAGAGACAGTTTAAAATAACCACACCTAATTATTATCTGTGGGGTGAGCTGAAAAAAAAAAAGTTTATCAAATATTCTGAAGACAGATAATGACTTGAAGGTAGAAATCGTTACCCTGAGCCAACAAAATCAACGATGGCAGTGACCAAGATATTCAAATGGTTAGAGTCACAAGACTACACTCACGCATGTATACTGAGTGATTCGATGAGCATGATAAAAAAAAAGTGGAGGCGGGCTCAGTACGCATGCAATGGGTAGAGTCGTTGCAGAAATCCAAAATACGTAAGGTCACCTTTGTCTATGTCACTGGACATGCGGCAGTACGGGGAAATGAAAAAGCGGACAGGTTGGCTAGCTGCGCAGTCGTTGAGGACGGGCAACCAATGGATCGGGCGGACATCATCAATGCCCTCCGAGATGTGGGAAGAGAACGTGACTTCGACAAACACAGATCCACGTCACTTCTTCGGATGATGGAAATGGGAGTTAAGTTGGGCCAGAAATGAGACACTTAGTGGCCGTGTAAGAAGACTTATCAACCAACATAGAACTGGAGTCGTCAGTCGCTGGACACTGAGGGAATTGCTGAGGAGGGGATCAGAGCACCTATGGACATGTTCGGAGTGCAATGATGATGACCCGCAAATAACTCAATAATAAATAATAATAATGCTAGAACGAACCATGCCTGTAAATATTATGCAACATTTAAATATATATTATTCAAAGAATTATTATACTTCCTAGCTGATAATCAACTGTTTAAAGTTTCTAAACATTTTTATAGATCACAGGTCCAAAGAAGTTAATTTACACAAATTAGCTGATGCTGCCTCACCACTTCGCTGTAGAGTCTATAAGAGATAATGTTGGAGAGAGAGAGAGAGGAAAAAAAAAGGATAATACTATGCAGTTGAAATTTCAAAATTGTAGTAAAAAGAGAGAGGAGTTGGAGATAGACAATTGCACATAATTCATGTCACTGAAGAGGGAGAGTGGCAGTTTAAAAGACTAACATTAAGAGAGAGAGAGAGCGAAAAAGAGAGATGCAGTTATGTATATGTTAAACATTATGATATAGATAGAAGAAAGAGAGATACTTTTAAATTTCTAGCATTAATAGATAGAGTTTAAAATGTTAAGAGAGTTAAGAGAGTTTATATTTCTAGCATCAAAAGTTAACTTTTTGAAAATCCTAGAATACCAGAGAGACAACTTAAAATAATAGCATGAAGATAAAATCAGTTTAAAATCTTGGTATGAAAAGAGATACATTTAAAAGTCATACTATTAAGAAAGAAACAGTCAATAATGCTATTATGAAAATGAAAGCAGCTTAATATCCTGTTATGAAAATAGCGATTGACAATTACATCTCAAACATTAAAATAGAGAGACAGTCATTCTTTTTTTTTATTTTTTAATTGAGAATCAAGTTCTCAATAGTTTATCAAACTTGTAGTAACAAGTGTTATATAGGGTGTTTATAATGTCTCTGTGCGGTGACTAGATCAATATATAGCAAAGAAAGGGGGAGCAGGTGTCTACATACAGAACCCAAAATATAACACTAGGGATATGGAAAAGATAGCAACAGAGAAATATTATCACAATTACGATGCAGAAATGCAAGCAATAAAATTGACAATAGAAAAACTGCTGAACAGTAATCTTAGCCCACAGCCTGTAGAGTTTATGACAGATGCAAGATCAGTGCTCCAGGCACTGCAATCCAGAAAGTTGCTATATCTGCAAATTTTATTGGCTGAAATCTACAAACACCACAGCATTGCCCTGCAGTGGACCCCATCTCACTATGGAATAACAGGAAACTAGAGAGCAGATCAGCTTTCTAAAGAAGGTGCAACAGGCACACAACCAGATGCGCCGGTTACATACATCATAAGCTAGAGATAATCAAATCAATCAGAAGATCAAATGTTCGAAATCAGGATGCCTTTCATAATATGAATAGATGGGAACAAGTTATCATTATACGCATTAGAACAGGACACAATTAACTCCACAGTCACGTGTCTACAAAATTCAAGATCGGTACCTCAACTACATGTACATGTGTACAGGCGCCCCAGATATCGGGACGCATATTTCAAGAATGCATTGTATTTAGTAAACTGAGGAAAGTACACATATTCCATTGATACAACGCTTTAGACAAGACTATATGCACCACTGCAAGAATGACAAAAGACGGTAACATTTATACAGGAAACGACATTGCAGTTATAGACAATACTTCAGGCGAACGAAAGATAATATAGATCCAGAAGGTTTTCGAAAATAGTAAGAGACAAGTCTCAGAATGTCTTGAGGCTTGCAGTGGATGTTTTGAACATATGCTGTGAACACAACTCCATCGTGTGAACAACTTCTTTACCCAATACAAGCCAGCCAACAGCAGTAGTATCTAGATTAATAACACAAATTTATGTTACTTAAGGAAGATAACTTTTGATTTAAAAATAAATAATAAATAATTGATATTTGCAACTACAAATTAAGTAACGATACATTTCATTTAGTTTGGTTCATTAGTAAATGTTATTTCCTATAGATTTTATCAGAAGATGCAGAGTTTATTTGAAAACTATTTTTTGGACAGTGATATGCATATGAAAAACACTTTAGATAATTTACAATATATCCATATAAAAATTTGTTACCATTAAATCTAACAAGAGTTGCTTCCCTTTTAATCAAGAAAGTTAGCTTTTAATTTCCTAAGCAGATTATATATTAACATTTTCATCAACAGTTCAACGGTAGAACACTTTTACTGCATTTAAGTTTGATATATTAGAACCAACCGTGCCTGTTAATATTATGCAACATTTAAATATATATTCTTCAAAGAATTATTCTTTTTCTTAGCTGATAATCAACTGTTAAAGTTTCTAAGCATTTTGATAGATGACAGGTGCACAAGGATTTAATTTACAAAAATTAACTAATCCCGTCTCATCATTTCACTGTGCAATCTAGAAGAGATGATGTTAGATAGATAGATAGAGAGAGAGAGAGAGAGAGAGAGAGAGAGAGAGAGTTATCAATAACACAAGGAAAATACTATGCAGTTGAAGTTTCAAAATTCTAGTAGAAATAGGGAAGGGAATGGGAGAAAGACAGTTGCACATAATTCATGTCACTGGGAGAGGGAGAGAGGCAGTTTAAAATCCTAACATTAAGAGAGAGGGAGAGAGAGAGAGAGAGCGAAAGAGCGAAAAAGAGAGATGCAGTTATATATATATATATAAAATTTAGATATAGATTGAAGAGAGAGAATGAGAGAGAGGCAGTTTAAATTTCTAGCAGTAATAGATATAGAGTAAAATGTCCTGTAATGATTAAAATGAAAATCAAACTAAAGAGAAACAAGCAAAAATCTAATTCATCAACAATTCCACTCGATATAACAGCTTTAAATCAAAACGATATTAAAGATAGCTATACAATGCAAGTAAAGAACACATACCAGAAGCTGCTAGAGGAAGGAATTGAACAATACAGAAGAGAAAATCCTGATGAAAAAGTAACAACCAAATGGCAATGCATAAAGAAAAGCATACAAAAAGCCTGCGACACCTTACCAAAAAGAGAAAAGAAGAAAAAACAAAAATTGATAACTAACACAATCATAGAAAAAATGGAAGAAAGGAGACAAGCGAAGAACAATGCCCAATACAATAAAATAGATAATGAGATACGCAAAATGTGCAAAAAGGCAAAAGAAGACTGGCTGAGCCAAAAATGTATAGAAATAGAAACTATGGAAAGCAAACAAGACCTAAGAGGAATGCACACAGAAATAAAGAGAATGACTAATAAAAATAAAAAAAGCCACAGAAGGTGGATGCATTGCAGACAAAAAGGAAAAATGCTAACAGACAATAAGGATATCATAGATAGATGGCAGGAATATATAACAGAACTATTTCATGATCAAAAGGACAAGAAACCAGTTATAAAATGTACATCAGGCTATAAAATCTTAAAATCTGAGGTGGAAAAAGCTATAAAAACAATGAAAAGGGGAAAAGCAGCAGGACCTGAAAGCATACAGATAGAGATGATACAGGCACTTGAAGATTTTGGCATTGAAGTGATTACAGACATATACAACGACATATACCACACAGGATACATACCAAATGAACTAAAAACATCAACTTTCATTGCATTGCCTAAAAAGAATGGTGCAGTTGATTGCAGTGACTTTAGAACAATAAGCCTAATGAGCCATATAAAAAAATCTTGCTAAAAGTTATACAAGGAAGGATTCAGAATAAAATCAATACTGAATTAGATGAGCAGCAATTTGGATTTAGGAAAAATAGTGGGGACAAAAGAAGCCATATTCTGCATGAGAACATTAATCGAAAAGTAAACAGAAGTAAACAAACCAATATATGCCTGCTTCATAGACTACACCAAAACTTTTGATAGAGTACACCACAAACAACTTATAGAATGCCTAAAATAGATACATCTAGATGACATGGACATACGACTAATGTGCAATCTATACTGGGAGCAAACAACAATAATAAAATATAACAAAGAGAACTCTACACCCATTGATATAAAAAGAGCCTACAAGGATGCATCCTATCACCAAGCTTGTTCAATCTATACACTGAGCAAATCTTTAAACACATTATAGAGATGCCAGGCCTACAAATTAATGGAAAGATAATCAATAACCTAAGATATGCTGACGATACTGTACTACTAGCAGAAAATCCTAAAGATCTACAACAATTACTTAATGAAATAAACATGACAAGCAAAAAATATGCACTAGATATGAATATCAAAAAGACTAAAACTATGATCATAAACAAAGAAAATACTAAAAACCCACAAGTGGATATCAAAATTGATGGAATAGACCTGGAGACAGTTCAGAACTATAACTACCTTGGACACACTATAACCAGTGATGGAAAATGTACAACTGAAATAAACAAAAGTATAGGAATGCAAAAAGTAATTTTAATGTCATGAAGAACATACTAACATCAAAACAAATAACACCAGAGCTAAAACTAAGAATAGCAAAATGTTACAATTCTCAATATTCCTATATGGTGCTGAAACATGGACATTGGACAAGAAAACAGAACAGAGAATTGAAGCCTTTGAAATGTACATATATAGAAGAATAGGTAGAATTGGATGGAAGGAAAAGAAAACAAACGATGAAGTCTTAAAACAACTAAAAATGAAAAGAGAACTACTGGACACAATTAGAACAAGGCAAATGCGATTCTTGTGCCATGTTAAAAGACACAACAGCCTACTGAAAATAATCCTGGAGGGGAAAATACAAGGTAAAAGAGGCAGAGGCAGACCAAGATTAACATGGACGAGTAACATCAAAAGATGGACAAATCAGCCTATGACAACCTGCACCATCAAAGCAAGAGACAGAGCAGAATGGCGCTCCATGGTAACCAACCTTCGTTGCGGAGACGGCACTCGATGATGATGATGAAGCGTTAATAATGTTAATATGAAAATAAAAGCAGCTTAAAATCCTATTATGAAAATAGCGACAGACAATTACATATCAAGCATTAAAATAGAGAGACAGTCATTCTTTTTTATTTTTTAATTGAGAATTAAGTTCTGAATAGTTTATCAAACTTGTAATAACAAGTGTTATATGGGGTGTTTATAATGTTTCTGTGCGGTGACTAGATCAATATATAGAAAAGAAAAGGGGAGCATGGGGTCTACATAGAGTACCCAAAATATAACACTAGGGATATGGAAAAGATAGCAACAGGGAACTATTATCACAATTACGATGCAGAAATGCAAACAATAAAGTTGGCAATAGAAAAACCTGCTGAACAGTAATCTTAGCCCACAGCCTGTAGAGTTTTTGACATATGCAAGATCAGTGCTCCAGGCACTGCAATCCAGAAAGTTGCTACATCTTTAGAGGAGTAAGACAAGGATGCATCCTATCACCAAGCTTGTTCAGTCTATACACTGAGCAAATCTTTAAACACATTATAGAGATGCCAGCCCTACAAATTAATGGAAAGACAATCAACAACCTAAGATCAACAACCTAAGATATGCTGACTATACTGTACTACTAGCAGAAAATCCTAAAGACCTACAACAATTACTTAATGAAATAAACACGACAAGCAAAAAATATGCACTAGATATGAATATCAAAATTCACTTTTAATACTCAAAACCCACAAGTGAATATCAAAATTGAAGGAATAGACCTGGAGACAGTTCAGAACTATAACTACCTTGGACATACTATACCAGTGATGGAAAATGTACAACTGAAATAATCAAAAGAATAGGAATGGCAAAAAGTAATTTTAATGTCATGAAGGACATACTAACATCAAAACAAATAACACCAGAGCTAAAACTAAGAATAGCAAAATAGAACAAGACAAATGCGATTCTTGGGCCATGTTAAAAGACACAACAGCCTACTGAAAGTGATCCTGGAGGGGAAAATACAAGGTAAAAGAGGCAGAGGCAGACCAAGATTAACATGGACGAGTAACATCAAAAGATGGACAAATCAACCAATGACAACCTGCACCATCAAAGCAAGAGATAGAGCAGAATGGCGCTCCATGGTAGCCAACCTTCTCTGCGGAGACGGCACTCAATGATGATGATGAAAATGTAGGAGTTATAGAGTTTATATTTCTAGCATAAAAAGTTAACTTTTGAAAATCCTAGAATGACAGGAGAGACAATTTAAAATTCTAGCATGAAGAGAAAAACAGTTTAAAATCTTAGTATGAAAAGAGATACATTTAAAAATTCTACTATTAAGGCAGAAACAGTTAATAATGCTAATATGAAAATGAAAGCTGCTTAAAATCCTGTTATGAAAATAGCGATAGACAATTACATCTCAAATGAATAAGATAGCAACAGGGAAATATTATCACAATTCCGATGCAGAAATTAAAGCAATAAAGTTGGCAATAGAAACATTGCTGAACAGTAGTCTTAGCCCACAGCCTGTAGAGTTTTTGACAGATGCAAGATCAGTGCTCCAGGCACTGCAATCCAGAAAGTAGCTACATCCGTAACTTTATTGACTGAATTCTACAAACACACAGCATTGCCCTGCAGTGGATCTCATCTCACTGTGGAATAACAGGAAACTAGAGAGTAGATCAGCTTTCAAAAGAAGGCGCAACAGGCACACAATCAGGTGCGCCGGTTACATACCATCATAAGATACAGATAATCAAATCAATCAGAAGATCAAATGTTCCAAATCAGGATGCCTTTCATAATATGAATAGATGGAACAAGTTATCATTATACGCATTAGAACAGGACACAATTGACTCCACAGTCACGTGTCTACAAAATTCAAGATCGGTACCTCAACTACATGTATATGTGTACAGGCGCCCCAGACAGCGGGATGCATATTTCAAGAATACACTGAATATAGTAGACTGAGGAAAGTACACTTATACCATTAATGCAACACTACAGACTAGACTATATGTAGCACTGCAAGGATGAGAAAAGACGGTAACATTTATACAGGAAACGACATTGCAGATATAGACAATACTTCAGGCGAACGAATGATAGATATATAGATCCAGAAGGTTTTCGAAAATAGTAAGAGACCAGTCTCAGAATATCTTGAGGTCTGTGCTGGATAATTTGAACACATGTTGTAAACACAGCTTCATCGCGCGAACAGCTTCTTTACCCAATACAAGCCATCCAACAGCAGTAGTATCTAGATGAATAACACAAATTTGATATACAATTTCACGTATTTTCAAAAATATGTTCACTGCACCGGACTTTATACAGCTTTGTTTTCTTATTTCAGACAGAAGTTGACTTTTCAGTGACCAAAGGAAGATAACTTTAATTTTTGAGAGAAATTATAAATAATTAATAATTGAAACCACAAATTAAAGAAAAGAACATTTCTTTAATTTGATACTTTAATATTTGCAATTTCTTATAGAATTTTTTAGGAACTTGCACATTTTGTGAAAAAAATTATTTTCTGGGAAACAATATGCCTATGAATAAAACTTTTGACAATTTACATTTACAATATATCGACAATTAAAGAAGTGTTACTATCAATTTAACAGGAGTTGCTTCCCTTATAATAAAGCAAGATAATTAAATTTCTTAGGCAGATAAGTAAATATTAATATTTTCATCAACAATTCAACCGTATAACACTTTTTTTGCATTTAAGTTTGATATGCTAGAACGAACTATGCTTGTAAATATTATGCAACATTTAAATATATATTCTTCAAAGAATTTTAATATTTTTTAGCTGATAATCAACTGTTTACAGTTTCTAAACATTTGTATAGATCACAAGTCCAAAGAAGTTAATTTACAATAATTAGCATATGCCGTCTCGAGAGAGAGAGAGAGAGAGAGAGAGAGAGAGAGAGAGAGAGAGAGAGAGAGAGAGGTATCAATAACACAAGCAAAATACTATGCAGTTGAAATTTCAAAATTCTAGTAGAAAAAGGGAGGGGAGTTGAAGATGGACAATTATTTATCTATAATTAATGTCACTGGAGAGGGAGAGAGGCAGTATAAAATTCTAACATTCAGAGATGGAGAAAGAGAGAGAGCGATAAAGAGAGATGCAGTGATATTTATATTAAACATTAAGATATAGATAAAGAAAGAGAATGAGAGAGAGAGGCTGTTAAAATTTATAGCAGTAATAGACAGAGATTAAAATGTATTAGTTAAGAGAGTTGAGAGAGATTATATTTCTAGCATAAAAAGTTAACCTTTTGAAAATCCTAGAATGACCAGAGAAACAATTTAAAATACTAGCATGAAGAAAAAAGCAGTTTAAAATCCTAGTATGAAAAGAAATACATTTAAATTCCTACTATTAAGAAAGAAGCAGACAATAATAATAATATGAAAATTAAAGCAGCTTAAAATCCTGTTCACATTCACACATACAGACAAATTAATGCAATACACAAGGAAACTACCAGACGGCGACTGGAAAAAACGTTACGCAGAACTCACACTAACTGACAAAACAGAGGCAGTACAAGAAGTGCAGAAGTACAAATCTCAGGGCGGTGACGGCCTCACAATATAATTCTTGCAACATTTCTTTCCTCTCTTAGGCTCTCTTCTTCTCAGAATGTACACAGACTCATTCACAAAGAAATAACTTACTGCAAGCCTAAACGTGTCTTACATAACATTGCTCCGGAAAGAAAACACACACAAGTAGCTTCTTAAAAACTACACCCCCATTTCCCTACTTAACACAGACTACAGCATTGTAACAAAAGTATTAACAAACTCAAACCTTTCATGACAATACTCCATCATAAAGGCCAACAGTGTAATGTATAAGAGAGAAACATCCACCAGCACACACACTCTATACGAGACATTATAAAGTACACTCATGACAAAGACAGCCAGTTTTCCATCCTATCTCTCGACAGAAACATCCACCAGCACACACACTTTATACGAGACATTATAAAGTACACTCATGTCAAAGACAGCCAGTTTTCCATCCTATCTCTCGACAGAAACATCCACCAGCACACACACTTTATACGAGACATTATAAAGTACACTCATGACAAAGACAGCCAGTTTCCATCCTATCTCTCGATAGAAACATCCATCAGCACACACACTTCATACAAGACATTATAAAGTACACTCATGATAAAGACAGCCAGTTTTTCCATCCTATCTCTCGATAGAAACATCCACCAGTTCACACACTTTATACGAGACATTATAAGTACACTCATAACAAAGACAGCCAGTCTTCCATCCTATCTCTCGACCAAGAAAAAGTCTTCCAGAGAAGCTCATTCCTACCCAACAAAACACTACTGAACAACAACATAGGAGGACGCTTCATACAATGGATACACATCTTTTATTCTAGACCTCAAAGTGAAGTTCTAGTGAACCATTCGTTCACAGAGATATTCAGGCTAACCAGATCGGTTCGACAGGGGTGTTCCCTCTCTCTTCCACTTCACGCACTGTCCATAGAACCGTTCCTTGAGAGTATCAGACGAGACAGTTCCATAAAGGGCACATTCATGTCAGGGAAAGGAGAGCAGAAATTGTTAGCGTATGCTGAAGTCACTGTCTTCTTTCCATCAAACACTAGATCAATAGACAGCATCCTCAATACATTCACATAATTTTGACAATTTTAAAAAAAGATTTAGAAAAAAGTAGTATGGCAACACTCTGGTCTGGAGTACAGGATGTTGATGCATCGTCGAAAGTTGTCTCCCATATTGCAGTTGCGCAGCGTTTTCTGTAAGTAGGAGTGTACGACGCCTTTTCTTGGTCCAAGGACAGAATCGATGAAGGTATGTTTCTTGTATGTGTGTAGGTGATGATGTATCGTATGAAGTGGTTGTTTCTATTTTAGCCTTGGATGCTGCATTGCTGGTCTTCGGGGACGAGTGAGAACATAAACGGCGTTAGCTTATTCGTCAGGGACTTTGTCAGTATTTTATAGTCTACGTTGAGCAGCGATATCGGTCTGTAGTCTGTTACTTGTGTCTTCTCTATATTGCTCTTCAGCATTAAGGAGATGTATGACACGCTGATCCTCGGAGGTAGATGTCCTTTGTGGAAGGAATCCTTAAAAACCTTCACAGCAGGAGTGTTCCTATGAAGGGGAAAAAATGTTTATAGAACTCCGCAATGAGTCTGTCTGTTCCAGGCGTTTTATCCTTATGCGAGATTTCGAGAATTATCTTTCTTTCATATTTCTTAATACTTTCGTTTTTTCTTCTCTCGTATCCATAAGTTAAGGGTGAACACTACATTTGTTTTAACAATTCTGAGCTTTGTTTTTGTGCTGAGTAATTTCGATTTCCATTTTTCGAAAGTCATTGCTGCCTTTACTCTTTCGATTCTAATGTATGTATTTGTGTCTTCTTCTTGATCTATGCAGCTTCTGAGTTATATCTAGTGATTTATTTCATCAAATGCTATTTCTTTCAGGTTCTTTTTTTCTATTTAATTTTCGTGGTTGATTCCAAGTCTTATTATGTTAGTCTTTAGTGCGAACTGGCGTCACCGAATTCAGGGCATTCCCATATCTGCTCCACCACCCGTTCCAGCAACCATAGAAATGTTCATCCACTGATGGTTCATGTCTTGTATTGATTGACCGTGTTGGGTTCCTTTCTGCTTTCGTCCTTCATGATGCCGTGTTCCACCATTCTTTGATCCATGGGTTATCCTCAGCTTTCTTGTAGCCATCCTGTGACAGGTGTTCTTTTAAAACAATCATTATATGCCCTGTATTGATTGACCTTGTTGGGTTCCTTCCTGCTTTCGTCCTTCATGACGCCGTGTTCCACCATTCTTTGATCCATGGGTTATCCTCAGCTTTCTTGTAGCCATCCTGTGACAGGTGTTCTTTTAAAGCCATCATTATATGTCTTGTATTGATTGTCCGTGTTGGGTTCCTTCCTGCTTTCGTCCTTCATGACGCCGTGTTCCATCATTCTTTTGATCCATGATCCTCAGCTTTCTTGTAGCCACCCTGTGACAGGTGTTCTTTTAAAGCCATCATTATGTGATACATGTCAAGTTTCTAATATTTCTTGCGTAATTGCAGACCCCGCCAACTTCTCGGTTATTTCATTGCCACGAACATCCTAGTGTCTAGGGCAGTATATCCAAGCTTGGTTGCTAACAGGAGACATGTGGAGTAGGTGCACCCACTGCCTGTGGAGTATGTTCTTGTCAATCCGACGAAACATCCTTAGTCAGTCAAATCAATCGCGAAGACCACATATGTTGTTGGTCTCTTAACCAGTTAAGTGATAGCTCCCGTCAATCCACAATCTCCATAAATTTGCTTGAGGTCTTGTTGTCTTCTGCACCTTTATCTATCACCTTTCCATTAGATTACACAACAAAATACCAACCACTCCGAACATCTCTTGTGACCAAGCCATCAGTGTAGATGATCAGGTCTCGAACTTGGGAGTGAAGTAGCAGTAAATATTCTGCTACCAATTGATGACATGACATTTGTTTTTTCTTACACTGTTTTCACATAACTACTGATAAGAATTATTATGTCTACAAAGTCAAGATCCTCTATATGAAACTCAAGTAGCTATTCAATGCCTTTGGAACCTGTAAAGCATCACTGCTGTCGATGGCAGTTCCATAAACCAAGAGAGATGAAGTACACTCTTGCTTCAACCCTTTCATCAATCTGAAACCATTCACTAAGTCCTGCCTCTGAGTGAACTCTACAAGAGAAAGTAACATACAGATTTTTGCTAAAGTTTGATATGGAATGTGTTTTAACTAACATGAATTCCCTTTCTCAAAGTTTTAGTTGCAAGCACTGTATTAACGGTCTTATTTACAACGATTAAAGTTTAGTTAGAGGTAATGTATTAACTGTCTTATATTTACAATGATTAAAGTTTAGTTTGAGGTAATGTATAACGGTCTTTAATTTTCAAAAATTAAAGTTTAGCTTCAAGTACTTTATTAATGGTTCTTATATTTCCAATGATTAAATTTTAGTTTGAAGTACTGTATTAATGGTCTTAAATTTTAAAAGATTAAAGTTTAGATGAAGTACTGAATTAATGGTCTTACATTTCCAATAATTAAAGTTTAGTTTGAGGTAATGTATTAACTGTCTTAAATTTACAATTAAAGTTTAGTTTGAGGTAATGTATTAACGCTGTTAAATTTTCAAAGATTAAAAAGTTTAGTTTGAAGTACTGTATTCATCATCATCATTGAGTGCCGTCTCCGCAACGAAGGTTGGCTACCATGGAGCGCCATTTTGCTCTATCTCTTGCTTTGATGGTGCAGGTTGTCATCGGTTGATTTGTCCATCTTTTGATGTTACTCGTCCATGTTAATCTTGGTCTGCCTCTGCCTCTTTTACCTTGTATTTTCCCCTCCAGGATCACTTTCAGTAGGCTGTTGTGTCTTTTAACATGGCCTAAGAATCGCATTTGTCTTGTTCTAATTGTGTTCAGAAGTTCTCTTTTCATTTTTAGTTGTTTTAAGACTTTGTCATTTGTTTTCTTTTCTTCCATCCAATTCTACCTATTCTTCTATATATCCACATTTCAAGGCTTCAATTCTCTGTTCTGTTTTCTTGTCTAATGTCCATGTTTCAGCACCATATAGGAATATTGAGAAGATGTAACATTTTGCTATTCTTAGTTTTAGCTCTGGTGTTATTTGTTTTTGATGTTAGTATGTCCTTCATGACATTAAAATTACTTTTTGCCATTCCTATTCTTTTGTTTAAGTACTGTATTAATGGTCACAAATTTTCAAAAATTAAAGTTTAGTTTGAAGTACTGCATTAATGGTCTTACATTCCCAAAGATTAAAGTTTAGTTTCAAGTACTGCATTAATGGCCTTACATTTCCAAAGATTAAAGTTTAGTTTGATGTACTCTATGACTGTTTTACATTTCCAAAGGTTAAAGTTTAAGTTACAAATACTGTATTAAATATATTAAGTTTTTCCTCCATTAAAATTTAGCTTTTCAAACGCTGTAATAAATGTCTTACATTTGACTTAGCACGAGTTTAGTTGCAAGTACTCTATTAATTTAAATATGTCAAACATAGTCCTATATTTAAGGTAGGCATATTATAGAGATCTCTGCAATATGTGCCATTTTGGCACGCAAGGTTTCTGTTTTTGAGATTGTGTTCTGCCCTATGTGCTGTCTTCGGCTCGAAAGGACAATAGATAGATATTATAGAGAAAGATCACAACATGTGAAATGTCACAACCATTACCGGTTACTGTAAAATACAGAATAAGAAATGGTGAAATTCAGGTGAACTGTTGAAATCACAACTAACACTAAATGTATAGAGACACAAACACATTTTGGATCATATGCATTAAACCACTGAACCAGTAACTTGCTGTGTACCTGTTGAAAGACTGGGACCAAAAGTCATACAGATAGACAATGTTACAGGAAACCCAGCAGCAGTAAAGGTTAATAACTGCCAAATACAATACACTTAGACACAGGACAAAAATATTGCAGCTCCTCATAATTCTTGGTGGTGCATGTGCATAAGTCAGTAAGTAATCTTTTATTTTAAGAAAATGTATTTTTGTGTAAGGTTATGCCAGCCTTTACTAAAAGCTTTATTGTTCCAGCTGAAGGCCTTCTTGGCTGAAATGCTCTACTTTTGTTTTGTTTCTCACCTACGTAAAGCTATTACCATACCACTTTTGTTTTGTTTCTCACCTACGTAAAGCTATTACCATACCACTTTTGTTTTGTTTCTCACCTACGTAAAGCTATTACCATACCACTTTTGGTTTGTTTCTCACCTACGTAAAGCTATTACCATACCACTTTTGTTTTGTTTCTCACCTACGTAAAGCTATTACCATACCACTTTTGTTTTGTTTCTCACCTACGTAAAGCTATTACCATACCACTTTTGGTTTGTTTCTCACCTACGTAAAGCTATTACCATACCACTTTTGGTTTGTTTCTCACCTACGTAAAGCTATTACCATACCATTTTTTTTTACTTTTTTAAAATGTTCATTATTATAATCAGCTTTACAGCAACTTCAGATTTCTATGCATCTTGATGCCTTTACCCAGTAACTAGTCTAATCTGGACAAATGGTTAGGGAAGACAATCCAGTACTGAAAAATAAGGTGCTGAAGTGTTGGGCCTAAAGTGGAAATATCAGAATTTTACTGTAAACCACATCACAACACAACCACACTCACTTAACTTTTGTTTTAGGGGTAGATGTAGAAGAGGCATACTCTTTTAGTCATCACATGATTACAAGCATTGCCAACATTGAGGAGTGGAGTAAAGGGGTATCACTCTCTTGGTCACATTGTACATCTTCTTCTTTATGCCATTACTTCCCTCACTACAGGTCACATATCTATTTTATTCAGCTGAGATGACTGATGAACTCAATCTCAAACCCTGGGCTCTTTGTGTAAAAAGAGCCAATTTCACCTTTTAACAAGTAGACCTGCTTTGCACCTGGTATATATGCTTTTGTGTAATAAAGAAATAAATTAACAATAGTTAATACAAATTAATGAAACAGATTCTTTATTTCTTAGAGCATTAGTAACAATGCAGAACATCACATCTAACAAGAGTGCTAACTGGTTGTCAGATGTCAGTAACAAATAATTGCTTTTGTTAAATTATATATTTGCACTTAAATAAAAATACACTGATTTTGTTTACTTTCAAAATTAAATATGTATTTTAACTTCTAGCAAAGACACAAATGAGAAATTAACTAAAGTGTCAGTGATAAACAACTGTCTATGATGTTGAATATTCTTTCATGAAAAATTCTAGCAGTTTGTAATAAGTTTGTGAATGGTAAAGTTGTAGAATGACATTAATGGCTGTTACAAATTTATTCAATAATTTAACAAATTGTCTTTTCTAAAAACAAAGATATATTTTGTACAAGTGGGTAAAAATGTAATTTACAAATAAATAGAATAAAACAATCCTTAAAAGTGTAACCACTTGCAAAACTGTATGTCAGCAAATTTTGGATAGGTTTTGGTGGATATTGAGTTATTAGCGGGTCATTATCATTGCGCTTCAAACATGTCCATAGGTGCTTAGATCCCCTCCTCAGCAAGTCTCGGAATGTTCAGCGAATGACAACTCCAGTTCTGTGTTGGTTGATAAGTCTTCTTATATGCCCAGTAAGTTCGGTGGTACCCATCTAAACTCCCACATCTTTTATCTGAAGGAGTGATGTGGACTCATGGTTGTCAAAGTCCTGTGTCCTTCCCATTTCCCGGAAGGCATTGATAATGTTCACCTGATCCATTGGTTGACCATCATAAACAATAGCACAGCTAGCCGATCTGTCAGCTCTTTCATTTCCCTGTACTTCCGCATATTCTGGGACATAGACAAAGGTGACCTTACATACATATTTTTTACTTCCATAATGACTCTACCCATTGCATACATACAGATCCCACCTCCACTTTTCTTATCATGCTCATCGAATCACTCAGTATACAGGCATGGGTGTATTCTTGTGACTCTAACCAGATGAATGCCTTGGTCACTGCCATCACCTCCATTGTCATGCTAGTCATGGTCATAATGTATGCACCACTGTTTTCCTTGACTATTCTGCCTGCTGAGCAAGCTGTAAATGCCCATGCACTCCTTTGGTGTCGTCTTACAGATCCGTCTGTATAGATGACTGCATCTTTATCATTGGTGTTATCCCAGATGAGACCATTGACCTTCATTTTGACCGCGACTGAGTCTGGTTTCCGACATTTCCTGTCAAGTGTGACAATACACGAGAATGTCCACTTGAATGATGTAGGCACCGGTATCCACTTCTCGCCAGAATTGATATTGGTAAGCCCACAGACCTGTTTGATGACATCTGCTTGGCCCACCCATAATTTGCCTCTTTTTTAACCTGACACCCTTTCCTGTGTTGTTTTGATGGTTAAGTATGGGAGATTTTGTTTTTATGGATTCAGAAGCCAGTGAGCTGATGCCCTTTGGCACATTGCCATGTAATGATATCTGCAGGTATTTCTGAGTTGCCTTGTAGCTCCATATAAGGTGTTCATTTATCCGGTCTTTGAGGAAGTAGAGTTGATCTGATATCAGTTGAGCTTTGGATGTCTGGGAAATGAAAGTAGATAAACCACCAATAGAGAAATAGGAGTTAAAAAAGCACAGAACTAGGCTACAATACAAATTCAGCTTGTGGGTACAGTAAAGCTGGTGATGGGCAGAGTTAAATATTGTATGTTTGATCATAGCCATTGGCTCTTAGATCCTGGTGATGAAATGACTAGAGTGAATTTTTATTTTCAGATTCTTACTAGAAAGGGTACATCTTGTCTGTCCCAGAGGGTAACACAATGCAATAGGTCTTCTATATCAAAGTTCCAATCACCATAGACATACACTGTTGCTATATAACTCAATAGAAATAATACAGTGATGTTTTGATCCATTTTGAGTTGCTGATCCTGCAAGAAACTATGTGGTCTATAAGTTGTTTCTCCAGATTTATTCACTTTTGGACATGACAAACAAATCCCGCTTGCAACTAATGAGTTCAGTAGAAAAACCATAAAAATACATATAGTGTCTATATAAAAAAAGATTTTTACAATAAAATTATATGATACAATCAAAGAGATATTGAGAATAACACAAATTCTGCATTATTATTACAATAATTTTATATGTTACAAGTAAGAGATGTTCACAATAATATAGACTTAAATATCAAATAGCATTTTAAAATTTGCATCCCGTTGTTTCAGACTCAGACTTTCAACAGACTGAGAAACTTAGTGAGGGTGTAAGAAGACTTATCAACCAACATAGAACTGGAGTCGTCAGTCGCTGGACACTGAGGGAATTGCTGAGGAGGGGATCTGAGCACCTATGGACATGTTCGGAGTGCAATGATGATGACCCGCAAATAACTCAATAACTTTCAACAAAGAAATATTGAGAAATGGTTGAGGTGCTCTTTTAACACTGTAGAAGATCACCCTAAATATTTTACTTTCATTTGCCTCAAACATATCTCTGTGGAGTTGATTTTCAATGCCTCTTCATATTAAAACAAAAGCAATAACAAAAACAAAAAGAAGCAGGCTAAATGTGGAAGATGGCATGATCTTTGCTTTAGAAACATTCCGCCATACATTTTGAAAGTGGTTGTCCAGATGCATCATTCTTCATCAGCAATATTATTAATATTACATTAGATTTATAACTGATAATCCTCTTTCAATGTATTCAATTTACTTTATTTAAATGTCTTTTTTATGAAAATATGACTACAAAAGAAAGATTTACAACCACTAGAATGAACCATCACAGGAGAATGCTGAATGTAACAAAAAGGTATGACATGCAATGGGAAAGATATTAAAAAGAAAAGTAGATGTCAGACCAATTCTGAGTTTCATTCAAAAACAAGAAATTAAATAATTTTGACATAGCATCCAAAGCATCAGAGAAAACAGCAAAAAATAAAACAGCATCCAACAGCAAACAGATGAATCAACAGAAACAGAAAAGAGCGTTTACCTGTAAAAAAAGAAAGTAGTGGTAGATGTGTAAAATAAACACAAAATGGTATTAAGAACATTACGTTATACACTATAATTAGACCTCTTTATCCATTTTAAGATTTGTACTTGCCTGATTTTTGTGTTCGTTTTTTTTATAATATTTTCTGTTGATTTGTAGCTGTTGAAGGTTTTTGCCAAAATGTAGTTTGTCTCATCTTTCTATAGATTTACTTTTCTGTAGCTCTTCTTGCATCATCACGTGATATTCAATATATTGTATATTTTATATTTGTCCCCTATCTCCAAGCAATGGAAGAGTGGACTTATGATGCAGAAAAGCAAGCCAAATTTTTGGCAAAATCATATCATTATTGACAATGAATGAAATCACAACATATTTTTAAAAAAGAACTTGAAAGCTAGATTTTGGAATAACTAATAAGTTAAATGTGCCTGTGTGCTGCGAAGCACAAAGGGGAATTAAGAATAGTGGTGCTGTTCCTTACCATGCATATTCGTAAGAGGCGACTAAGGAGAGTTGGATTGGGACTGGCTAACCTGTACTGTAAAAAAATAAGCCTAAAAACTTCACGAATATGGACAAGTCAAAGAAAAGAATAAAAGTAAATTTGCTATCCAGGTAAGATAAAGGCTCTCTGTCTAAGAGATGTATGACGCAATTCAAAGAAAGCCGTAAGGAGTCCGGGTTGCTGACTCACCTTTTGTCTATCAGGAAATCCTCCAGAATTGGCACCTGGAATGTATGTACCCTAAATGAACAAGAAAAAGCTGCACAGGTAGCAACAGAAATTAGAAATTAAAAATAGATATTCTAGGAATGTGTGAAACAAGATGGCTAGGAATGGAAAGGATAAAACTAAATACAGGAGAGATGATTTTATCATCAGGACACTGGGAACCTGGAGCACAACATAGTCAAGGAGTACTCATAATGTTATCAAGGAATGCACAGAAGACACTGATAGAATGGGAAGCAGTAGGGCCAAGACTAATGAGAGCAACATTTTAAAATGTTTTTTAAATGTTTTAACAGCAAAAAACAAAGTAAAAATACACATTATCCAATGCAACACACCAACCAATGATAAGGATGATTTAGTTAAAGGTGAATTCTATAACAGTTGCAATATCAGATGGATAAAAGACGAGCCGAGAATATTATAATCTTGATGGGAGATCTAAATGCAAAAGTAGGATCAGACAATAGATGCTTTGAAGAGATTATGGGAAAACATGGACTTGGAGATATAAATGAGAATAGAGAGATATTCGTGAACTTCTGTGCTCTTAATCAAATGAGCTTAGGAGGAACAATATTCCAAAATAAAAATACATAAAGCTACATGGGTGTCACCAGATCATAGAACGAAGAATCAAATTGCCCACATATGTATTAATAATAAGTTGAAGTCATCCTTACAGAATGTAAAAGTATATAGAGGAGCAGATGTGGCATCAGACCATCACCTTCTGATAGCCAAACTTAAACTTAAACTAACAAGATACTAAAACAAATAAGGGCAGAAAGTATTTCAATGTATAATTTCTTAAACAACAAGGAATTAAAGACAAATTTGCAGTCACAATATCAAACAAATACCAAGTCCTCCAAAAACTAGAAAATACAATCATTATAGAAGATTATTGGAAACAGGTAAAGGATATATGGAAAGAGACATGTGAAGAAACGCTGAGGGAAAAGAGAATGCTAGAATAAGGCATGGATGACAGTTTAAACCCTGGATAAAATTAAAGAAAGAAAGAATAAGAAAGCAGACATGAATAAAAGCAAAATGAGAAGTAATAAAGCCAAGACACAGAAAGCTTACACAGAGGTGAACAAAGAAATGAGAAGATGCATTAAAAGGGATAAGAGGAAATATATACATGAACTAGTTAAAGAGACAGAGGAAGCAGCAAATAAAAGGAATATGAAAGAACTGTACAACAGCACACAGAAATTAAGTGGAAAATACAAACAGATAAATGCCTTTATTAAAGATATGAAAGGAAATCTGCTTAGTAATATAAGGGAACTAATGGAGAGATGGAAGGAACACTTTGAAGAACTTTTGAACAGACCCTGCTCAAATAACCCTTCAGATATACTACCAGCAGAGAAAAGAGTTACACGTAAACTGTGGAAAACCAAGCAAGGAAGAAATAATGAAAGCCATCAAGCTTGTAAAAAATGGTAAAGCCACAAGACCAGGTGAAATTCCTTTGGAAGCCATCAAAGCAGATATTTAACACCTCTACCAAGATGTTACATAATCTATTAGATACAATTTGGGAGAGGGAAGAAATACCTAAGACTGGAAAGAAGGTTATATGATCAAACTACTAAAGAAAGGTAGTTTACAAGAGTGCACAAATTATAGGGGAATTATGCTACTATCAGTGCCAGGAAAAATATGAAGCAGAATCATTCTGGAGAGACTAAAAGAGGCTATAGAGAAACATCTGAGAGATTAACAAGCAGGTTTTAGGAAGAACAGATCATGTGCTGATCAAATAACTACTCTACGTATGTCGAACAAAGTTTAGAACTAAAATCCCTTTTTTGGAATCCCCAGGGAAAAAGACAGAGGAAGACCAAGTAATTCTTGGAGAAGACAGATAGAAGCAGAGATGAAGATGTTGGGGAAGACTTGGAATGATCTTAAATGAATGGTAAGAAACAGAACGTCTTGGAAAGTGTTTGTGAAAGACCTATGCTCCACAGGGAGCTGAAAGGTAGAATATGAAGAATAAGTTAAATGCCACAGAAGTGAAATGTGTCAGATAAATCATAGGAGCCAGCTTGACAGACAAAATCAGAAGTAAAGAACTAAGAACAAGATTTGGGAACACCTCCAAAGAAGAATATATAATTAAACAATGAATTCAATAGGCCATGAATCAAAACAGAAACAACCAAACACAATCCATACAGTTATTAAAAAATGTTATAAAACATAAAAACCAAGAGGATACCACTCAAATATGTTGGATAGACAGAATACTAAAAAGAAATGTGAAAGCAGAATAGGATATCAAAGAGAAAAACTCTAAACTATTTCTCACCTGGATGTGAAAAGTAAATCAGGAAGGAAAGAAGAGGCAGAAGAAACATACTACTTATTATAAATGAAGCAAACTACAGACCCGTGTCAAGAACACTCTTTACCACCAAAACTGTAAAATACATGTGAAGAGAAACAGAACAGAGCTGAGGCACAGAGTTGTAGGCTAGTTCTTCTTTCCTCTCTCATTTGATTTAACCAATGAGGAAAGATATAGTTTGTGGCCACAACATTTTTGTGGTGTTGATTATTAATGCAAAGTTATCATTATTAATACCAAGTACCATGCTTGCTGTGGAGCCACGATAGCTCAGTGGTTAGTGAACTGGACTACAAAGGAGAAGAGGTAGGGTTTGATCCCAACCGATGGCTGCCGAGTTCACCCAGCTTTAAATGGTACCAGATTTTTTTCTGGTAAAGTAAAGTGGCACGGGCATAATACTGACCACATTACCCCAAAAATCATGTGCTGAAGGTCTGTAAAATTTATGTTCACTAACACCATATTCCCTATACGCCACTTGGCGTGACAGGGGCTCTTTAATTTTTTTAATAATCATGCTTGATGGGGTAGGTGATCATGTGTCTCCAGAATTTGTTATATCTATATTTTTTTTTTTTCATTTTGACTAACAAATAGGGCATTTCTGAAATTGTCTTGCATATTTTCTCTATTTCAGCTCTAATGGCTACCTACTACAAATTTTTCAGTTCTCTTAAGCTGTCTAAAAAAAAATCACAGCTGTCACAATATATCACAGCTCCAAGAAAATTTCCCAGCTGTCACAAAATATCCTAGCTGCCACAAAATATCCTAGCTGTCATAAAATATACCAGTTGTCACAAAATATCCCAGCTGTAACAAAATATCCCAGCTGTCACAAAATATACAAGTTGTCATAAAATATACCAGCTGTACCAAAATATCCCAGCTGTAATAAAATATATTTCAGCAGTCAATATATATCTCAGTTCACACAAAATATCCCAGCTGTTAACAAAATATCTCATTTGTCACAAAATATTCCACCTGTCACGAAATCTCAGTTATCACAAAATATTCTAGATGTCACAAAATACCCCAGCAATAACAAAATATCTCAGCAGTAACAAAATATCCCAGCTGTCACAAAATATAGCTGTCACAAAATATAATAGCAGTCACAAAATATCATAGTTTTCACAAAATATGCCAGCTGTTACAAAATATCAAAGTTGTCACAAAATATTAAAGTTGTAACCAAATATCTCAGTTGTCACAAAATATCCCATCTGTAACAAAATATCTCAGTTGTCAGAAAATATCCCAGCTGCAACAGAGTATTCTAGTCATAACAAAATATTCCAGCTGTTACAAAATATTTCTATTGTCACAAAGTGGCACAGCAATAACAAAATGATCCAGCAGTCACAAAAGATCCCAGCTGCTACAAAATATCTCAACTGTCAAAAAATATACAAGTTGTTATAAAATTACCAGCTGTACCAAAATATCCCGGCTGTAATAAAATATATTCCAGAAGTCAAAATATATCTCAGTTCACACAAAATATCCCAACTGTAAAAAAATATCTCATTTGTCACAAAATATGCCAACTATCACAAAATATTTTACCTGTCACAAAATATCTCAGTTATTACAAAATATCCCAGATGTCACAAAATACCCCAGCAATAACAAAATACCTCAGCAGTAACAAAATATCCCAGCTGTCACAAATTATCAATGCTGTCACAAAAAATCATAGTTCTTATAAAATATGCCAGCTGTTACAAAATATCAAAGTTGTCATGAAATACTAAAGTTGTAACAAAATATCTCAGATGTCACAAAATATCCCAACTGTCACAAAATATACCAGCTGTCACAAAATATCCCAACTGTAACAAAATATCCCAGCTGTGACAAAATATCAGTTATCACAAAATATCCCAGATGAGATGTCACATAAATATTCCAGCAATAACAAAATATCCCTGCAGTAACAAAGTATCACAGCTGTCACAAAATAGCCAGCTGTCACAAAATAGGCCAGCTGTCACAAAATAGGCCAGCTGTCACAAAATAGGCCAGCTGTCACAAAATAGGCCAGCTGTCACAAAAAAGCCCAGCTGTCATAAAATATCCCAGATGACACAGAAAGCACCAGCAGTAACAAAATATCTCAGCTGTTACAAAATATCCCAGCTGTCACAAAATAGTTCTCACAAAATATGCCAGCTCTTACAAAATATAAAAGTTGTCACAAAATATATAAGTTGTAACAAAATATCCTAGCAGTCACAAATATAGAATTTGTCACAAAATATCCCAGCTATCACAAAGTCTTCAAGTTGTCAAAAAATATCTTAGTTATCACAAAATATCCCAGCTGTAGCAAAAGATCCCAGCTATAACAAAATATACAATTTGTCATAAAATATACCAGCTGTAGCAAATTATCCCAGCTGTTATAAAAAATGTTCCAGCTGTCAAAAAATATATCAGTTCACACAAAATATCCCAAATGTAACAAAAGATCCCAGCTGTCACAAAATCTCATATGTCACAAAATATCCTAGCTATCACAAAATCTTCCAGCTGTCACAAAATATATCAGCTATAACAAAATATCCCAGATGTCACATAAATATCCCAGTAGTAACAAAATATTCCAGCTGTTACAAAATATCACAGCTGTCATAAAATATCACAGTTGTCTCAAAATATCCAAGCTGTTACAAAATGTCTCAATTGTCACAAAATACACCAGCTGTCACAAAATACACCAGCTGTCACAAAATATCCTATCTGACATAAAATATCTGAATTGTCACAAAATATCTCAGTTGTAAAAAATATCAAAGATGTAACACAATATTTCAGGTGTCAGAAAATATCCCACATGCAACAAAGTATCACAGTGGTAAAAAAATATTCCAGCTGTCACAAAATATTTCAGTTGTCACAACAGTAAGAAAATATCCCAGCAGTTACAAAATATCCAGGCTGTCACAAAATATATCAGCTGTACCAAAATATCCCTGATGTAATAAAATATATTCCAGCATTCAAAATATATCTCAATTCACACAAAATATCCCAGCTGCAAAAAAATATCTCAGCTGTCACAGAATATATCATCCCCCTGATATATCACAGCTGTCATGAAATATCTCAATTATCAAAAAATTTCCCAGTTGTCACAAAATGTCCCAGATGTCACAAAATGTCCCAGATGTCACAAAATGTCCCAGATGTCACAAAATATCACAGCTGTCATAAAATATCCCAGCTGTTACAAAATATCACTGCTGTCATAAAATATCACAGTTGTCTCAAATATAGTTCTCACAAAATATGTCAGCTCTTTACAAAATATAAAAGTTGTCACAAAATATAAAAGTTATAACAAAATACAGCTATCACAAAATATCCCTACTATTACAAAATATTCAAGCTGTCACAAAATATTTCAGATCTCACAAAATATCCCAGCAGTAATAAAATATCCCAGCTATTACAAAATCATGCAGCTGCCATAAAATATCTCAGTTATCACAAAATATCACAGCTGTCATAAAGTAATTCAGTTTTCATAAAATATCCCAACTGTCACAAAATATACCAGCTGTCACAAAACATCTCAGCTGTTACAAAATGTTACAGCTTTAACAAAATATTCCAGCTACAACAAAACATCCCAGCTGTCATAAAATATTCAAGCTGACACAAAATCTCATAGTTGTCACAAAATATGTCAATTGTCATAAAATAACCCAGCTTCAACAATTTTATCCCAGTTATAACAAAATATTCCAGCTGTTACAAAATATCCCAACTGTCACAAAATATACAATTTGACATAAAATATACCAGCTGTACCGCAATATACCAGCTATAATAAAAAATATTCCAGCAGTCAAAATATATACCAGTTCACACAAAATATCCCAGCTGTCACAAAATATCAGTTATCACAAAATATCCCAGATGTCACAAAATATCAGTTATCACAAAATATCCCAGCAATAAAAAAATATCCCAGCACTAACAAAGTATCAGAGCTGTCACAAAATATCACATTTGTCACAAAATATCACAGTTGTCACAGTTGTCACAAAATAACTCAGCTGTCACAAAATATCCCAGATGACACAAAAAACCCCAGCAGTAACAAAATATCCCAGCTGTCACAAAATATCGTTCTCACAAAATATGCCAGCTCTAACAAAATAGTTGTCATAAAATATTAAAGTTGTAACAAAATATCTCAGTTGTCACAAAAGATCACAGATGTTCCCTTCTCTGACATGACCCCAAGGATGAATGAGTCTCCTGATGTTGGAAATTAGCTTTCATTTTTGATTTGGCCTCTTTTATAACATCCCCATTACTCTTTTATAACATCCCCATTACTCTTTTATAACATCCCCATTACTCTTTTGGAACATCCCCATTACTCTTTTGGAACATCCCCATTACTCTTTTGGAACATCCCCATTACTCTTTTGGAACATCCCCATTACTCTTTTGGAACATCCCCATTACTCTTTTGGAACATCCCCATTACTCTTTTGGAACATCCCCATTACTCTTTTGGAACATCCCAATTACTCTTTTGGAACATCCCAATTACTCTTTTGGAACATCCCAATTACTCTTTTATAACATCCCAATTACTCTTTTATAACATCCCAATTACTCTTTTATAACATCCCAATTACTCTTTTATAACATCCCAATTACTCTTTTATAACATCCCCATTACTCTTTTATAACATCCCCATTACTCTTTTATAACATCCCCATTACTCTTTTATAACATCCCCATTACTCTTTTATAACATCCCCATTACTCTTTTATAACATCCCCATTACTCTTTTATAACATCCCCATTACTCTTTTAGAACATCCCAATTACTCTTTTAGAACATTCCCATTACTCTTTTAGAACATTCCCATTACTCTTTTAGAACATCCCCAATATTCTTTTAGAACATTCCCATTACTCTTTTAGAATACCCTTGATACTTTTTTTTAGAACATCCACATTACTCTTAGAACATTCAGATTACTCTTTTAGAATATCCCCATTGCTCTTTCAGAATATCCCTGTTAGTCTTTCAGAATATCCCTTTGGTCTTTTAGAATACTCCCGTTACTCTTTTAGAACATCCTCATCTATTACAAAAGTTGGACACAACTCAAAAGAACAAAACTAATATAAAAAGCTGCTTTATAGAATTGTTGGATTTTTGTGTTCTGTAATGACTCTCTTGCAGTACTTTCTAACCATAGCATATGCATCAGGGGACAGACAACAATCCTGGACATGCAACTGCTGAAATGAAGAGTACCTATAAGCAATCATCACTATTCCTTTGTCTGTTGTTACATAACATGACTTCATCTCAAGTTTATGTAGATTTGGACAGTGCATAGATAAGGCATACAGTCCATCATCTGTTATGTCACATTTGCTTATGTCCAACGAGCAAAGTCTTGAGCAGTTTTGTGCCAGAAAATCTAAGCCAATGTCTGAGATAGCCTCACAGCCCCAAGCGTTGAGGTAGCATAGCTTGTTGTAGTTCTTAGTAATGTGAATGACCCCTTAGTCTGACACCTTGGTAAGCATTGAAAAAATTTGTAAAAAGTTTATAACAGGCCTTTGTGAGCAATTATATATGTAAATGTTTGTAAATAGTCCATATAAATATCTGTCAACAACTATAATATTTTTCTTTAAATGTTTAAACATTGTACATAAACATAACACTAGTCTATCTATTGACCTTAGCCGGCCCATAGGGCGTAGACCAAGATACACCTTCTATCTGAATTTTGTTCTAGCAGTTTTCTTTTAAAGATATTTTATCAAATCTCGCCATTTGTCTCTGTTCTGTGCAAGCAGCTCTATCTCATTAAGGGAGCCGAATCCTGCTGCTCTTGCCTCTCTCATCAATGTTCTTCTCAGTGTCTCCCTGGGTCTTCCTTCTTTTCTCTTACCCTTCTTTTCTCTTACCCGTCGTTTCCTATATGAGGGCTTGCTGTGCTATTTGGTTCTTCTCATCACATGTCCAACATATGACCATCTTCTTTTCTTTATTACTGAAGATATTAGTGGTTGACTGATGATTTCTCTAATTTCCTCGTTAACACTAGTAAACATGTACAAATTAAACATCATCCCTTTTAATATATGGAGGAGTAATGATGTTAGTGATCATATTTTTTTATGACCAACAGGACTTTTATAAAAGTCGTGAGTAGAATCAAGCAATGCTGCACTATCTTTTCACATAAATGGTAGATGTGTAAATACATTTTTGAAGCAGGCCATATATAAATATGTAAATATTTTAACAGTGACACAAATTCTATCACCAAGCTTGTTTAAACTAATCAATGAGAAAATCTTTAAAAACATTACAAAGATGCCAGGTATAAACAATAATGGAATAATAGTCAGTAACCTAAGATATGCTGATGATACTGTATTACTAGCAGAAAATCCTGAAGATCTACAACAATTATTAAATGAAATAAACGTGATAAGCAAAAAATATGAAATAGATATGAATATCAAAAAGACTAAAATATGATCATAAACAAAGAAAGTACTCAGAACCTACAAGTGGATATCAAATTTCAAGAAATACACCTGAAGACAGTTCAAAGCTACAACTACTTTAAACATACTATAACCAGTGATGGAAAATGTAAAAGTGGAGGAAAATAAAAAGTAGAAAATGGCAAAAAGTAATTTTAATGTCATAAAAAATATACTAACATGAAAAAAAATAAAGCAGGGCTAAAACTAAGAATAGCAAAATTTTATATCTTCTCGACATTCATTATGTTGCTAAAAGATGGACATTAGACAAGAAAACAGAACAGAAAATTTAAGCTCTTTACATGTGGATTTATAGAAGAATAGGAAGAATTGAAAGGAAAGAAAAGAAAACAAATGATCCTTCTTTCCTTCCTCATTTGCCTTTCAGCATCCAAGGGAGATATAATTTGTGGTCTTTTGCTCTTCTGTTCGCCTTGGCTGCTGTTATGTTTCCTAGTGCTTCTGATATTCCATCCATCCATCTTTTTCGTGGTCGACCATTGGGTCTGGTATTCTCACATTTGTTGAAGGCTCGTTGTGTTTTGATTTTTCTGCTTTGTCATGCAGCCAAAAAATTGTATCTGTTGTTTCTTTATATATTCTATGGCGGGGGCTATTCCTAGCTTTCTCCTCAGTTCTTCATTTCTGATCTTATCTTTCAGACTGTTTCCTGTCATTCGTCTGACACATTTCATCATAGTAGAGGTTATTTTCTTATTGTTCTTGCATCTAGGGTCCAGGTCTGGCATTGGTAGAACAACGTTGGGATGACGATTGTATTGTATAGTGCTCATTTTGCCTCTAGCATTATTTCCTTGTTGGACAATAGTGGTGATAACTGTCCAATGATTTGGATTGACAAACAAACAATGAAGTCTTAAAACAACTAAGAATTAAAAAAGAGAACTACTAAAAACAATTCAAACAAGACAAATGAGATTTTTGAGGCATGTTAAAAGACACATTGGTCTACTAAAAGTAATATTGGAAGGGATAATGCAAGGTAAAAGAGGGAGAGGTAGACCAAGACTAATATGGACAAGAAGCATCAAAAGATGGTCACATCAGCCTATGATAATCTTCATCATCAAAGCAAGAGACAGTGCAGAAAGATGCTCCACAGTAGCCAGCTTTGTATGCGGAGACAGCACTTAATGAATGACAAATGAAAATGTCAAATAAAATGTATACTGAGCTCTCTAAAGAAACAATTTTAAACTGATAAGCTGTGAAAGTCTGTATCTGTACTGCACAATTTTCATAAAATGTTTTGTTTCCAATGTAAAGCAAGATTTTTTTTTTTTTTTTTTGCTCTTCAAAAAAAGTTTCCACAGTCTGGTGTCACATGCTTCCTTGTATATAGTTATCAAAATGGTGGATGCACTGAATAAGTATCAGAAGCTATAAGCTGTGATTGAAATTCTCACAGTGGAAAGTTTTGAGCCTAAAGCAATTCATAATGCTCTGTGGGATTTGCTTGAAGAGGAAGTTTTCAATCTCAAATTATGGCAGTCTTGACACAGAGAGGTTGATAATTCAAATCCGACTGTACAAGTTGGGATTTTTATTTGTGATTTCTCTCTGTGGCAACCACCCTTGGTCTCAACAGTGAGCCCGGGCTTGACACAGAGAGGTTGTTAGTTCAAATCTGACTGTACAAGTTGGGATTTTTATTTGTGATTTCTCTCTGTGGCAACCACCCCTGGTCTCAACAGTGAGGCCCAGCTTGAAACGTCAATTACACATCAACAGAAAAAATATGAGTACCTCTTAAGATGGAGTTATCTGCCTAAGTGGCGAGGGGCCCCTGTGCACATGACTGCCAGGGTAAAATGTATTAACATGCAAAATTCAGTTCCTAGGCTACAGGGTCTTAGGTGAAAGCTGCGAACGCATTGGCACACAGTGCGACGAAATGTACGGAAAGAGTTAATGTAATAAATCATTTTAAAGAAAAAAAATATGAGTATAAATGTTTGTGGTGATAAAAATAGCATGATACACACTACACGCAGACCAATATTTTCTATTACAAATATTTGGCTGTTAAACATGTGAATGCAGGTGGTTGGTGAGCCTGGTACAAGATGGTACTTACTTACATCAATTTCAGGACTAGTGGTTTCTTCAAGGCGGTGACTTTTCAATAAGTGTTATACTACCTTGGATTTATACTTTTCTTCAAAGTTGAGTAAGGTAAAATTTTAGCGAAGATTGAGAAGCTCGGCCAGAATAAGGACATATGACAAAGTACACTGAAAACCCTGTGTGCCATTTGATGGCACTGCAGGGCATTAGAATTAAGACAGTCATAGAAATATATGAATACAAGCATACTTTTCCCAAAACCTCACAACTTTTAAAAATAAAGAGACATTAGAATGTAAAATCCTCCATTACCTTTTTACATTTTGCCACAATGAGGTAATGTAGAGTCTTATGTAATTTGTCCACTCATGCATGCCTAGATCAGCAACACTTTTGCAATCACTCAGTCTCAGTTCTCGTAAGCTTGTCGAAGGAAGAATTTTTAAATTGTTTAATGACATGACATAAAGAGAATAATTAAAATTACAAAGAAAACAAGTTTTAAACAGTTAAATATTTAGTAAATATTCAAATATTCAGTTTATTTATTGTATAGAATATTATTTATTAACTGAATATTTATTTACTTTATGGTCCATGTGAATGCAAATCTATAACAGGTGAAATATACAATATGACCTATTAAAATAAATATTCATAGCATTACCAAAGAAATGGGTAGCAGTGATAGCTCAGTGGTTAGCGAACTGGACTACAAAGGACAAGAGGTAGGGTTCAATCCCTACAACATCAAAGCAAGAGACAGAGCAGAAATGTGCTCCATGGTAGCCAACTTTGGATGCAGAGACAGCACTTAATGAATGACATAAATGAAAATGTCAAATAAAATGTATACTTAGCTCTCTAAAGAAACAATTTTAAACTGATAAGCTGTGAAAGTCTGTATCTGCACTGCAAAATTTTTATAAAATGTATTGTTTCCAATGTAAAGCAAGATTTTTTTTTTTTTTTTGCTCTTCCAAAAAAAAGTTTCCACAGACTGGTGTCACATGCTTCCTTGTATTAGTTATCAAAATGGTGGATGCACTGAATATGTGTCAGAAACCATAAGCTGTGATTGAAATTCTCACAGTGGAAAGTTTTGAACCTAAAGCAATTCACAATGCTCTGTGGAATTTGCTTGAAGAGGAAGTTTTCAATCTCAAGTTATGGCAGTCTTGACACAGAGATTGTTAGTTCAAATCTGACTGTACAAGTTGGGAATTTTATATGTGATTTCTCTCTGTGGTAATGAGCCCTGGTCTCAACAATGAGGTCAGGCATGACACAGATAGGTTGTTAGTTCAAATCCAACTGTACAAGTTGGGGTTTTCATTTGTGATTTCTCTCTGTGGCAACCACCCCTGGTCTCAACAGTGAGCCTCGGCTTGACACGTCAATTACACATCAACAGAAAAAATATGAGTACCTCTGAAGATGGGGTTAACTGCCTGAGTGGTGAGGGGTCCCTGTGCACATGGCTGCCAGGGTAAAATGAATTAACATGCAAAATTTAGTTCCTAGGCTATAGGGACTTCACGTTAGGCGAAAGCTGCGACAGCAGAAAAAAAATGTCTATACTGTACTATTTTGGTTAACTTTTTCTGTACGAAAGCTTTTTATCGACGCAACAGAAGAGATTTCAGAGACAAAATTGTTCAAGCTTTTAAGAATCAATCTATATATTTATGTTTATCTAACATATAACATATTATATATGAATGTTCAGATAATTGAACAGTATATAAGATTTCACCAATATCCACATGATACAAGGCATGTAAAAAGAATATGGTTTGATGGCGTTCACACTAATCAAATTGAGCGTGTCGCACTATACGGCGAAACGTACGTTGCCTGAATGGCATTGGCGCACAGTGCGGCGAAATGTACGGAAAGAGTTAATGTAATAAATCATTTTAAAGAAAAAAATCTGAGTACAAATGTTTGCGATGATAAAAATAGCATGATACACATTACACGTAGGCCAACATTTTTATTACAAATATTTGGCTGTTAAACTTGTAAATGCAGGTGGTTGGTGAGCTGGTACAAGATGGTACTTACTCACATCATTACTCACATCAATTTCAGGATTAGTGGTTTCTTCAAGGCGGTGTCTTTTCAATAATTGTTATACTACCTTGTGTTTATACTTTTTTTCAAATTAGAGTAAGGTAGAATTTTAGCAAAGAATGAGAAGCTCGGCCAGAATAAGGACATATGACAAAGTACACCGAAAACCTAGTGTGCCATCTGATGGCACTGCAGGGCATTAGAATTAAGACAGTCATGCAAATATTTGAGTGCTAAGATACTTTTCCCAAAACCACAAAACTTTTAAAAATAAAGAGACTTTAGAATGTAAAATCCTCCATTACCTTTTTACAATTGCCACAATGAGGTAACGTAGAGTCTTATGTAATTTGTCCACTCTTGCATGCCTAGATCAGCTACACTTTTGCAATCACTCAGTCTCAGTTCTCGTAAGCTTGTCGAAGGAAAAATTTTTAAATTGTTTAATGACATGACATAAAGAGAATAATTAAAATTACAAAGAAAACAAGTTTTAAACAGTTAAACTGAATATTTGAATATTTACTCAATATTTATTTATTGTATAGAATATTATTTATTAACTGAATATTTATTTTTTTTTTATGCTCCATGTGAATGCAAATCTATAACAGGTGAAATATACCAGATTGCCTATTAAAATAAATATTCATAGCGTTACCAAAGAAATTGGGAGTCGCGATAGCTCAGTGGTTAATGAACTGGAATATAAAGGACAAGAGATAGGGTTCGATCCCAACCGATGGCGTCCCGTTCACCCAGCCTTTAATGGGTACCGGATTTTATTCTGGGAAAGTAAAGTGGCTCGGGCATAATATTGACCACATTACCCCAAAAATCATGTGCCGAGGGTCTGTAAAATTTATGGTCACTTACACCATATTCCCTATATGCCAGTTTCGCGTAACGGGGGTACTTTACTTTTTTTTTTACCAAAAGAAATCTTGTGTGATTGAATGTGATGATCATCTCACAACAAGCTTATGAGTCACACGTCCGAGATAGTATTAGGAATCATCATGCAAAAGGTGCAAAACAAAATCAGTATAAAAATTAGTGATGAAAAATGATTTTGTTAGAGTTAAAAGTATGAACAATGATATATACATCATAAGATTTTTAATAGAAAGAGCCACAGAAGTGAAAACAGATCTATGTTTTATAGACTATACCAAAGCATTTGACAAAGTAAAACACCCAGAAATAAGCAAATTTTTAGAAGGCTTAAAAGCTGACATAAAAGATTAGTAACATAAGGCTATTATTATTATTTGTAATATTAGAATGACATTATAATCATTTTTATATATAATTTTTACCTGCGGCAAACTTAATTGTTATTTAATTAGAAACATGACAATAAGACAATGAATAATAATGAATGAAAATTAATTCATTTTCAATATAAAGATTGAAATACCTTCAAGTGTAGAATATTATTTTTAGAACTCATTTTAATGACTACTTGAGGATATTTTAAGTGATTTTGTTAGAGAATCTGAAATGTGATAGTGTCCAGTGTTACGGAAATTATGATTAGATTTTGACCACCTGCCCTTCATTTTGTGGGGATAAGATGAAAATAAAATATCTCGTTTACATAGAAGCCATCTTGAAAATAGTTGTGGAGATCTTTTTTAATTTTATGAATACTGTATAATTATAAATTGCTAAAATTTAAAAACAAATTAATTTCCTATAATTTGCATACAAATTTAAAAGCACAATTATTTACTGCATAAATTCAATCTATGTACATTGCTAAACATGTCCAATGATTAATATTTTACAGAATATTATGAACTGTTTTAAAGGTTAAAGCAATTATCTCTATGAATAATAACTTAAAGAAAAAAATAAATTTGCAGTGACTTCATATAATAGCCAAAGAAAATAATACTTCTAAAAACTATCTAAAAAGATCTATACCTATGTTTTATAGATTATACAAAAGCATTTTATAAAGTAAAGCACAAGAAATAATAGAAATTTTAGATGGCATATACGTTGAAGGCAAGATCAAAGAATTATTAGAGCATGTACTGGCAACAAACACCTGAAAATCCCACAAGACAACAACAATTACAGATATGTTCAATTTATGAAGCAAAAGTGACTTACACTTTTAATTTTGGATGGCAATCACGGTCTAATATAACCTGAAAGACTTGGTCTGAGGCTAAACGGATCGTGCCTGGCCAAGAAGTGGGCAAAACCTGCAAGACAGCAACAGCAACATTACACAAAGTTTGCTTGTAAATACTACCAGAGACAGAGAGACATGTGCATACACACATACATATTACTAATATTTGTAATAAATTAATGTGTAAAATAACAAAAATTAATAGAATCACTAATCTGAGACTCTTTAGAGTGAAGTATAGCATAAAGTTGTGAGAAATCATGGTAGTTTTACATCTCATCAATCAATTTTGAATTCCCTTATATGATTTCTAGAAGTTAAAAGGGCATTAATGATGAGTGAAATCATTACAGAAGAGAGATTTTTAAAAGTACTATGACGCTCTTCAACATAGCATTTAATTTTTTGGCGATTTCGGGATACTTTTTTTTTTTAAAATACCTACTGAACAATTTCCATAAATTATCTGTAGATCTCTTTTTTCTCTTTTTAATTGGCATAATTATATACATTTTTTTCTCAATCAAATTCATCCTTAGCTTCCATTTATTTGCTTCTCACCACTGCTGTAAATCTACCAACTAAAGTTAACATTATTCCCAAGTATTTGAACTCTTTCTTCTTTAAAACTGTCAATTTAATGTAATAGATGACAGGTTGTTAATTTCACACATATAGGGTAAAGTTTAAAACTTAAATTTAACAGTTTGTTTATATCCTGTTTTAGTTTCTCCAGCTTTCAGTAAACTCCACATGGAACACCTTCAAGAAAAAGAGTTCTTAAGTATTATGTATGGCCAGTCTTAACATATGGATGCAAATCATAGACTATAGGACAACAGACAAAAACATAATTAGTCTGTAAAAATGTGGTTTTACAGAAGAATGTTGAGAATATTATGGACAGCCAAGAAGGGTAACGAAAACGTTCTGAAAGAGGCCAAAGCAAAAAGTGAGCTAATTTCCAAAGTTAGGAAAAAAAAACAATCATTTTTTGGTCATGTAATGAGAGGTAAACAGCTGGAATATATTGTAACAACAGGTAAATTTTATGGACAAAGTAATAGAGGAAAGCAAAGAGAAAATATGCCAGACAGCTTAAGAGAATGGCTTGGCAGAAAGTAAACAACAGAAATAATAAATAACTGTCGAGATCAAACGTTGTGGAGAGACATGGTCACCTACTTGATGATGATGATTATATCCTGTTTTAGTTTCTCCATCTCACAGTAAACTTCAAATGGAAAACTTACCTTGATTTTTATTTTCTTTGTAATAATGTTGTCCTAAATGAATTCACTGAAGACTTTAATTTTCAATAATGTGCACAAAACTTAGAAGCACATTTATTTATGACATTAATTTAAATCTATATGCATTGCTAAACATGTCTAATGATTAATATTTTGTTTACAATGGCGCCATTTTGAGAGAAATCATGGAGTTCTAATTGAATTTTATGCATACTAGATAATTTTTAATTGCTAACATTTAAAACAAATTATTTTCTTATTATTTGCACAAAACTTCGAAGTACATTTATTTATCGCATTAATTTAAATCTATATGCATTGCTAAACATGACTAATGATTAATATATTACTGAATGTTATGAACTGTCTAAAAAGTTAAAGGAATTACCCCTACGAACAATAACTTGTACTTTACGAAAAATTAAATGTTTGCAGTGACTTCCCTTAATAAACAAGGAAAATAATACTTATAAAAAATTAATATAAAATAATATTCCCACTTGCATCGTAAATTAAAGGCGCATAAACTTTGATTGATAATGTTTAATCCTAGTGCATTTTGTGATACATTGTATATAGATTCTTTTTTAAATATTTAAACATACGTACTTTTAAGACAATTTTTTTTAAAGTGATATGCAAACTTAGGTACTCTTATAATATTACGCTAGCAAGTGCTTTATATACTATTTATTAGTTTTATGACGTTCTAGTGGCCGCTTTCTCAGAAATACTAGTGTATATTTTGAGAAGGAACTGTCTGATTGTTGCCAATGATTAAGACGTGACTGCTCGTGTCATCCTAGGTTCAGCGCCTGTGTTGCCTGCTCTAGCAGCACAGACTGTGTCATGTCGGCTACATGGCATAGTAGTCTTTGGGTACTGTGCTGATACCTCCCATTATGTCATTGTTTGAACGCAACATCAGAGGGGTGGAAGATGCGTGGTCGGACTAGGGTAACACCCGATGTTCTTAGTGCCGAGATTGCAATCGCGCACGGCTGTGTGCTGTTGAATCTGGGCTAGTTTCCACTAGCTAGGCAGCTCGAGGAACCTAGAGCATCAGTCCTAGTGAGGTGGGGATCCTGGGGACAGCAGCCCTTCCATTTACACAAATGACATGAATGGTTATCCCCTTAACTTCTGTTCCCTACATTTCCTGTGGAGGGTAAACTACTACTCGCCAGCGTTGGTAAATCCTCAGACCTGTTGATGACATATGCTCTTATTAGAAGTATTGGTGTCTTATTCTTATAATCTATTTCTGAAGCATTATGTAAAGTTAGCCTGAGTAAGCAGACGCACAGAAGCGAGAGTATCCAGTAGAGATGTAAATTCTGTGATATGGTGTGTGACTGGCCGAGCGAGATGTGTGATCTCCAAATCTTCTCAAACCTCCACAATCCACACAACGCTCCCAAAGCAAGGGAACATACACAGATAAAATACTTCTAAAAAACTACAGACCCATTTCACTTCTCAACACAGACTACAAGATACTAACAAAGACATTGACAAATAAACTTAAACCTTTCATGACGTCTCTCATCCATACAGATCAACAATGTAGTGTTCAGGGGAGAAACATTCACCAGCACACACACTTTATAAGAGACATTATCACTTACACACACGAAAAAGACAGTCAATCCTCTATCTTATCTCTTGACCAAGAAAAAGCCTTTGACAGAGTAGCCCATTCATACCTCCACAAGACTTTGCTCAATTGTAACATAGGAGAACATTTCAGACAATGGATTCACATTCTTTATGCTAGACCTGAGAGCAGGATCCTAGTGAACCAAACTCTTACAGAGGCTTTCAGGTTAACAAGATCAGTCAGGCAAGGGTGCTCTCTATCCCCCTTACTTTACGTACTGACTATAGAGCCACTCTTAGAAAGCATTAGACAAAACAACTCCATAGCAGGCACACTCATACCAGGGAAAGGAGAACAGAAGCTGTTAGCCTACGCTGATGACACTGTTTTCTTTCCATCAACCACTAGATCAATAGACAACATCCTCAGCACATTCACAGAGTTCGGGCAGGGCAGCGGGGCACAAATAAACATACAGAAATCTTTTATTATGGGCATAGGCAGGTGGAAGAGCAAAGCGGACTTTCCCTCAGCTCTAACACCGGTCACCAACTTAAAACTATACGGGATAACATACCCATGCAACCCAAATAAAACACACAAACCAACATGGCAGAACCTAGTCACAAAAATAACAGACATGCTACAGAGATACAAATACAAAACATCAACGATTTTTGGCCGGAGCATCATAGTCAACACATACATCATCCCCAAATTGATTTACACAGCCACAGTCTTCGACCCACCGCAATCAACAATCAAAGAGATAAACAAACTGATAAGAACCTTTGTATTTGGCCACACAATACACAGCATAAAACAAAAAACACTGATACAGCACAAAAAACAGGGAGGGATCGCACTACAGGACATACACACAAAAATAAAAGCTATCAGAATAAATCATATAAGTCGCATCATCAACCAACCAGACAACCACACCTTTGCTCACTATTACATGGGGCTGAGATTAACCAGATTCAGAAAACTCAACAATTCATTGCCTCACCATTTCGGCACCACACCTACATATTACAAAACATGTATACAGTCCATCCAAGGACATGACAGTCTACTACACCAAGGGACAAACAACATCTACAAACATCTAGTTAAAGAACAAACACCTCCACTACATCACAGAATCAAGAGAGGCCAAAAATACTTTCTCACAGACTACACCAACACATTCTCAAACCTCCACAACTCACACATCACCCCCAAAGCAAGGGAGGTCACATACAGACTTATATATAACATGACACCCACCACAGAGAGACAAACCCACAGATTAAGACGGACACCCCGATGCCCCCTCTGCAGACAAAAATTCAAGAAACAGAAGAGCACCTATTCTATAGATGCAGTACAATCATACCGGCGAGAAGGGCACTGCAACAGATACTAAAATTACACACAACACAAAAAGTCGACACATACAGATCTATTATGCTTAACACACTGCCAAAAACAACAACACAAGATCTCTATACAAAACTACTTATACTACTATCAGAATACAGACATACAATATGGACTTGCAGGAATGAGGCTATGTACGAATGTAAGAATTTTAATTCCCATCTTTTTCTACACATTTTTAACCAAAGAACAATGTATATCTTAAATTGCAAAAGTTTACTGTTATGAATGAACGTGTGCGAACGAAAGAGATAAATTATAACAAGCATACTCAGCCTGAGGGAGAAAAAAAAGGTGGAAAGGACATCAAAGCCAAATAATCAATACAGCGACGAGATCCCAGAACACAGACGTCGGAGCGCTCGAGGCTATTGTCGCCTCGTTGTGCAACATATCAGTGGCGGCAGACAATAAACTCCAGATATAAAGAAATTTATCATTGAAGCCGCCGACACAGACGTCAGGGATAAACTGTATTGGCGCCTCTGGCGCTCCTAGTTTTAAACCCTTTGTCGGGTGGTGTGAATGAATGACTTAATTTTTAATCACAACATGTATCATCATGATCACATCACATAAATGAATTTGTTTGTTGTAAAATGAAATGTATCGATTTTAAGAACGAAATAAAGAGTTATTAAAAAAAAAAAAAAAAAAAAAATATTTTGAGAAGGAACTGTCTGATTGTTGCCAATGATTAAGACGTGACTGCTCGTGTCATCCTAGGTTCAGCTCCTGTGTTGCCTGCTCTAGCAGCACAGACTGTGTCATGTCGGCTACATGGCATAGTAGTCTTTGGGTACTGTGCTGATACCTCCCATTATGTCATTGTTTGAACGCAACATCAGAGGGGTGGAAGATGCGTGGTCGGACCAAGGTAACACCTCATGTCCTTAGTGCCGAGATTGCAATCGCGCACGGATGTGTGCTGTTGAATCTGGGCTAGTTTCCACTAGCTAGGCAGCTCGAGGAACCTAGAGCATCAGTCCTAGTGAGGTGGGGATCCTGGGGACAGCAGCCCTTCCATTTACACAAATGACATGAATGGTTATCCCCTTAACTTCTTCTGTTCCCCAAATTTCCTGTGGAGTGTGAAAATACACGAGAACGTACCCCTCATCACTTCGGTCTCACATTCTACAAAACTTGCATTCAAGCCATCCAAGGACACGACAACTTATTAACATCAAAAGAAAGACCTCATTAAACAGCAAGCACCTACACAGCTCAGAATCAAGAGAGGTCAAAAATACTTTCTCACAGACTACACCAGCACTTTCTCAAACCTCCACAACCCACACATCGCTCCCAAAGCAAGGGAAGTAACATACAGACTCATATACAACATGACACCCACAGGACAAGCAGCAAAATGCCAACTTTGCAGGCGAAACATACAAGAAACAGAAGAACACATATTCTACAAATGCAGCACAATCATACCAGCAAGAACAGAGTTACAACACACACTAGAAACACACTCTACACAGAAAGTAGACATATACAGATCTATCATGCTAAACACACTACCAAAAACAACAACACAACAATCCTACACTAAATCCCTAATTCTATTATCGGAATATAGGAATTTAGTGTGGGCTTGCAGAAATGCTGCCGCTTACCAATCTAAAACTTTTAATGCCAATTTGTTTTTACTTATTTATAATAAAAGAGCAATGTCCATTTTTAAACAATAAAATTACATTTTCGAGAATGAATGGAAGAATGCGAATGAATGATTTTCCACTATTCAAGTGGAAAGGCACACCTGTCAATTCTTTTATCTCCCTTGTTTGCCACACTTGGTGGCATCATCAAAGCAAACACCGCAAGACGTCGGGTGCTCGAGGCCATTGTCGCCTCGTTTTAAGCATTCATCCTGGAGACAGCAGCCCTTCCATTTACACAAATGACATGAATGGTTATCCCCTTAACTTCTGTTCACTACATTTCCTGCGGAGTGTGAAAATACACGAGAATGTGCCCCTGTATGACGTAGGCACAGGTAAACTACTCCTCGCCAGTGTTGTAAATCCCCAGACCTGTTTGACGACATATGCTCTTATTAGAATTAATGGTGTCTTATTCGTTGCAATCTATTTCTGAAGCATTAAGCAAAGTAAGCCTGAGTAGGCAGACGCACAGAAGCGAGAGTTTTCAGTAGAGATGTGAATTCTGTGATATGGTGTGACTGGCCGAGCGAGATGTGTGATCGCTGGCCGCTGTGAATAATTGTACATAGTTGCCATTGTTAGGGTTGTCGGAATAAAGATACATGATCTTTCAAAATTAGCAGTGTGCAGACATTTATTGATAACATTGATTTAATGATAACAGTCATTACCTATGCCAAGGCGTTGAATCGAACTGAGAGTTGTCGCGGCACATACAAGACGGAGATTAAACAACAGTTCAGTCAGATTACAGCCGCAGTACTAGTTGAGGACGTGAGAACCTGACAGTTGAGACGGAGAGGTGACCGCACGTTTGTGTACCTTGTCAACGTCATCATCGTCTGACCAGTAACATTAGCCCTCACGGGGCGTGTGTACGTACTATCGACACAAGCAAAGAAAGAACGCTGTTGTCATAAACGGCGTACTACAGTGGACTGTTATTAAAGGCTGTTCAAATTGTGCTGGCAGGTCATTTTCATTGACCTATCATACCATTACCAATATTCATACCATTGTCATTGCCTAACATCGTTTCAAACCTGTTACATGTGAATCATGGACAACTGGAGAACAGACAAAAAAATAAGGCTGTAGGAGGACAGGAGGATGTAGAAATATAGTTTTACAAATAATGTTGAGAATACCCTGGACAGCTAAAAATAGTAATGAAAACGTTCTGAAAGAGACCAAAGCAGAAAGAGAGCTAATATCCAATATTAGGAAGAAACAATTATCACTTTAATGCCATGCAAGGAGAAGGGAACAGATAGAAAAATGTTGGTTGTTCCACATGTTTTTATTCTGACTGTCTCTTACTTTGCATGTTGTTTTATCTGGTTCCATTTTTATTAAGTGTATCAACCATTTCATTTGTTTATTTTTTTAGAATTGGTGTGTGCGTGCGTGTGTCTCAGGCCCAGGTGAATTTCGATTTGATCTCAGATTTTCACATTGAATCTTTGAATGATCTTTGTGTTGTTTATTTTCTTTTTTCAAAACATCTTTTTTCACAGGTCTGTCTTCTGTGTCCGTTCTATGATCATGTTTGACATTGGTAGCATTAAACTGGCGGAGGAGAACTGCTTTCGTGGTAACTAAAAGTAGTATGACCATAAAGATCATGGCAGTAACTAAAGCGAATCCATGGCTCGAAATACAACTTTTTACTCACGTGTGTTTTTCTGAGTGATTTGATCAGGTAGATCAAAGGGGTTCAAAGACAGTGGTTGGTGTCACTAAAGAACCAAAGACTGACAAGTGTATGTTTCATCTTCGTCCCTGGATACTTGACACCAGGAAGTAGACACCAGCGACAATGAAAATTTCACGGTGGTCATAGGAAAAACAGTGAGTCTCAGTGACACTTGGGCAGAGAGAACAAAATAACACAATCTGAGAACCAAGCACGATTCAGAACCAAGAAGTGTTTAAATAATTTATTGTTTTAAATTAACATGTGCATATTAATAGTAGGTTTTTATCTAAATAATCTACTTACTATAAAAACGGCTGATCTTAAATGTCTATCTAATAATGTTAGGCAACTCGGTTCCAAAGTGAACAAAATCACCCTATTTTCTCCCTCCATGCTGTATGTTTAATATTGTAGTGCCTATCACCTCTTCAGTAATCAAGAAAAGACGATGGTCGTATGTTAGACATGTGATTAGGAGAGATAAGAACCGAATAACAAAGCAAGCCCTCACATGTGAAACAACAGGTAAGAGGAAAAGAAGCAGATCCAGAGAGACACTGAGAAGAACATTGTTCAGAGAGGCAAGAGAAGCAAGAGTCGGCTCCCTCAGTGAGATAGAGTTGCTTGCACAGAACAGAGACAAATGGCGAGATTTGATAAAAGATCTTTACAAGAATTGAAAACTGCTAGAATAAAAATGTAGATAAGAGAAAGAGTATCTGGCTCATGGGCCGGCTACGGCTCATATATGGACGATCTGTATATGGCATATGGATGGGATGGATGTATGGATGTATGAATGGGAGGGATGGATGGGATGGATGGATGGGAGGGATTGATGGGATGGATTAATCACTGGGATTGTTTGATGGGATGGATGTATGGAGGGGATGGATGGATTGATGGGACGGATGGAATATATGAATTGATGGGATGGATGAATTGATGGGATGGATTGATTGCTGGGATGGATTGATGGGATGGATGTATGGAGGGATGGATTGATGGAGGGGATGGATTGATGGATGGGATGGATTGATTGATGGGATGGATTGATTGATGGGATGGATGTATGGAGGGGATGGATTGATTGATGGGATGGATTGATGGGATGGATGGATTGATGGGATGGAATGATGGAATGGAATGATTGATGGGACGGATTGATTGAAGGGGCGGATTGATTGAAGGGACGGATTGATTGAAGGGACGGATGGACTGATGGGACGGATGGACTGATGGGATGGATGGACTGATGGGACGGATGGACTGATGGGACGGATGGATTGATGGGACGGATGGATTGATGGGACTGATGGATTGATGGGATGGATGGATTGATTGGATTGATTGGATGGATGAATTGATGGGATGGATGAATTGATGGGATGGATGAATTGATGGGATGGATGAATTGATGGGATGGATTGATTGAAGGGATGGATGGATTTATTTGTTAGATGGATTTATGGGTTAGATAGATTGATGGGATGGATTGATTGATGGGATGGATTGAATAATGGGATGGATTGATTAATGGGATGGATTGATTAATGGGATGGATTGATTAATGAGATGGATTGATTGATGAGATGGATAGATAGATTGGATGGATTGATTGATTGGATGGATTGATTGGATGAATGGATTGATTGGATGAATGGATTGATGGGATTGATTGATTGATGGGATGGATTAATTGATGGGATTGATGGATTGATGGGATGGATGGATTGATGGGATGGATGGATTGATGGGATGGATTGATCATTGGGAAGGTTTAAGGGGATGGATGTGTGGAGGGGATGGATTGATTGATGGGACGAATGGATGTATGGAGGGGATATATGTGATGGATGTATGGATAGGATGGATGTATGGATAGGATGGATGTATGAATAGGATGGATGGATGGGATGGATGTATGAGGGGATGGATGGATGCGATAGAGATATCGAGGGGATGGATGGATTGATGGGATGGGTATATGGATGGGATGGATGGATTGACGGGATGGATGTATGGATGGGATGGATAAATGGGGTGGATGGATGATTGGATGGGATGGATAGGATGGATGGAATGGATGTATGGATGGGATGGATGAATGGGGTGGATGGATGGATGAATGGGATGGATAGGATGGATGGATGGAGGGGATGGAGGTATGGGATGGATGGGGTGGATGGTTCGATGGATTGAGGTGAAGAATGGATGGAGGGGATGGATAGATAGATGGATAGATAGGGTGGATGGATGGGATGGATGGATTGATGGATGGATGGAATGGGGTGGATGGATGATGGACGGATGGGTGGATGGGATGGATCGGATGGGATGGAATGGATGGGATGGGTGGTTTGATGGGATGGATAGACAGATGGATATATAGGATGGATGGATGTATGGATGGGATGGAGGGGATGGATGGGATGGATAGATAGATAGATAGATGGATAGATAGGATGGATGGATTGATGGATGGATGGATTGATGGATGGATGGGATGGGATGGATGGGATGGAATGGAATGGTTGGGATGGATAGATGGATGGAATGGTTAGGATGGATGGATGGATTGGATTGAAGTATGGATGGGATGGGATGGATGGATGGATCGATGGATGGATATCACCTCTAATTATCGTCCACTTACTGACTCCAAATTATTTGCACCTGAACTTGTATTTCTTTCTTACTTGTCTATATGCTGATTCTTTAATCACACTTATTTCGGCTCCAGTGTCAATCAATGCTCTAAACTTATGTCTGCCTATCTTAACAATACACGGACTTGGGTCTCCCTTCATATTTTACTCTCAGGCCAATCATAATTTCTCTCATTCTTTAGGGCCTAAGTCCAAGAGCGAGGTGTTAGTTTCCCTATTTGAATCCATGACTCACCTTAGTTCTATTATATGGTGATCTATGATCTTTTATATTGTTTCCACTATACTCTTGTCTACAATGTCGAGCAATATAACCAAGTTTACCGCAATTAAAACATCTCTTGTTCTCTACGAATCCTTCTATTCTTTGCTGTGGTCTTGTAAATCTTCTTCTAACACAACTGTGTCTAGCTTGATCTATTTCCATTGGTATATGTTCTACTTCTCTATCCCTTCTATTCTGAACATGTCTGTCTTAATCTATCCCCATTGGTGGGTGACTCAATTCTCTTCTTGGACCTATATTCCTGGATTCCTCATGTCTATCTTAATGAATCCCCATTGGTGCGTGACTCAATTCTCTTGTTGGACCTATATTCCTGGTTTCCTCATGTCTGTCTTAATCTATCCCCAATGGTGCGTGACTCAATTCTCTTGTTAGACCTATATTTCTGGTTTCCTCATGTCTATCGTAATCTATCCCCATTGGTGGGTGACTCAATTCTCTTATTAGACCTATATTTCTAGTTTCCTCATGTCTATCTTAATCTATCCCCATTGGTGGGTGACTCAATTCTCTTCTTGGACCAATATTCCTGGATTCCTCATGTCTATCTTAATCTATCCCCATTGGTGCGTGACTCAATTCTCTTGTTGGACCTATATTCCTGGTTTCCTCATGTCTGTCTTAATCTATCCCCAATGGTGCGTGACTCAATTCTCTTGTTAGACCTATATTTCAGGTTTCCTCAATGTCTATCTTTATCTATCCCCATTGGTGGGTGACTCAATTCTCTTGTTAGACCTATATTTCTAGTTTGTGGTAGATCTCTTTTTTCTCTTTTTAATTGGCATAATTATATACATTTTTTTCTCAATCAAATTCATCCTTAGCTTCCATTTATTTGCTTCTCACCACTGCTGTAAATCTACCAACTAAAGTTAACATTATTCCCAAGTATTTGAACTCTTTCTTCTTTAAAACTGTCAATTTAATGTAATAGATGACAGGTTGTTAATTTCACACATATAGGGTAAAGTTTAAAACTTAAATTTAACAGTTTGTTTATATCCTGTTTTAGTTTCTCCAGCTTTCAGTAAACTCCACATGGAACACCTTCAAGAAAAAGAGTTCTTAAGTATTATGTATGGCCAGTCTTAACATATGGATGCAAATCATAGACTATAGGACAACAGACAAAAACATAATTAGTCTGTAAAAATGTGGTTTTACAGAAGAATGTTGAGAATATTATGGACAGCCAAGAAGGGTAACGAAAACGTTCTGAAAGAGGCCAAAGCAAAAAGTGAGCTAATTTCCAAAGTTAGGAAAAAAAAACAATCATTTTTTGGTCATGTAATGAGAGGTAAACAGCTGGAATATATTGTAACAACAGGTAAATTTTATGGACAAAGTAATAGAGGAAAGCAAAGAGAAAATATGCCAGACAGCTTAAGAGAATGGCTTGGCAGAAAGTAAACAACAGAAATAATAAATAACTGTCGAGATCAAACGTTGTGGAGAGACATGGTCACCTACTTGATGATGATGATTATATCCTGTTTTAGTTTCTCCATCTCACAGTAAACTTCAAATGGAAAACTTACCTTGATTTTTATTTTCTTTTTAATAATGTTGTCCTAAATGAATTCACTGAAGACTTTAATTTTCAATAATGTGCACAAAACTTAGAAGCACATTTATTTATGACATTAATTTAAATCTATATGCATTGCTAAACATGTCTAATGATTAATATTTTGTTTACAATGGCGCCATTTTGAGAGAAATCATGGAGTTCTAATTGAATTTTATGCATACTAGATAATTTTTAATTGCTAACATTTAAAACAAATTATTTTCTTATTATTTGCACAAAACTTCGAAGTACATTTATTTATCGCATTAATTTAAATCTATATGCATTGCTAAACATGACTAATGATTAATATATTACTGAATGTTATGAACTGTCTAAAAAGTTAAAGGAATTACCCCTACGAACAATAACTTGTACTTTACGAAAAATTAAATGTTTGCAGTGACTTCCCTTAATAAACAAGGAAAATAATACTTATAAAAAATTAATATAAAATAATATTCCCACTTGCATCGTAAATTAAAGGCGCATAAACTTTGATTGATAATGTTTAATCCTAGTGCATTTTGTGATACATTGTATATAGATTCTTTTTTAAATATTTAAACATACGTACTTTTAAGACAATTTTTTTAAAGTGATATGCAAACTTAGGTACTCTTATAATATTACGCTAGCAAGTGCTTTATATACTATTTATTAGTTTTATGACGTTCTAGTGGCCGCTTTCTCAGAAATACTAGTGTATATTTTGAGAAGGAACTGTCTGATTGTTGCCAATGATTAAGACGTGACTGCTCGTGTCATCCTAGGTTCAGCGCCTGTGTTGCCTGCTCTAGCAGCACAGACTGTGTCATGTCGGCTACATGGCATAGTAGTCTTTGGGTACTGTGCTGATACCTCCCATTATGTCATTGTTTGAACGCAACATCAGAGGGGTGGAAGATGCGTGGTCGGACTAGGGTAACACCCGATGTTCTTAGTGCCGAGATTGCAATCGCGCACGGCTGTGTGCTGTTGAATCTGGGCTAGTTTCCACTAGCTAGGCAGCTCGAGGAACCTAGAGCATCAGTCCTAGTGAGGTGGGGATCCTGGGGACAGCAGCCCTTCCATTTACACAAATGACATGAATGGTTATCCCCTTAACTTCTGTTCCCTACATTTCCTGTGGAGGGTAAACTACTACTCGCCAGCGTTGGTAAATCCTCAGACCTGTTGATGACATATGCTCTTATTAGAAGTATTGGTGTCTTATTCTTATAATCTATTTCTGAAGCATTATGTAAAGTTAGCCTGAGTAAGCAGACGCACAGAAGCGAGAGTATCCAGTAGAGATGTAAATTCTGTGATATGGTGTGTGACTGGCCGAGCGAGATGTGTGATCTCCAAATCTTCTCAAACCTCCACAATCCACACAACGCTCCCAAAGCAAGGGAACATACACAGATAAAATACTTCTAAAAAACTACAGACCCATTTCACTTCTCAACACAGACTACAAGATACTAACAAAGACATTGACAAATAAACTTAAACCTTTCATGACGTCTCTCATCCATACAGATCAACAATGTAGTGTTCAGGGGAGAAACATTCACCAGCACACACACTTTATAAGAGACATTATCACTTACACACACGAAAAAGACAGTCAATCCTCTATCTTATCTCTTGACCAAGAAAAAGCCTTTGACAGAGTAGCCCATTCATACCTCCACAAGACTTTGCTCAATTGTAACATAGGAGAACATTTCAGACAATGGATTCACATTCTTTATGCTAGACCTGAGAGCAGGATCCTAGTGAACCAAACTCTTACAGAGGCTTTCAGGTTAACAAGATCAGTCATGCAAGGGTGCTCTCTATCCCCCTTACTTTACGTACTGACTATAGAGCCACTCTTAGAAAGCATTAGACAAAACAACTCCATAGCAGGCACACTCATACCAGGGAAAGGAGAACAGAAGCTGTTAGCCTACGCTGATGACACTGTTTTCTTTCCATCAACCACTAGATCAATAGACAACATCCTCAGCACATTCACAGAGTTCGGGCAGGGCAGCGGGGCACAAATAAACATACAGAAATCTTTTATTATGGGCATAGGCAGGTGGAAGAGCAAAGCGGACTTTCCCTCAGCTCTAACACCGGTCACCAACTTAAAACTATACGGGATAACATACCCATGCAACCCAAATAAAACACACAAACCAACATGGCAGAACCTAGTCACAAAAATAACAGACATGCTACAGAGATACAAATACAAAACATCAACGATTTTTGGCCGGAGCATCATAGTCAACACATACATCATCCCCAAATTGATTTACACAGCCACAGTCTTCGACCCACCGCAATCAACAATCAAAGAGATAAACAAACTGATAAGAACCTTTGTATTTGGCCACACAATACACAGCATAAAACAAAAAACACTGATACAGCACAAAAAACAGGGAGGGATCGCACTACAGGACATACACACAAAAATAAAAGCTATCAGAATAAATCATATAAGTCGCATCATCAACCAACCAGACAACCACACCTTTGCTCACTATTACATGGAGCTGAGATTAACCAGATTCAGAAAACTCAACAATTCATTGCCTCACCATTTCGGCACCACACCTACATATTACAAAACATGTATACAGTCCATCCAAGGACATGACAGTCTACTACACCAAGGGACAAACAACATCTACAAACATCTAGTTAAAGAACAAACACCTCCACTACATCACAGAATCAAGAGAGGCCAAAAATACTTTCTCACAGACTACACCAACACATTCTCAAACCTCCACAACTCACACATCACCCCCAAAGCAAGGGAGGTCACATACAGACTTATATATAACATGACACCCACCACAGAGAGACAAACCCACAGATTAAGACGGACACCCCGATGCCCCCTCTGCAGACAAAAATTCAAGAAACAGAAGAGCACCTATTCTATAGATGCAGTACAATCATACCGGCGAGAAGGGCACTGCAACAGATACTAAAATTACACACAACACAAAAAGTCGACACATACAGATCTATTATGCTTAACACACTGCCAAAAACAACAACACAAGATCTCTATACAAAACTACTTATACTACTATCAGAATACAGACATACAATATGGACTTGCAGGAATGAGGCTATGTACGAATGTAAGAATTTTAATTCCCATCTTTTTCTACACATTTTTAACCAAAGAACAATGTATATCTTAAATTGCAAAAGTTTACTGTTATGAATGAACGTGTGCGAACGAAAGAGATAAATTATAACAAGCATACTCAGCCTGAGGGAGAAAAAAAAGGTGGAAAGGACATCAAAGCCAAATAATCAATACAGCGACGAGATCCCAGAACACAGACGTCGGAGCGCTCGAGGCTATTGTCGCCTCGTTGTGCAACATATCAGTGGCGGCAGACAATAAACTCCAGATATAAAGAAATTTATCATTGAAGCCGCCGACACAGACGTCAGGGATAAACTGTATAGGCGCCTCTGGCGCTCCTAGTTTTAAACCCTTTGTCGGGTGGTGTGAATGAATGACTTAATTTTTAATCACAACATGTATCATCATGATCACATCACATAAATGAATTTGTTTGTTGTAAAATGAAATGTATCGATTTTAAGAACGAAATAAAGAGTTATTAAAAAAAAAAAAAAAAATATTTTGAGAAGGAACTGTCTGATTGTTGCCAATGATTAAGACGTGACTGCTCGTGTCATCCTAGGTTCAGCTCCTGTGTTGCCTGCTCTAGCAGCACAGACTGTGTCATGTCGGCTACATGGCATAGTAGTCTTTGGGTACTGTGCTGATACCTCCCATTATGTCATTGTTTGAACGCAACATCAGAGGGGTGGAAGATGCGTGGTCGGACCAAGGTAACACCTCATGTCCTTAGTGCCGAGATTGCAATCGCGCACGGATGTGTGCTGTTGAATCTGGGCTAGTTTCCACTAGCTAGGCAGCTCGAGGAACCTAGAGCATCAGTCCTAGTGAGGTGGGGATCCTGGGGACAGCAGCCCTTCCATTTACACAAATGACATGAATGGTTATCCCCTTAACTTCTTCTGTTCCCCAAATTTCCTGTGGAGTGTGAAAATACACGAGAACGTACCCCTCATCACTTCGGTCTCACATTCTACAAAACTTGCATTCAAGCCATCCAAGGACACGACAACTTATTAACATCAAAAGAAAGACCTCATTAAACAGCAAGCACCTACACAGCTCAGAATCAAGAGAGGTCAAAAATACTTTCTCACAGACTACACCAGCACTTTCTCAAACCTCCACAACCCACACATCGCTCCCAAAGCAAGGGAAGTAACATACAGACTCATATACAACATGACACCCACAGGACAAGCAGCAAAATGCCAACTTTGCAGGCGAAACATACAAGAAACAGAAGAACACATATTCTACAAATGCAGCACAATCATACCAGCAAGAACAGAGTTACAACACACACTAGAAACACACTCTACACAGAAAGTAGACATATACAGATCTATCATGCTAAACACACTACCAAAAACAACAACACAACAATCCTACACTAAATCCCTAATTCTATTATCGGAATATAGGAATTTAGTGTGGGCTTGCAGAAATGCTGCCGCTTACCAATCTAAAACTTTTAATGCCAATTTGTTTTTACTTATTTATAATAAAAGAGCAATGTCCATTTTTAAACAATAAAATTACATTTTCGAGAATGAATGGAAGAATGCGAATGAATGATTTTCCACTATTCAAGTGGAAAGGCACACCTGTCAATTCTTTTATCTCCCTTGTTTGCCACACTTGGTGGCATCATCAAAGCAAACACCGCAAGACGTCGGGTGCTCGAGGCCATTGTCGCCTCGTTTTAAGCATTCATCCTGGAGACAGCAGCCCTTCCATTTACACAAATGACATGAATGGTTATCCCCTTAACTTCTGTTCACTACATTTCCTGCGGAGTGTGAAAATACACGAGAATGTGCCCCTGTATGACGTAGGCACAGGTAAACTACTCCTCGCCAGTGTTGTAAATCCCCAGACCTGTTTGACGACATATGCTCTTATTAGAATTAATGGTGTCTTATTCGTTGCAATCTATTTCTGAAGCATTAAGCAAAGTAAGCCTGAGTAGGCAGACGCACAGAAGCGAGAGTTTTCAGTAGAGATGTGAATTCTGTGATATGGTGTGACTGGCCGAGCGAGATGTGTGATCGCTGGCCGCTGTGAATAATTGTACATAGTTGCCATTGTTAGGGTTGTCGGAATAAAGATACATGATCTTTCAAAATTAGCAGTGTGCAGACATTTATTGATAACATTGATTTAATGATAACAGTCATTACCTATGCCAAGGCGTTGAATCGAACTGAGAGTTGTCGCGGCACATACAAGACGGAGATTAAACAACAGTTCAGTCAGATTACAGCCGCAGTACTAGTTGAGGACGTGAGAACCTGACAGTTGAGACGGAGAGGTGACCGCACGTTTGTGTACCTTGTCAACGTCATCATCGTCTGACCAGTAACATTAGCCCTCACGGGGCGTGTGTACGTACTATCGACACAAGCAAAGAAAGAACGCTGTTGTCATAAACGGCGTACTACAGTGGACTGTTATTAAAGGCTGTTCAAATTGTGCTGGCAGGTCATTTTCATTGACCTATCATACCATTACCAATATTCATACCATTGTCATTGCCTAACATCGTTTCAAACCTGTTACATGTGAATCATGGACAACTGGAGAACAGACAAAAAAATAAGGCTGTAGGAGGACAGGAGGATGTAGAAATATAGTTTTACAAATAATGTTGAGAATACCCTGGACAGCTAAAAATAGTAATGAAAACGTTCTGAAAGAGACCAAAGCAGAAAGAGAGCTAATATCCAATATTAGGAAGAAACAATTATCACTTTAATGCCATGCAAGGAGAAGGGAACAGATAGAAAAATGTTGGTTGTTCCACATGTTTTTATTCTGACTGTCTCTTACTTTGCATGTTGTTTTATCTGGTTCCATTTTTATTAAGTGTATCAACCATTTCATTTGTTTATTTTTTTAGAATTGGTGTGTGCGTGCGTGTGTCTCAGGCCCAGGTGAATTTCGATTTGATCTCAGATTTTCACATTGAATCTTTGAATGATCTTTGTGTTGTTTATTTTCTTTTTTCAAAACATCTTTTTTCACAGGTCTGTCTTCTGTGTCCGTTCTATGATCATGTTTGACATTGGTAGCATTAAACTGGCGGAGGAGAACTGCTTTCGTGGTAACTAAAAGTAGTATGACCATAAAGATCATGGCAGTAACTAAAGCGAATCCATGGCTCGAAATACAACTTTTTACTCACGTGTGTTTTTCTGAGTGATTTGATCAGGTAGATCAAAGGGGTTCAAAGACAGTGGTTGGTGTCACTAAAGAACCAAAGACTGACAAGTGTATGTTTCATCTTCGTCCCTGGATACTTGACACCAGGAAGTAGACACCAGCGACAATGAAAATTTCACGGTGGTCATAGGAAAAACAGTGAGTCTCAGTGACACTTGGGCAGAGAGAACAAAATAACACAATCTGAGAACCAAGCACGATTCAGAACCAAGAAGTGTTTAAATAATTTATTGTTTTAAATTAACATGTGCATATTAATAGTAGGTTTTTATCTAAATAATCTACTTACTATAAAAACGGCTGATCTTAAATGTCTATCTAATAATGTTAGGCAACTCGGTTCCAAAGTGAACAAAATCACCCTATTTTCTCCCTCCATGCTGTATGTTTAATATTGTAGTGCCTATCACCTCTTCAGTAATCAAGAAAAGACGATGGTCGTATGTTAGACATGTGATTAGGAGAGATAAGAACCGAATAACAAAGCAAGCCCTCACATGTGAAACAACAGGTAAGAGGAAAAGAAGCAGATCCAGAGAGACACTGAGAAGAACATTGTTCAGAGAGGCAAGAGAAGCAAGAGTCGGCTCCCTCAGTGAGATAGAGTTGCTTGCACAGAACAGAGACAAATGGCGAGATTTGATAAAAGATCTTTACAAGAATTGAAAACTGCTAGAATAAAAATGTAGATAAGAGAAAGAGTATCTGGCTCATGGGCCGGCTACGGCTCATATATGGACGATCTGTATATGGCATATGGATGGGATGGATGTATGGATGTATGAATGGGAGGGATGGATGGGATGGATGGATGGGAGGGATTGATGGGATGGATTAATCACTGGGATTGTTTGATGGGATGGATGTATGGAGGGGATGGATGGATTGATGGGACGGATGGAATATATGAATTGATGGGATGGATGAATTGATGGGATGGATTGATTGCTGGGATGGATTGATGGGATGGATGTATGGAGGGGATGGATTGATGGAGGGGATGGATTGATGGATGGGATGGATTGATTGATGGGATGGATTGATTGATGGGATGGATGTATGGAGGGGATGGATTGATTGATGGGATGGATTGATGGGATGGATGGATTGATGGGATGGAATGATGGAATGGAATGATTGATGGGACGGATTGATTGAAGGGGCGGATTGATTGAAGGGACGGATTGATTGAAGGGACGGATGGACTGATGGGACGGATGGACTGATGGGATGGATGGACTGATGGGATGGATGGACTGATGGGACGGATGGACTGATGGGACGGATGGATTGATGGGACGGATGGACTGATGGGACTGATGGATTGATGGGATGGATGGATTGATTGGATTGATTGGATGGATGAATTGATGGGATGGATGAATTGATGGGATGGATGAATTGATGGGATGGATGAATTGATGGGATGGATTGATTGAAGGGATGGATGGATTTATTTGTTAGATGGATTTATGGGTTAGATAGATTGATGGGATGGATTGATTGATGGGATGGATTGATTAATGGGATGGATTGATTAATGGGATGGATTGATTAATGGGATGGATTGATTAATGAGATGGATTGATTGATGAGATGGATAGATAGATTGGATGGATTGATTGATTGGATGGATTGATTGGATGAATGGATTGATTGGATGAATGGATTGATGGGATTGATTGATTGATGGGATGGATTAATTGATGGGATTGATGGATTGATGGGATGGATGGATTGATGGGATGGATGGATTGATGGGATGGATTGATCATTGGGAAGGTTTAAGGGGATGGATGTGTGGAGGGGATGGATTGATTGATGGGACGAATGGATGTATGGAGGGGATATATGTGATGGATGTATGGATAGGATGGATGTATGGATAGGATGGATGTATGAATAGGATGGATGGATGGGATGGATGTATGAGGGGATGGATGGATGCGATAGAGATATCGAGGGGATGGATGGATTGATGGGATGGGTATATGGATGGGATGGATGGATTGACGGGATGGATGTATGGATGGGATGGATAAATGGGGTGGATGGATGATTGGATGGGATGGATAGGATGGATGGAATGGATGTATGGATGGGATGGATGAATGGGGTGGATGGATGGATGAATGGGATGGATAGGATGGATGGATGGAGGGGATGGAGGTATGGGATGGATGGGGTGGATGGTTCGATGGATTGAGGTGAAGAATGGATGGAGGGGATGGATAGATAGATGGATAGATAGGGTGGATGGATGGGATGGATGGATTGATGGATGGATGGAATGGGGTGGATGGATGATGGACGGATGGGTGGATGGGATGGATCGGATGGGATGGAATGGATGGGATGGGTGGTTTGATGGGATGGATAGACAGATGGATATATAGGATGGATGGATGTATGGATGGGATGGAGGGGATGGATGGATGGATAGATAGATAGATAGATGGATAGATAGGATGGATGGATTGATGGATGGATGGATTGATGGATGGATGGGATGGGATGGATGGGATGGAATGGAATGGTTGGGATGGATAGATGGATGGAATGGTTAGGATGGATGGATGGATTGGATTGAAGTATGGATGGGATGGGATGGATGGATGGATCGATGGATGGATATCACCTCTAATTATCGTCCACTTACTGACTCCAAATTATTTGCACCTGAACTTGTATTTCTTTCTTACTTGTCTATATGCTGATTCTTTAATCACACTTATTTCGGCTCCAGTGTCAATCAATGCTCTAAACTTATGTCTGCCTATCTTAACAATACACGGACTTGGGTCTCCCTTCATATTTTACTCTCAGGCCAATCATAATTTCTCTCATTCTTTAGGGCCTAAGTCCAAGAGCGAGGTGTTAGTTTCCCTATTTGAATCCATGACTCACCTTAGTTCTATTATATGGTGATCTATGATCTTTTATATTGTTTCCACTATACTCTTGTCTACAATGTCGAGCAATATAACCAAGTTTACCGCAATTAAAACATCTCTTGTTCTCTACGAATCCTTCTATTCTTTGCTGTGGTCTTGTAAATCTTCTTCTAACACAACTGTGTCTAGCTTGATCTATTTCCATTGGTATATGTTCTACTTCTCTATCCCTTCTATTCTGAACATGTCTGTCTTAATCTATCCCCATTGGTGGGTGACTCAATTCTCTTCTTGGACCTATATTCCTGGATTCCTCATGTCTATCTTAATGAATCCCCATTGGTGCGTGACTCAATTCTCTTGTTGGACCTATATTCCTGGTTTCCTCATGTCTGTCTTAATCTATCCCCAATGGTGCGTGACTCAATTCTCTTGTTAGACCTATATTTCTGGTTTCCTCATGTCTATCGTAATCTATCCCCATTGGTGGGTGACTCAATTCTCTTATTAGACCTATATTTCTAGTTTCCTCATGTCTATCTTAATCTATCCCCATTGGTGGGTGACTCAATTCTCTTCTTGGACCAATATTCCTGGATTCCTCATGTCTATCTTAATCTATCCCCATTGGTGCGTGACTCAATTCTCTTGTTGGACCTATATTCCTGGTTTCCTCATGTCTGTCTTAATCTATCCCCAATGGTGCGTGACTCAATTCTCTTGTTAGACCTATATTTCAGGTTTCCTCAATGTCTATCTTTATCTATCCCCATTGGTGGGTGACTCAATTCTCTTGTTAGACCTATATTTCTAGTTTGTGGTAGATCTCTTTTTTCTCTTTTTAATTGGCATAATTATATACATTTTTTTCTCAATCAAATTCATCCTTAGCTTCCATTTATTTGCTTCTCACCACTGCTGTAAATCTACCAACTAAAGTTAACATTATTCCCAAGTATTTGAACTCTTTCTTCTTTAAAACTGTCAATTTAATGTAATAGATGACAGGTTGTTAATTTCACACATATAGGGTAAAGTTTAAAACTTAATTTAACAGTTTGTTTATATCCTGTTTTAGTTTCTCCAGCTTTCAGTAAACTCCACATGGAACACCTTCAAGAAAAAGAGTTCTTAAGTATTATGTATGGCCAGTCTTAACATATGGATGCAAATCATAGACTATAGGACAACAGACAAAAACATAATTAGTCTGTAAAAATGTGGTTTTACAGAAGAATGTTGAGAATATTATGGACAGCCAAGAAGGGTAACGAAAACGTTCTGAAAGAGGCCAAAGCAAAAAGTGAGCTAATTTCCAAAGTTAGGAAAAAAAAACAATCATTTTTTTGGTCATGTAATGAGAGGTAACAGCTGGAATATATTGTAACAACAGGTAAATTTTATGGACAAAGTAATAGAGGAAAGCAAAGAGAAAATATGCCAGACAGCTTAAGAGAATGGCTTGGCAGAAAGTAAACAACAGAAATAATAAATAACTGTCGAGATCAAACGTTGTGGAGAGACATGGTCACCTACTTGATGATGATGATTATATCCTGTTTTAGTTTCTCCATCTCACAGTAAACTTCAAATGGAAAACTTACCTTGATTTTTATTTTCTTTTTAATAATGTTGTCCTAAATGAATTCACTGAAGACTTTAATTTTCAATAATGTGCACAAAACTTAGAAGCACATTTATTTATGACATTAATTTAAATCTATATGCATTGCTAAACATGTCTAATGATTAATATTTTGTTTACAATGGCGCCATTTTGAGAGAAATCATGGAGTTCTAATTGAATTTTATGCATACTAGATAATTTTTAATTGCTAACATTTAAAACAAATTATTTTCTTATTATTTGCACAAAACTTCGAAGTACATTTATTTATCGCATTAATTTAAATCTATATGCATTGCTAAACATGACTAATGATTAATATATTACTGAATGTTATGAACTGTCTAAAAAGTTAAAGGAATTACCCCTACGAACAATAACTTGTACTTTACGAAAATTAAATGTTTGCAGTGACTTCCCTTAATAAACAAGGAAAATAATACTTATAAAAAATTAATATAAAATAATATTCCCACTTGCATCGTAAATTAAGGCGCATAAACTTTGATTGATAATGTTTAATCCTAGTGCATTTTGTGATACATTGTATATAGATTCTTTTTTAAATATTTAAACATACGTACTTTTAAGACAATTTTTTTTAAAGTGATATGCAAACTTAGGTACTCTTATAATATTACGCTAGCAAGTGCTTTATATACTATTTATTAGTTTTATGACGTTCTAGTGGCCGCTTTCTCAGAAATACTAGTGTATATTTTGAGAAGGAACTGTCTGATTGTTGCCAATGATTAAGACGTGACTGCTCGTGTCATCCTAGGTTCAGCGCCTGTGTTGCCTGCTCTAGCAGCACAGACTGTGTCATGTCGGCTACATGGCATAGTAGTCTTTGGGTACTGTGCTGATACCTCCCATTATGTCATTGTTTGAACGCAACATCAGAGGGGTGGAAGATGCGTGGTCGGACTAGGGTAACACCCGATGTTCTTAGTGCCGAGATTGCAATCGCGCACGGCTGTGTGCTGTTGAATCTGGGCTAGTTTCCACTAGCTAGGCAGCTCGAGGAACCTAGAGCATCAGTCCTAGTGAGGTGGGGATCCTGGGGACAGCAGCCCTTCCATTTACACAAATGACATGAATGGTTATCCCCTTAACTTCTGTTCCCTACATTTCCTGTGGAGGGTAAACTACTACTCGCCAGCGTTGGTAAATCCTCAGACCTGTTGATGACATATGCTCTTATTAGAAGTATTGGTGTCTTATTCTTATAATCTATTTCTGAAGCATTATGTAAAGTTAGCCTGAGTAAGCAGACGCACAGAAGCGAGAGTATCCAGTAGAGATGTAAATTCTGTGATATGGTGTGTGACTGGCCGAGCGAGATGTGTGATCTCCAAATCTTCTCAAACCTCCACAATCCACACAACGCTCCCAAAGCAAGGGAACATACACAGATAAAATACTTCTAAAAAACTACAGACCCATTTCACTTCTCAACACAGACTACAAGATACTAACAAAGACATTGACAAATAAACTTAAACCTTTCATGACGTCTCTCATCCATACAGATCAACAATGTAGTGTTCAGGGGAGAAACATTCACCAGCACACACACTTTATAAGAGACATTATCACTTACACACACGAAAAAGACAGTCAATCCTCTATCTTATCTCTTGACCAAGAAAAAGCCTTTGACAGAGTAGCCCATTCATACCTCCACAAGACTTTGCTCAATTGTAACATAGGAGAACATTTCAGACAATGGATTCACATTCTTTATGCTAGACCTGAGAGCAGGATCCTAGTGAACCAAACTCTTACAGAGGCTTTCAGGTTAACAAGATCAGTCAGGCAAGGGTGCTCTCTATCCCCCTTACTTTACGTACTGACTATAGAGCCACTCTTAGAAAGCATTAGACAAAACAACTCCATAGCAGGCACACTCATACCAGGGAAAGGAGAACAGAAGCTGTTAGCCTACGCTGATGACACTGTTTTCTTTCCATCAACCACTAGATCAATAGACAACATCCTCAGCACATTCACAGAGTTTCGGGCAGGGCAGCGGGGCACAAATAAACATACAGAAATCTTTTATTATGGGCATAGGCAGGTGGAAGAGCAAAGCGGACTTTCCCTCAGCTCTAACACCGGTCACCAACTTAAAACTATACGGGATAACATACCCATGCAACCCAAATAAAACACACAAACCAACATGGCAGAACCTAGTCACAAAAATAACAGACATGCTACAGAGATACAAATACAAAACATCAACGATTTTTGGCCGGAGCATCATAGTCAACACATACATCATCCCCAAATTGATTTACACAGCCACAGTCTTCGACCCACCGCAATCAACAATCAAAGAGATAAACAACTGATAAGAACCTTTGTATTTGGCCACACAATACACAGCATAAAACAAAAAACACTGATACAGCACAAAAAAACAGGGAGGGATCGCACTACAGGACATACACACAAAAATAAAAGCTATCAGAATAAATCATATAAGTCGCATCATCAACCAACCAGACAACCACACCTTTGCTCACTATTACATGGGGCTGAGATTAACCAGATTCAGAAAACTCAACAATTCATTGCCTCACCATTTCGGCACCACACCTACATATTACAAAACATGTATACAGTCCATCCAAGGACATGACAGTCTACTACACCAAGGGACAAACAACATCTACAAACATCTAGTTAAAGAACAAACACCTCCACTACATCACAGAATCAAGAGAGGCCAAAAATACTTTCTCACAGACTACACCAACACATTCTCAAACCTCCACAACTCACACATCACCCCCAAAGCAAGGGAGGTCACATACAGACTTATATATAACATGACACCCACCACAGAGAGACAAACCCACAGATTAAGACGGACACCCCGATGCCCCCTCTGCAGACAAAAAATTCAAGAAACAGAAGAGCACCTATTCTATAGATGCAGTACAATCATACCGGCGAGAAGGGCACTGCAACAGATACTAAAATTACACACAACACAAAAAGTCGACACATACAGATCTATTATGCTTAACACACTGCCAAAACAACAACACAAGATCTCTATACAAAACTACTTATACTACTATCAGAATACAGACATACAATATGGACTTGCAGGAATGAGGCTATGTACGAATGTAAGAATTTTAATTCCCATCTTTTTCTACACATTTTTAACCAAAGAACAATGTATATCTTAAATTGCAAAAGTTTACTGTTATGAATGAACGTGTGCGAACGAAAGAGATAAATTATAACAAGCATACTCAGCCTGAGGGAGAAAAAAAGGTGGAAAGGACATCAAAGCCAAATAATCAATACAGCGACGAGATCCCAGAACACAGACGTCGGAGCGCTCGAGGCTATTGTCGCCTCGTTGTGCAACATATCAGTGGCGGCAGACAATAAACTCCAGATATAAAGAAATTTATCATTGAAGCCGCCGACACAGACGTCAGGGATAAACTGTATTGGCGCCTCTGGCGCTCCTAGTTTTAAACCCTTTGTCGGGTGGTGTGAATGAATGACTTAATTTTAATCACAACATGTATCATCATGATCACATCACATAAATGAATTTGTTTGTTGTAAAATGAAATGTATCGATTTTAAGAACGAAATAAAGAGTTATTAAAAAAAAAAAAAAAAAAAATTTTGAGAAGGAACTGTCTGATTGTTGCCAATGATTAAGACGTGACTGCTCGTGTCATCCTAGGTTCAGCTCCTGTGTTGCCTGCTCTAGCAGCACAGACTGTGTCATGTCGGCTACATGGCATAGTAGTCTTTGGGTACTGTGCTGATACCTCCCATTATGTCATTGTTTGAACGCAACATCAGAGGGGTGGAAGATGCGTGGTCGGACCAAGGTAACACCTCATGTCCTTAGTGCCGAGATTGCAATCGCGCACGGATGTGTGCTGTTGAATCTGGGCTAGTTTCCACTAGCTAGGCAGCTCGAGGAACCTAGAGCATCAGTCCTAGTGAGGTGGGGATCCTGGGGACAGCAGCCCTTCCATTTACACAAATGACATGAATGGTTATCCCCTTAACTTCTTCTGTTCCCCAAATTTCCTGTGGAGTGTGAAAATACACGAGAACGTACCCCTCATCACTTCGGTCTCACATTCTACAAAACTTGCATTCAAGCCATCCAAGGACACGACAACTTATTAACATCAAAAGAAAGACCTCATTAAACAGCAAGCACCTACACAGCTCAGAATCAAGAGAGGTCAAAAATACTTTCTCACAGACTACACCAGCACTTTCTCAAACCTCCACAACCCACACATCGCTCCCAAAGCAAGGGAAGTAACATACAGACTCATATACAACATGACACCCACAGGACAAGCAGCAAAATGCCAACTTTGCAGGCGAAACATACAAGAAACAGAAGAACACATATTCTACAAATGCAGCACAATCATACCAGCAAGAACAGAGTTACAACACACACTAGAAACACACTCTACACAGAAAGTAGACATATACAGATCTATCATGCTAAACACACTACCAAAAACAACAACACAACAATCCTACACTAAATCCCTAATTCTATTATCGGAATATAGGAATTTAGTGTGGGCTTGCAGAAATGCTGCCGCTTACCAATCTAAAACTTTTAATGCCAATTTGTTTTTACTTATTTATAATAAAAGAGCAATGTCCATTTTTAAACAATAAAATTACATTTTCGAGAATGAATGGAAGAATGCGAATGAATGATTTTCCACTATTCAAGTGGAAAGGCACACCTGTCAATTCTTTTATCTCCCTTGTTTGCCACACTTGGTGGCATCATCAAAGCAAACACCGCAAGACGTCGGGTGCTCGAGGCCATTGTCGCCTCGTTTTAAGCATTCATCCTGGAGACAGCAGCCCTTCCATTTACACAAATGACATGAATGGTTATCCCTTAACTTCTGTTCACTACATTTCCTGCGGAGTGTGAAAATACACGAGAATGTGCCCCTGTATGACGTAGGCACAGGTAAACTACTCCTCGCCAGTGTTGTAAATCCCCAGACCTGTTTGACGACATATGCTCTTATTAGAATTAATGGTGTCTTATTCGTTGCAATCTATTTCTGAAGCATTAAGCAAAGTAAGCCTGAGTAGGCAGACGCACAGAAGCGAGAGTTTTCAGTAGAGATGTGAATTCTGTGATATGGTGTGACTGGCCGAGCGAGATGTGTGATCGCTGGCCGCTGTGAATAATTGTACATAGTTGCCATTGTTAGGGTTGTCGGAATAAAGATACATGATCTTTCAAAATTAGCAGTGTGCAGACATTTATTGATAACATTGATTTAATGATAACAGTCATTACCTATGCCAAGGCGTTGAATCGAACTGAGAGTTGTCGCGGCACATACAAGACGGAGATTAAACAACAGTTCAGTCAGATTACAGCCGCAGTACTAGTTGAGGACGTGAGAACCTGACAGTTGAGACGGAGAGGTGACCGCACGTTTGTGTACCTTGTCAACGTCATCATCGTCTGACCAGTAACATTAGCCTCACGGGGCGTGTGTACGTACTATCGACACAAGCAAAGAAAGAACGCTGTTGTCATAAACGGCGTACTACAGTGGACTGTTATTAAAGGCTGTTCAAATTGTGCTGGCAGGTCATTTTCATTGACCTATCATACCATTACCAATATTCATACCATTGTCATTGCCTAACATCGTTTCAAACCTGTTACATGTGAATCATGGCAACTGGAGAACAGACAAAAAAATAAGGCTGTAGGAGGACAGGAGGATGTAGAAATATAGTTTTACAAATAATGTTGAGAATACCCTGGACAGCTAAAAATAGTAATGAAAACGTTCTGAAAGAGACCAAAGCAGAAAGAGAGCTAATATCCAATATTAGGAAGAAACAATTATCACTTTAATGCCATGCAAGGAGAAGGGAACAGATAGAAAAATGTTGGTTGTTCCACATGTTTTTATTCTGACTGTCTCTTACTTTGCATGTTGTTTTATCTGGTTCCATTTTTATTAAGTGTATCAACCATTTCATTTGTTTATTTTTTTAGAATTGGTGTGTGCGTGCGTGTGTCTCAGGCCCAGGTGAATTTCGATTTGATCTCAGATTTTCACATTGAATCTTTGAATGATCTTTGTGTTGTTTATTTTCTTTTTTCAAAACATCTTTTTCACAGGTCTGTCTTCTGTGTCCGTTCTATGATCATGTTTGACATTGGTAGCATTAAACTGGCGGAGGAGAACTGCTTTCGTGGTAACTAAAAGTAGTATGACCATAAAGATCATGGCAGTAACTAAAGCGAATCCATGGCTCGAAATACAACTTTTTACTCACGTGTGTTTTTCTGAGTGATTTGATCAGGTAGATCAAAGGGGTTCAAAGACAGTGGTTGGTGTCACTAAAGAACCAAAGACTGACAAGTGTATGTTTCATCTTCGTCCCTGGATACTTGACACCAGGAAGTAGACACCAGCGACAATGAAAATTTCACGGTGGTCATAGGAAAAACAGTGAGTCTCAGTGACACTTGGGCAGAGAGAACAAAATAACACAATCTGAGAACCCAGCACGATTCAGAACCAAGAAGTTTTAAATAATTTATTGTTTTAAATTAACATGTGCATATTAATAGTAGGTTTTTATCTAAATAATCTACTTACTATAAAAACGGCTGATCTTAAATGTCTATCTAATAATGTTAGGCAACTCGGTTCCAAAGTGAACAAAATCACCCTATTTTCTCCCTCCATGCTGTATGTTTAATATTGTAGTGCCTATCACCTCTTCAGTAATCAAGAAAGACGATGGTCGTATGTTAGACATGTGATTAGGAGAGATAAGAACCGAATAACAAAGCAAGCCCTCACATGTGAAACAACAGGTAAGAGGAAAGAAGCAGATCCAGAGAGACACTGAGAAGAACATTGTTCAGAGAGGCAAGAGAAGCAAGAGTCGGCTCCCTCAGTGAGATAGAGTTGCTTGCACAGAACAGAGACAAATGGCGAGATTTGATAAAAGATCTTTACAAGAATTGAAAACTGCTAGAATAAAAATGTAGATAAGAGAAAGAGTATCTGGCTCATGGGCCGGCTACGGCTACATACAAGACGGAGATTAAACAACAGTTCAGTCAGATTACAGCCGCAGTACTAGTTGAGGACGTGAGAACCTGACAGTTGAGACGGAGAGGTGACCGCACGTTTGTGTACCTTGTCAACGTCATCATCGTCTGACCAGTAACATTAGCCCTCACGGGGCGTGTGTACGTACTATCGACACAAGCAAAGAAAGACGCTGTTGTCATAAACGGCGTACTACAGTGGACTGTTATTAAAGGCTGTTCAAATTGTGCTGGCAGGTCATTTTCATTGACCTATCATACCATTACCAATATTCATACCATTGTCATTGCCTAACATCGTTTCAAACCTGTTACATGTGAATCATGGACAACTGGAGAACAGACAAAAAAATAAGGCTGTAGGAGGACAGGAGGATGTAGAAATATAGTTTTACAAATAATGTTGAGAATACCCTGGACAGCTAAAAATAGTAATGAAAACGTTCTGAAAGAGACCAAAGCAGAAAGAGAGCTAATATCCAATATTAGGAAGAAACAATTATCACTTTAATGCCATGCAAGGAGAAGGGAACAGATAGAAAAATGTTGGTTGTTCCACATGTTTTTATTCTGACTGTCTCTTACTTTGCATGTTGTTTTATCTGGTTCCATTTTTATTAAGTGTATCAACCATTTCATTTGTTTATTTTTTTAGAATTGGTGTGTGCGTGCGTGTGTCTCAGGCCCAGGTGAATTTCGATTTGATCTCAGATTTTCACATTGAATCTTTGAATGATCTTTGTGTTGTTTATTTTCTTTTTCAAAACATCTTTTTTCACAGTCTGTCTTTTGTGTCCGTTCTATGATCATGTTTGACATTGGTAGCATTAAACTGGCGGAGGAGAACTGCTTTCGTGGTAACTAAAAGTAGTATGACCAAAGATCATGGCAGTAACTAAAGCGAATCCATGGCTCGAAATACAACTTTTTACTCACGTGTGTTTTTCTGAGTGATTTGATCAGGTAGATCAAGGGGTTCAAAGACAGTGGTTGGTGTCACTAAAGAACCAAGACTGACAAGTGTATGTTTCATCTTCGTCCCTGGATACTTGACACCAGGAAGTAGACACCAGCGACAATGAAAATTTCACGGTGGTCATAGGAAAAACAGTGAGTCTCAGTGACACTTGGGCAGAGAGAACAAAATAACACAATCTGAGAACCAAGCACGATTCAGAACCAAGAAGTGTTTAAATAATTTATTGTTTTAAATTACATGTGCATATTAATAGTAGGTTTTTATCTAAATAATCTACTTACTATAAAAACGGCTGATCTTAAATGTCTATCTAATAATGTTAGGCAACTCGGTTCCAAAGTGAACAAAATCACCCTATTTTCTCCCTCCATGCTGTATGTTTAATATTGTAGTGCCTATCACCTCTTCAGTAATCAAGAAAAGACGATGGTCGTATGTTAGACATGTGATTAGGAGAGATAAGAACCGAATAACAAAGCAAGCCCTCACATGTGAAACAACAGGTAAGAGGAAAAGAAGCAGATCCAGAGAGACACTGAGAAGAACATTGTTCAGAGAGGCAAGAGAAGCAGAGTCGGCTCCCTCAGTGAGATAGAGTTGCTTGCACAGAACAGAGACAAATGGCGAGATTTGATAAAAGATCTTTACAAGAATTGAAAACTGCTAGAATAAAAATGTAGATAAGAGAAAGAGTATCTGGCTCATGGGCCGGCTACGGCTCATATATGGACGATCTGTATATGGCATATGGATGGGATGGATGTATGGATGTATGAATGGGAGGGATGGATGGGATGGATGGATGGGAGGGATTGATGGGATGGATTAATCACTGGGATTGTTTGATGGGATGGATGTATGGAGGGGATGGATGGATTGATGGGACGGATGGAATATATGAATTGATGGGATGGATGAATTGATGGGATGGATTGATTGCTGGGATGGATTGATGGGATGGATGTATGGAGGGGATGGATTGATGGAGGGGATGGATTGATGGATGGGATGGATTGATTGATGGGATGGATTGATTGATGGATGGATGTATGGAGGGGATGGATTGATTGATGGGATGGATTGATGGGATGGATGGATTGATGGGATGGAATGATGGAATGGAATGATTGATGGGACGGATTGATTGAAGGGCGGATTGATTGAAGGACGGATTGATTGAAGGGACGGATGGACTGATGGGACGGATGGACTGATGGGATGGATGGACTGATGGGATGATGGACTGATGGGACGGATGGACTGATGGGACGGATGGATTGATGGGACGGATGGATTGATGGGACTGATGGATTGATGGGATGGATGGATTGATTGGATTGATTGGATGGATGAATTGATGGGATGGATGAATTGATGGGATGGATGAATTGATGGGATGGATGAATTGATGGGATGGATTGATTGAAGGGATGGATGGATTTATTTGTTAGATGGATTTATGGGTTAGATAGATTGATGGGATGGATTGATTGATGGGATGATTGATTAATGGGATGGATTGATTAATGGGATGGATTGATTAATGGGATGGATTGATTAATGAGATGGATTGATTGATGAGATGGATAGATAGATTGGATGGATTGATTGATTGGATGGATTGATTGGATGAATGGATTGATTGGATGAATGGATTGATGGGATTGATTGATTGATGGGATGGATTAATTGATGGGATTGATGGATTGATGGGATGGATGGATTGATGGGATGGATGGATGATGGGATGGATTGATCATTTGGGAGGTTTAAGGGGATGGATGTGTGGAGGGGATGATTGATTGATGGGACGAATGGATGTATGGAGGGGATATATGTGATGGATGTATGGATAGGATGGATGTATGGATAGGATGGATGTATGAATAGGATGGATGGATGGGATGGATGTATGAGGGGATGGATGGATGCGATAGAGATATCGAGGGGATGGATGGATTGATGGGATGGGTATATGGATGGGATGGATGGATTGACGGGATGGATGTATGGATGGGATGGATAAATGGGGTGGATGGATGATTGGATGGGATGGATAGGATGGATGGAATGGATGTATGGATGGGATGGATGAATGGGGTGGATGGATGGATGAATGGGATGGATAGGATGGATGGATGGAGGGGATGGAGGTATGGGATGGATGGGGTGGATGGTTCGATGGATTGAGGTGAAGAATGGATGGAGGGGATGGATAGATAGATGGATAGATAGGGTGGATGGATGGGATGGATGGATTGATGGATGGATGGAATGGGGTGGATGGATGATGGACGGATGGGTGGATGGGATGGATCGGATGGGATGGAATGGATGGGATGGGTGGTTTGATGGGATGGATAGACAGATGGATATATAGGATGGATGGATGTATGGATGGATGGAGGGGATGGATGGGATGGATAGATAGATAGATAGATGGATAGATAGGATGGATGGATTGATGGATGGATGGATTGATGGATGGATGGGATGGGATGGATGGGATGGAATGGAATGGTTGGATGGATAGATGGATGGAATGGTTAGGATGGATGGATGGATTGGATTGAAGTATGGATGGGATGGGATGGATGGATGGATCGATGGATGGATATCACCTCTAATTATCGTCCACTTACTGACTCCAAATTATTTGCACCTGAACTTGTATTTCTTTCTTACTTGTCTATATGCTGATTCTTTAATCACACTTATTTCGGCTCCAGTGTCAATCAATGCTCTAAACTTATGTCTGCCTATCTTAACAATACACGGACTTGGGTCTCCCTTCATATTTTACTCTCAGGCCAATCATAATTTCTCTCATTCTTTAGGGCCTAAGTCCAAGAGCGAGGTGTTAGTTTCCCTATTTGAATCCATGACTCACCTTAGTTCTATTATATGGTGATCTATGATCTTTTATATTGTTTCCACTATACTCTTGTCTACAATGTCGAGCAATATAACCAAGTTTACCGCAATTAAAACATCTCTTGTTCTCTACGAATCCTTCTATTCTTTGCTGTGGTCTTGTAAATCTTCTTCTAACACAACTGTGTCTAGCTTGATCTATTTCCATTGGTATATGTTCTACTTCTCTATCCTTCTATTCTGAACATGTCTGTCTTAATCTATCCCCATTGGTGGGTGACTCAATTCTCTTCTTGGACCTATATTCCTGGATTCCTCATGTCTATCTTAATGAATCCCCATTGGTGCGTGACTCAATTCTCTTGTTGGACCTATATTCCTGGTTTCCTCATGTCTGTCTTAATCTATCCCCAATGGTGCGTGACTCATTCTCTTGTTAGACCTATATTTCTGGTTTCCTCATGTCTATCGTAATCTATCCCCATTGGTGGGTGACTCAATTCTCTTATTAGACCTATATTTCTAGTTTCCTCATGTCTATCTTAATCTATCCCCATTGGTGGGTGACTCAATTCTCTTCTTGGACCAATATTCCTGGATTCCTCATGTCTATCTTAATCTATCCCCATTGGTGCGTGACTCAATTCTCTTGTTGGACCTATATTCCTGGTTTCCTCATGTCTGTCTTAATCTATCCCAATGGTGCGTGACTCAATTCTCTTGTTAGACCTATATTTCAGTTTCCTCAATGTCTATCTTTATCTATCCCATTGGTGGGTGACTCAATTCTCTTGTTAGACCTATATTTCTAGTTTCCTCATGTCTATATTAATGTATCCCCATTGGTGGGTGCCTCAATTCTCTTGTTAGAACTATATTCCTGGTTTCCTCATGTCAGTCTTAATCTATCCCCATTGGTGCGTAACTCAATTCTCTTGTTGGACCTATATTCCAGGTTTCCTCATGTCTGTCTTAATCTATCCCCAATGGTGCGTGACTCAATTCTCTTGTTAGACCTATATTTCAGTTTTCCTCAATGTCTATCTTTATCTATCCCCATTGGTGGGTGACTCAATTCTCTTGTTAGACCTATATTTCTAGTTTCCTCATGTCTATCTTAATCTATTCCCATTGGTGGGTGACTCATTCTCTTGTTAGAACTATATTCCTGGTTTCCTCATGTCTGTCTTAATCTATCCCCAATGGTGCGTGACTCAATTCTCTTGTTAGACCTATATTCCTGGTTTCCTCATGTCTATCTTAATCTATCCCCATTGGTGCGTGACTCAATTCTCTTGTTAGACTTATATTCCTGGTTTCCTCATGTCTATCTTAATCTATCCCCAATGGTGCGTGACTCAATTCTCTTGTTAGACTATATTTCTGGTTTCCTCATGTCTATCTTAATCTATCCCCATTGGTGGGTGCTTCAATTCTCTTGTTGGACCTATATTCCTGGTTTCCTCATGCCTATCTTAATCTATCCCCATTGGTGAGTGACTCAATTCTCTTGTTAGACCCATATTTCTGGTTTCCTCATGTCTGTCTTAATCTATCCCCATTGGTGCGTGACTCAATTCTCTTGTTAGACCTATATTTCTAGTTTCCTCATATCTATTTTAATATATCCCCAATGGTGCGTGACTAAATTCTCTTGTTAGACCTATATTTCTGGTTTCCTCATGTCTGTCTTAATCTATCGCCATTGGTGCGTGACTCAATTCTCTTGTTAGACCTATATTCCTGGTTTCCTCATGTCTATCTTAATCTATCCCCAATGGTGCGTGACTCAATTCTCTTGTTAGACCTATATTCCTGGTTTCCTCATGTCTATCTTAATCTATCCCCATTGGTGCGTGACTCAATTCTCTTGTTAGACTTATATTTCTGGTTTCGTCATGTCTATCGTAATCTATCCCCATTGGTGCGTGACTCAATTCTCTTGTTAGACCCATATTTCTGGTTTCCTCATGTCTGTCTTAATCTAACCCCATTGGTGCGTGACTCAATTCTCTTGTTAGACCTATATTTCTAGTTTCCTCATATCTATTTTAATATATCCCCAATGGTGCGTGACTCAATCCTCTTGTTGGGCCTATATTTCTGGTTTCCTCATATCTTGTGCACCTTGTAATGTTTGAGTTGTCTTCAAAGTTAATATTTGTTTCGCACTCGCCCACAAGTACTGATTCTAACCTTCTTCTTATGAACGCAGACACTTCATCTGAACTGGTCTGAAATGCTATATTCCTTAGTTCTTTATTTTTCGTTTAGTGTGCTAATTTTTTCTATATATTCTATCCATTCCCTAAATTTCGATGGTTCACCTTTGAACGTGGCAGTCCGATTGCTATATGTTGATAGTTCATTGCTATCCTCAACTCAATTACCGTTTCATTTGCTAATCTCATCGCTTCATTGCCAGGATCTAAGTATGTTACCATGTTCTATTATGTTATCTTTAGCACTAATATAATTTCTCACTTTGATCGATTGACTTGCCTGTAAAAAATTTTTCTATTGTCTGCTAATATCTAACTACTGATTCTATATGTGCAAGAACTTGTTCTATTTCATTTTTATATAATTATGTCATTAAGATTTGCCTGTTGTGCCCTGTCACAATGTGCATGAAGCGATTTATAATTTAATATAATTTAACTACATATATTCAATTCATATAATACAAAGGTCTTGATTCGTCTATCTGGAGGGAAAACAAAGCTTATATTACTTGCTGTGGACAAATTGCAATTCATTTTGTGTAACCTGAAAATATATTTCAATTAAATACTATATTATAACGCGTGTATTCTACCAAACAATAACAAGTCATTAAGTTCCATTTCAACAATCAATTCAAAGGACAATCAATCAATTCATAAATATAATTAACTAAGTAATTCTTACTTGACGATCCTTGGAAAGTGAAAGTACACAAGCGATGTTTATGTTTCTTAAGCCAGAAGAAGGTTACACTCACACGGTCACGTGATTGCACGGGTGTCTATACAGACACAACGTTATGAGTTCGACGATCTCACAATGCCACACTGTTCCCTAGTTAACCTGGATTTGTCGTACGCTAATTGACAATTGACGATCTCAATCTTAAACGTGCTCTGCTGTCATGCAATATTCGGGAGTTCTCGTGACGCGCGCGCTGTAGTAACTTGATTCTCTATAGTCCGTTTCATAAGTCGTGCCCAACTTTTAAAATCAATATCTTTTAAACCGCTTTTATAAGCTTTTCAAAATTTGCATGTAAAGTTATAATGATTAGAACCCAAGAGGGAATTAATTTAATAAAAAAACAACATTTGGTTATTATTGTTGCTTATTTGATTTTTATAAATGTATAACGACCCATTGATGTAATCAAAACTTAATGTTTACAGTATTTAAGTTAAAAATAGCGATTAAAAATCCATACACGGTAAAATTGACGATTTTTCACGCTTTCCACGTGGGTTTTCTGACACAATTAGACACTTGTAGAAAACACGAGGCATTGTGTGTTCCATTTCCGTTCATTCAGCGGCGAGGCCGTCCTCGAACTGAGCAGACAATAATTCTCCTGGTGTTTTGTCTTATTAGGTTATTTCCCCATTACGGCCACGCCTTTACCTAGTGAAAATTAATCATAGACCAGAAACTACGGTAATTTCTATTCTTTAGGGCTTCACAATTTAAAATTGTGATAAACATCAAAGAAATTCGCCGCTTTAAAGAAACTGCAGCTGCAAGATATTTGTTAAATATACATTTAAAGGGTCTTTTGCATTCTAATAACATTTGGAAAATTTCAACAGTCTTTAACAAATGTTTACTGCGTAATAGCGTTTTGAAGTTGGGCACATGATTTGAAACGAACTATAGTTGTGATTTTCTTGTTTACATAAACTTGACTTGTCTCGACAACTTGAGTATGCTTTGTCATGAGCTTTCATGATTACTTGCTATTTTGAGTTCTTGATCAGTTAACTTGAATATATATATATTATAACTATATATATATATATATATATATATATATATATATATATATATATATATATATTATAACTATACATATATATATATACATATACATATATATATATACATATACATATATATATATACATATATATATATATACATATATATATATATATATATATACATATATATATACATAAATATATATATAACTTGCTTATTCCTAACATTGAACGTAGATTTTTTTCTACTTGATTCACTTCGTAAGTTAGATACATATCAGCCTTTATACTTTTAATATATTTCGAGAATAGACTAACACATAAGGTTTGACACAGAAGGTAGAGTTGGTTTAGCTTGAGAGGAGACGCACGTTTTGTAGGTTTGACACATGAGGTAGAGTTGGTTTAGATTGAGAAGAGACGCACGCTGAAGGTATGGCACAGGAGGTTGAGTTGGTTTAGCTTGAGAATAGACGCACGATGAAGATTTGACACAGCAGGTAGAGTTGGTTTAGCTCGAGAATAGACGCACGATGAAGATTTGACACAGCAGGTAGAGTGGGTTTAGCTTGAGAATAGACGCACGATGAAGATTTGACACAGCAGGTAGAGTTGGTTTAGCTTGAGAAGAGACGCACGATGAAGATTTGACACAGGAGGTAGAGTTGGTTTAGCTCGAGAAGAGACGCATGTCGAAGGTTTGACACAGGAGGTAGAGTTGGTTTAGCTCGAGAAGAGACGCACGCTGAAGGTTTGACACAGGAGGTAGAGTTTGGTTTAGCTCGAGAAGAGACGCACGCTGGAGGTTTGACACAGGAGGTAGAGTTTGTTTAGTTCGAGAAGAGACGCATGCTGAAGGTTTGACACATGAGGTATAGTTTGTTTAGTTCGAGAAGAGACGCATGCTGAAGGTTTGACACAGGAGGTAGTGCTTGTTTAGTTCGAGAAGAGACGCTTTCTGAAGGTTTGATGCACGTTTGTAGGTTTGATACAGCAGGTAGATTTGGTTTAGCTGGCGAAGAGACGCACGTTTGAAGGTTTGACACAGGAGGTAGAGTTGGTTTAGCTTGTAAATAGACGCACGCCGAAGGTTTGACACAGGAGGTAGAGTTGGTTTAGCTGAGAAGAGACGCATGCTGAAGGTTTGACACAGGAGGTAGAGTTGGTTTAGCATAGAAGAGACGCACGCTGAAGGTTTGACACTGGAGGTAGAGTTGGTTTAGCTGGAAAAGTGACGCAAACTGAAGGTTTGACACAGGAGGTATTTGGTTTAGCTCGAGGAGAGACGCACGCTGAAAGTTTTGCACAGGAGGTGGAGATGGTTTCGCTTGAGACTAGTAATAGGCTGAAGGTTTGACACAGGAGTAGAGTTGGTTTAGTTCGAGAAGAGAAGCACGCTGAAGGTTTGACACTGGAAGTAGAGTTGGTTTAGCTGGAGAAGTGACGCAAACTGAAGGTTTGACACAGGAGGTATTTGGTTTAGCTCGAGAAGAGACTCACGCTGAAAGTTGTGCACAGGAAGTGGGTTGGTTTATCTTGATAATAGACGCACGCTGAAGGTTTGACATTAGAGGTAGAGTTGGTTTAGTTCGAGAATAGACACACGCTGAAGGTTTGACACAGTGGGTAGTTGGTTTAGCTCGAGAAGAGACGCACGCTGAAGGTTTAACACAGGAGGTAGAGTTGGTTTAGCTTGAGACTAGTAATAGGCTGAAGGTTTGACACAGGAGGTAGAGTTGGTTTAGTTCGAGAATAGACGCACGCTCAAGGTTTGAACATATGGGGTATAGTTGGTTTTAGTTCGAGAAGAGACGCACGCTGAAGGTTTGACACAGGGGTAGAGTTGGTCTAGCTCGAGAATAGACGCACGCTGAAGGATTGACACGGGAGTAGAGTTGGTTTAGTTCGAGAATAAACGCACGCTGAAGGTTTGACACAGGGGGTAGTGTTGGTTTAGTTCGAGAAAGACGCAAGCTGAAGCCTTGAAACAGGAGGTAGAGTTGGTCTAGCTCGAGAATAGACGCACGCTGAAGGAGTGACACATGAATTAGAGTTGGTTTAGTTCGAGAATAGACGCACGCTGGAGGTTTGACACAGGAGGTAGAGTTGGTTTAGTTCGAGAATAGACGCACGCTGAAGGTTGACACATGAGGTAGAGTTTGTTTAGTTCGAGAAGAGACGCATGCTGAAGTTTTGACACATGAGGTAGAGTTTGTTTGGTTCGAGAAAAGACGCATGCTGAAGGTTTGACACAGAGGTAGAGTTTTTTTGGCTCGAGAAGAGACGCACACTGAATGTTTGACACAGGAGGTAGAGTTTGTTTAGCTCGAGAAGAGACGCATGCAGAAGGTTTGACACATGAGGTAGATTTGGTTTTAGCTGGCGAAGAGACGAACGTTTGAAGGTTTGACACAGGAGGTAGAGTTGGTTTAGCTGGAGAAGTGACGCAAAATGAAGTTTGACACAGGAGGTATTTGGTTTAGCTCGAGAATAAACACACGCTCAAGTTTTGACACATGGGGTATAGTTGGTTTAGTTCGAGAAAAGACGCACGCTGAAGGTTTGACACAGGGGGTAGAGTTGGTTTAGTTCGAGAATAAACACACGCTCAGGTTTGACACATGGTATAGTTGGTTTAGTTCGAGAAGAGACGCACGCTGAAGGTTTGACACAGGGGGTAGTGTTGCTTTAGTTCGAGAATAGACGCACGCTGAAGGTTTTACATTGGAGGTAGAGTTGGTTTAGTTCGAGAATAGACACACGCTGAAGGTTTGACACAGTGGGTAGTTGATTTAGCTCGAGAAGAGACGCACGCTGAAGCTTTTACACAGCAGGTAGAGTTGTTTAGCTTGAGACTAGTAATAGGCTGAAGGTTTGACACAGGAGGTAGAATTGGTTTAGTTCGAGAATGGACACACGCTGAAGGTTTTACACAGGGGGTAGTGTTTGTTTAGTTCGAGAAGAGACGCACGCTGAAGGTTTGACACAGGGGTAGTGTTGCTTTAGTTCGAGAATAGACGCACGCTGAAGGTTTTACATTGGAGGTAGAGTTGGTTTAGTTCGAGAATAGACACACGCTGAAGGTTTGACACAGTGGGTAGTTGATTTAGCTCGAGAAGAGACGCACGCTGAAGCTTTTACACAGCAGGTAGAGTTGGTTTAGCTTGAGACTAGTAATAGGCTGAAGTTTGACACAGGAGGTAGAATTGGTTTAGTTCGAGAATGGACACACGCTGAAGGTTTTACACAGGGGGTAGTGTTTGTTTAGTTCGAGAAGAGACACACGCTGAAGCCTTGAAACAGGAGGTAGAGTTGGTCTAGCTCGAGAATAGACGCACGCTGAAAGTTTGACACAGGGGGTAGTGTTGGTTTAGTTCGAGAATAGACACACGCTGAAGGTTTGACACAGGGGTAGTGTTTGTATGGATCGAGAATAGACGCACGCTGTAGGAGTGACACGGGAAGTAGAGATGGTTTAGTTCGAGAATAGACACACGCTGAATGTTTGACAAAGGGGGTAATGTTGGTTTAGTTCGAGAATAGACACACGCTGAAGGTTTGACACAGGAGGTAGTGTTGGTTTAGTTCGAGAAGAGACGCACGCTGAAGGTTTTACACAGGAGGTAGTGTTGGTTTAGTTCGAGAAGAGACGCACGCTGAAGTTTTACACAGGAGGTAGTGTTGGTTTAGTTCGAGAAGAGACGCGCGCTGAAGGTTTGACACATGGGGTAGTGTTGGTTTAGTTCGGAAGAGACGCACGCTGAAGGTTTGACACATGAGGTAGAGTTTGGTCTAGCTCGAGAATAGACGCACGCTGAAAGTTTGACACAGGGGTAGTGTTGGTTTAGTTCGAGAATAGACACACGCTGAAGGTTTGACACAGGAGTAGAGTTGGTCTAGCTCGAGAATAGACGCACGCTGAAGGTTTGACACATGGAGTAGTGTTGGTTTAGTTCGAGAAGAGACGCACGCTGAAGGTTTGACACAGGAGATAGTGTTGGTTAGTTCGAGAAGAGACGCACGCTGAAGGTTTGACACAGGAGGTAGTGTTGGTTTAGTTCGAGAAGAGACGCAGGCTGAAGGTATGACAACTTTGTCGAATATTGAACCTTTGTGACCCTTGTCGGATGACGGAGCTTGCACGAGACAATAAAAAGGCCATCAATAGTTTCCAACAACTGGCAGTAGAGGCTAAGATAGAGCGGTGGCACTGGAGCAAAGACGCACCAGAGACACATCTATCCGTTCAATGAGGCCTGAGTCTACTCAAAGAGGAGCAAAGACGCACCAGAGAAACATATATTCGTTCAATGAGGCCTGAGTCTACTCACAGAGGAGCAAAGACGCACCAGAGACACATCTATCCGTTCAATGAGGCCTGAGTCTACTCAAAGAGGAGCAAAGACGCACCAGAGAAACATATATTCGTTCAATGAGGCCTGAGTCTACTCACAGAGGAGCAAAGACGCACCAGAGACACATCTATCCGTTCAACGTGGCCTGGGTCTACTCACAGAGGAGCAAAGACGCACCAGAGACACATCTATCCGTTCAACGTGGCCTGAGTCTACTCACAGAGGAGCAAAGACGCACCAGAGACACATTTATCCGTTCAATGTTGCCTGGGTCTACTTACAAATGAGCAAAGAGCACCAGAGACACATCTATCCGTTCAGCGTGGCCTGGTCTACTCACAGAGGAGCAAAGACGCACCAGAGACACATCTATCCGTTCAACGTGGCCTGGGTCTACTCACAGAAAAGCAAAGACGCACCAGAGACACATCTATCCGTTCAACGTGGCCTGGGTCTACTCACAGAGGAGCAAAGACGCACCAGAGACACATCTATCCGTTCAACGTGGCCTGGGTCTACTCACAGAGGAGCAAAGACGCACCAGAGACACATCTATCCGTTCAACGTGGCCTGGGTCTACTCACAGAGGAGCAAAGACGCACCAGAGACACATCTATCCGTTCAATGAGGTACTTACTTGACTTACCGTGGATTAGAGTGCGACATATCTCTCTGCTCAGGTCCGTTGTTATTTGAAAGGAAGGAAAGAAAAAATAAATCATCCCTTGCATTCAAATTGCGTGCGACCAAGGACAGGCGCCTCGCCCGGGGAAAATCCTGGATGGTCGAATCGGAGAAGTCCATAAGGGGAGTATATAATTTGAATGGTGTTAAACTCGGAAAGGATTGGACAGAAGTAACAACAGAGAAAAAGAAGATAACCAAATTAATAATTCAGCTCGGCAGGGAGTGTCGCAACTGTGGCCTGCGGAGCTATCGAGGTCGTAATAAGGAATTCATCAAAAAAGTGTTCTCACCTCAGGATCTCATCGTCTACACGGATGCTTCTGTATCACGCGGAAACGCAGTGGTTGAGGTTTTGTGCATACCAACATGGCAGAGAAGTGGCTAGGGAATCTGGCAAGTGTAGCATTACGGTGTCCATAATGAGAATGGAGATAGCAGCAACAACAGCTGCGATAACATGGTTGGTTATACAGAAAGTGGATCACGCAGTATTGATGACTGACATGCAAAGTATGCAACAGAAGATTGACAGACAGTGTCTGCTGCAGGAATGGATGTAGCTTGGATGGCTCTACAGGTAGAACGTTAACTTCAGTGAACTGTCCCGGGCTTGCTGGCGTACTCGATAATGAGATAGCTGATAAGCTCGCTGGTGCACTCTGTAATGAAATAGATGATAAGCTCGCTGGTGTACTCGGTAATGAAATAGATGATAAGCTCGCTGGTGCACTCAGTAATGAAATAGATGATAAGCTCGCTGGTGTACTCGGTAATGAAATAGATGATAAGCTCGCTGGTGTACTCGGTAATGAAATAGCTGATAAGCTCGCTGCTGCACTTAGTAATGAAATAGATGATAAGCTCGCTGGTGTACTCGGTAATGAAATAGATGATAAGCTCGCTGGTGCACTCGGTAATGAAATAGATGATAAGCTTGCTGGTGTACTCGGTAATGAAATAGATGATAAGCTCGCTTGTGAACTTAGTAATGAAGTAAATGATAAGCTCGCTGGTGCACTCGTAATGAAATAGCTGATAAGCTCGCTGGTGCACTCGGTAATGAAATAGCTGGTAAGCTCGCTTGTGAATTTAGTAATGAAGTAGATGATAAGCTCGCTGGTACACTCGGTAATGAAATAGCTGGTAAGCTCGCTGGTGCACTCGGTAATGAAATAGCTGATAAGCTCGCTGATGCACTCGGTAATGAATTAGATGATAAGCTCGCTGGTGCACTCGGTAATGAAATAGCTGATAAGCTTGCTGGTACACTTGGTAATGAAATAGATGATAAGCTCCCTGGTACACTCGGTAATGAAATAGATGATAAGCTCGCTGGTACACTCGGTAATGAAATAGATGATAAGCTCGCTGGTACACTCGGTAATGAAATAGATGATAAGCGACCTGGTACACTCGGTAATTAAATAGCTTATAGGCTCGCTGGTACACTCGGTAATGAAATAGATGATAAGCTCGCTAGTACACTCGGTAATGAAATAGATGATAAGCGACCTGGTACACTCGTAATTAAATAGCTTATAGGCTCGCTGGTACACTCGGTAATGAAATAGATGATAAGCTCGCTGGCAGCTCTGATACTGAGTGTGGCTTTACTATGGACAAAGAGGACATCGTCAAGTTTGTTCTTCGTTCCTTAAAAGAGGAGGCGAATGGGTGGACAATGATGTATGTATTGAAAGAGTTAAGGAGAGTGAAGGACAATGATGTGTGTATTGAAAGAGTTAAGGAGAGTGAAGGACAATGATGTGTGTATTGAAAGAGTTAAGGAGAGTGAAGGACAATGATGTGTGTATTGAAAGAGTTAAGGATGAAGGACAATGATGTGTGTATTGAAAGAGTTAAGGAGAATGAAGGACAATGATGTGTGTATTGAAAGAGTTAAGGAGAATGAAGGACAATGATGTATGTATTGAAAGAGTAAGAGAATGAAGGACAATGATGTATGTATTGAAAGACTAAGAGAATGAAGGACAATGATGTATGTATTGAAAGAGTTAAGGAGAGTGAAGGACAATGATGTATGTATTGAAAGAGTTAAGGAGAGTGAAGGACAATGATGTATGTATTGAAAGACTAAGAGAGTGAAGGACAATGATGTATGTATTGAAAGAGTTAAGGAGAATGAAGGACAATGATGTGTGTATTGAAAGAGTTAAGGAGAATGAAGGACAATGATGTATGTATTGAAAGAGTAAAGAATGAAGGACAATGATGTATGTATTGAAAGACTAAGAGAATGAAGGACAATGATGTATGTATTGAAAGAGTTAAGGAGAGTGAAGGACAATGATGTATGTATTGAAAGAGTTAAGGAGAGTGAAGGACAATGATGTATGTATTGAAAGACTAAGAGAGTGAAGGACAATGATGCATGTATTGAAAGAGTAAGGAGAATGAAGGACAATGATGTATGTATTGAAAGACTAAGAGAGTGAAGGACAATGATGTATGTATTGAAAGAGTAAGGAGAATGAAGGACAATGATGTATGTATTGAAAGACTAAGAGAGTGAAGGACAATGATGTATGTATTGAAAGAGTAAGGAGAATGAAGGACAATGATGTATGTATTGAAAGACTAAGAGAGTGAAGGACAATGATGTATGTATTGAAAGAGTAAGGAGAATGAAGGACAATGATGTATGTATTGAAAGACAAAGAGAGTGAAGGACAATGATGTATGTATTGAAAGAGTAAGGAGAATGAAGGACAATGATGTATGTATTGAAAGAGTTAAGGAGAGTGAAGGACAATGATGTATGTATTGAAAGAGTTAAGGAGAGTGAAGGACAATGATGTATGTATTGACAGAGTAAGGAGAATGAAGGACAATGATGTATGTATTGAAAGAGTTAAGGAGAGTGAAGGACAATGATGTATGTATTGAAAGACTAAGGAGAATTGGTGTGACAATGATGCATGTATTGAAAGACTAAGGAGAATTGGTGTGACAATGATGTATGTATAGAAAGACTAAGAGAATTGGTGTGACAATGATGTGTGTATTGAAAGAGTTAAGGAGAGTGAAGGACAATGATGTATGTATTGAAAGAGTTAAGGAGAGTTAAGGAGAGTGAAGGACAATGATGTGTGTATTGAAAGAGCTAAGGAGAGTGAAGGACAATGATGCATGTATTGAAAGACTAAGGAGAATTGGTTGGACAATGATGTATGTATTGAAAGAGTTAAGGAGAGTGAAGGACAATGATGCATGTATTGAAAGACTAAGGAGAATTGGTTGGACAATGATGTATGTATTAAAAGACTAAGGAGAATGGGTGGGACAATGATGTATGTATTAAAAGACTAAGGAGAATGGGTGGGACAATATGTATGTATTGAAAGACTAGGAGAATGGTTGGACAATGATGTATGTATTAAAGTAAGACAAAAGAGAGGAATGGGAAAGAAAGACTAAGGAGAATGGGTCAAATGATGTATGTATTGAAAGACTAAGGAGAATGGTTGGACAATGATGTATGTATTGAAAGACTAAGGAGAATGGGTTGGACAATGATGTATGTATTGAAAGACTAAGGAGATGGGTTGGACAATGATGTATGTATTGAAAGACTAAGGAGAATGGGCTGGACAATGATGTATGTATTGAAAGACTAAGGAGAATGGGTTGGACAATGATGTATGTATTGAAAGACTAAGGAGAATGGGTGGGACAATGATGTATGTATTAAAAGACTAAGGAGAATGGGTGTGACAATGATGTATGTATTAAAAGACTAAGGAGAATGGGTGGGACAATGATGTATGTATTAAAGACTAAGGAGAATTGTGTGACAATGATGTATGTATTAAAAGACTAAGGAGAATTGGTGTGACAATGATGTATTTATTAAAAGACTAAGGAGAATGGTGGGACAATGATGTATGTATTAAAAGACTAAGGAGAATGGGTGGGACAATGATGTATGCATTAAAGACTAAGGAGAATGGGTGGGACAATGATGTATGTATTAAAGACTAAGGAGAATGGGTTGACAATGATGTATGTATTGAAAGACTAAAGAGAATTGGTGTGACAATGATGTATGTATTAAAAGACTAAGGAGAATGGTGGGACAATGATGTATGTATTGAAAGACTAAGGAGAGTGGGTTGGACAAAAAGCAGATGTACTTACACTCAACACTTTACATGAACAATCAGTCTACCTATGCTGCGAGAAATGCTGGGACGAGCGGTGGAGCGGATTTAGGCGATGCCTCGACCTCTATTAAACTGATTCCATGAATAAAATGGTTTTCATTAAATAATGAGTAAGTTAATTAAAATATATGGTATCTTTTCTCTCTATCTATTCTTCCCTCAAATGTTGCCTCATTTCTATCCGTCATAAATAGAATGTCAGACTGAAACACTCGTGTTGTCACATTGCTATCCGTTATAAATAAAAAGTCAGACTCAAACACCTCGTGTCGACTGCATTGGAAAAGCGGCCTTTATTCCCTAGTCCTATAAGCTACCCTCCCCCTCCTCAAGTTGGACTAAAACACTAACATTTTGATAGTTTAAAGTTTGATACAAGCCACAATACAGCGCGTTTCTACATCAACTTATAATGTTGTCTAAATGTGGATGAAGAAGTAGGACAGTCGTCAGGCGAACGTAGACTAAAATACAGTTTGAGACACACTTGAGGTACTCTATGATGAATAGTATAAGATAACCAATTATCCAGTTATACACTGACGACAAAGACACGATATACAGCAACTCCTCAAAAACACTATATGGGAAAGAACACAATTCTAGCACCACGGATAAACAAAGACAGACTAAGACAAGAGCAATTTCTAGAAGACGCCATTAAATTAACAAAGGAAATAGACTGACATGCACCCAATATCCCCACACTAGAAGAGTTGGAACAGCACAGACATCACAAATTTCACGGAGCCCTGCTTCGCACAGGCTTAAAGACAATCACACAGGAAATTCCAAGAAAACAGTACATGGCAATGGAACAGAGCATACAGGAACAAACAAATAGGGAAATATAAGACGTAGACGGCAACACACAGACTGACACTTCAAATATAACGAAAACATTTGAAAACTACTACAAGAACCTCTATACGGAAAGTAACACACAATTAAAAAAAACAAAACAAATTCATGCAATACACAAGGAAACTACCAGACGCTGACAGGAAAAGCTTGACGAAGAACTCACATTAGCTGACATAACAAGTGCAGTATAAGCAATGTAAAAGAACAAATCTCCGGGACCTGGCGGTCTCATAACAGAAATCTTCAAACATTTCTTCCCTCACTTAGGTCCTCTTCTTCTCAGAATGTACACGGACTCACTCACAAAGAAACAACTTCCTCCAAGCCTAAACATGTCTTACATAACATTACTCGGCAAAGACAACACAGACAAATTTCTTAAAACTGCAGACCCATTTCACTGCTTAACACAGACTACAAGATTCTAACAAAAGCATTAACAAACAAACTCAACCTTTCATGGCAACACTCATTCACAAAGACCAACAGTGCAGTGTACAGGGCAGAAACATCCACCAACACACACACATTTTATACGAGACATTATAACGTACACTCATGACAAAGACAACCAGTCTTCAATCCTATATCACGACCAAGAAAACCTTTGACAGAGAAGCTCATTCCTACCTCTACAAGACATTACTGAACTGCAACATTTGAAGAAGCTTCAGACAGTGGATACATATTCTTTATTCTAGACCCGAATGTAAAGTCCTAGTGAACCATTCGTTCACAGAGACCTTCAGGCTAACCAAATCAGTTCGACAGGGTGTTCCCTCTCTTCTCTAGTTTACGCTCTGACCATAGAACCGCTACTAGAGAGCATCAGACAAGACCATTCCATAAAGGGCACATTCACACCAGGAAAGGAGAACAGAAATTGTTAGCTTTCGCTGACGATACTGTCTTCTTTCCATCAAACATGTACATAAATAGACAACATATTCAATACATTTACACAATTTGTGAAAGGCAGCGGGGCACAGATAAACATACAGAAATCATTCATCATGGCATAGGCAGGTGGAAGAACAAAGTGGACTTTCCCTCTGTTCTAACACCTGTCACTAACATTAAATTGTACGGACAACATATCCTTGCAACCCAGACAAACACACACAAACAACATGGCAGAACCTAGTCACAAAGATAAAAGACATGCTGCAGAGATACAAATAGAGAACACACAAACCAACATGGCAGAACCTAGTCACAAAGATAACAGACATGCTGCAGAGATACAAATAGAGAACACACACACCAACATGGCAGAACCTAGTCACCAAGATAACAGACATACTGCAGAGATACAAATAGAGAACACACAAACCAACATGGCAGAACCTAGTCACAAAGATAAAAACATGCTGCAGAGATACAAATAGAGAACACACAACCAACATGGCAGAACCTAGATAACAGACAAATATAACAGACATGCAGCAGAGATACAAATAGAGAACATACAAACCAACATGGCAGAACCTAGTCACAAAGATAAAAGACATGCTGCAGAGATACAAATAGAGAACACACAACAACATGGCAGAACCTAGTCACAAAGATAACAGACATGCTGCAGAGATACAAATAGAGAACACACAAACCGACATTGCAGAACCTAGTCACAAAGATAACAGACATGCTGCAGAGATACAAATAGAGAACACACACCAACCACATGGCAGAACCTAGTCACAAAGATAAAAGACATGCTGCAGAGATACAAATAGAGAACACACAAACCAACATGGCAGAACCTAGATAACAGACAAATATAACAGACATACAGCAGAGATACAAATAGAGAACATACAAACCAACATGGCAGAACCTAGTCACAAGATAAAAGACATGCTGCAGAGATACAAATAGAGAACACACAAACCAACATGGCAGAACCTAGTCACAAAGATAAAAGACATGCTGCAGAGATACAAATAGAGAACACACAACCAACATGGCAGAACCTAGTCACAAAGATAACAGACATACTGCAGAGATACAAATAGAGAACACACAAACAACATGGCAGAACCTAGTCACAAAGATAAAAGACATGCTGCAGAGATACAAATAGAGAACACACAAACCAACATGGCAGAACCTAGACAACAGACAAATATAACAGACATGCAGCAGAGATACAAATAGAGAACATACAAACCAACATGGCAGAACCTAGTCACAAGAAAAGACATGCTGCAGAGATACAAATAGAGAACACACAAACCAACATGGCAGAACCTAGTCACAAAGATAACAGACATGCTGCAGAGATACAAATAGAGAACACACAAACGACATTGCAGAACCTAGTCACAAAGATAACAGACATGCTGCAGAGATACAAATAGAGAACACACAAACCAACATGGCAGAACCTAGTCACAAAGATAAAAGACATGCTGCAGAGATACAAATAGAGAACACACAAACCAACATGGCAGAACCTAGATAACAGACAAATATAACAGACATGCAGCAGAGATACAAATAGAGAACATACAAACCAACATGGCAGAACCTAGTCACAAGATAAAAGACATGCTGCAGAGATACAAATAGAGAACACACAAACCAACATGGCAGAACCTAGTCACAAAGATAACAGACATACTGCAGAGATACAAATAGAGAACACACAAACCAACATGGCAGAACCTAGTCACAAAGATAACAGACATGCTGCAGAGATACAAATAGAGAACATACAAACCAACATGGCAGAACCTAGTCACAAAGATAAAAGACATGCTGCAGAGATACAAATAGAGAACACACACACCAACATGACAGAACCTAGTCACAAAGATAAAAGACATGCTGCAGAGATACAAATAGAGAACACACAAACCAACATGGCATAACCTAGTCACAAAGATAAGACATACTGCAGAGATACAAATAGAGAACACACAAACCAACATGGCAGAACCTAGTCACAAAGATAAAAGACATGCTGCAGAGATACAAATAGAGAACACACAAACCAACATGGCAGAACCTAGATAACAGACAAATATAACAGACATGCTGCAGAGATACAAATAGAGAACATACAAACCAACATGGCAGAACCTAGTCACAAAGATAACAGACATGCTGCAGAGATACAAATAGAGAACACACAAAACAACATGGCAGAACCTAGTCACAAAGATAAAAGACATGCTGCAGAGATACAAATAGAGAACACACAAACCAACATGGCAGAACCTAGTCACAAAGATAACAGACATGCTGCAGAGATACAAATAGAGAACACACAAACCACATGGCAGAACCTAGTCACAAAGATAAAAGACATGCTGCAGAGATACAAATATAAAACATCCACAATTTTTGGTAGGAGCACCGCGTTCAACTTTGTTTCTATATCTTTTGTTGTTTTCCAGCTCTCACATGCACACGTAAAGGTAGATAGAACATTTGATTTGAATAGTCTAAGTTTTGTGTTTGTGCTGATGATTTCGATTTCCACAACTTTTCAACGCTTCTGAAAGACATTGCTGCTTTAACTTTTCTTATTCTAATTTTTTTTTTTACTTGCATCCTCTTCTCGATCGATGTGACTTCCAAGATAGATTAAGTGATTGATCTCTTCTACTGGGTTGTTTTCCATTTATATTATGTCATCTGTTGGAATTATGTTTTTCATGACCTTAGTCTTTTCATGATTGATCTCAAGCCCAATTTTGCTGCCTATTGATGATAGTTCATTTGTGCTTTCCTGCATCGTCTTTATCTGACAGCTGATGAGGACTATGTCATCAGCAAAGTCGAGGTCCTCCGAATGGTCTCCTTGTATCCATTCGATGCCTTTATTACCAGTGCTGCATTTCTTCATTATGAAGTCCATAACAACTCCAAATAACAAGGGCGATAAAATACATCCTTGTTTAACTTTAGTTTCAATTGGGAAACATTCGCTCAGTCCTTCCGCTGTTCGAACTGCACATATGTAGCCATCATAAATGTCTTTAATAATATTTAAGATTTTTTATGGCAAGCCATATTGCTTCAGAATTTTCCACAAAGAATCTCTATGAATACTGTCGGATGTTTTTTTTTTTTTAAGTCGAAGTTAAGTACAAAAGGTTTTTGCTTTTCAATGTGTTCCTCCAATATAAGTCGTAGAGTAAGAATGTGGTCAAGGCAGCTTCTCCCTTTTCTAAACCAAGTCTGTTTTTCACGCATTACTGTATCTATTGAATGCTTTATTCTATTCAGGATGATTTTGCAGAATAACTTTGAGGCAACTGACAAAAGTGTCACGCCTCTCCAGTTGTTACAATCTGAGATTGCCCTTTTTGGAATCTTAACGATTCCTTTTTTCTACTTATGAGGCACCTTCTCTGCTTTCTTATCTGCGTCTAGGTAAATATCTATTTTTGTTTCCCACTCAGTGATTTGTTCTTTTCCTCCTGCACTACAAGGAATCAGCGACAGGAGACCTTGAAAAAAACATGCTCGTGATGTGCGCTAGAGCCGTGTATGATCACTAGAGTGATTTTCTTTAAACTCATGCATTATCGTGGATTCCCTGGGCACTGCCTTTATTTTCTTAATGTTAGTCCCCTAACATTTTCTAATCTAGTGTTACCTATTGTTAGTAATATTAATTAAATTACTTACAAGCTACAATGGACATTGATTTTCATTCCGTTAAAATATAATACTAAAGCACAATGTATCCAATACTTACGGAGTAAATGAAATACTTATAGAATACATACATAAGGTTAAATTTTATTAACCTTAAAATTACAATGTAAAATAATCTAACAATGGGACAAAAATTAATACTTGTAAAATACACTACTTTATAATGAACATTTCCTATTTGTGTAAATGTACAAGAAAGTTCGAGAATTAAAACGCCTATTCTCATATTTCCCCCAATACGGCTAGTCCACTCAAGTATCTATAGTAGTCTAACAGTAGAATTAATTTATTGTGAATCTTTTTTGTTGTTGTTGTAGGTATAGCGTTGATCATGAATACTTTGACATGTCTGTTGTCTGATTTGTTTGAGCTTATATTATGTGTTGTAATGCTGTTATTGTTGGTCCTACTGTCGGGCATCTGTAGGAGGTGTGTTTTTCGGTTTTCTCGTGGGTTTTCGGTGCACAGCTGGCAGCGGTCTACGTGTAGTTGTACTGGTGTCATGTTATAAATCAGCCTGTAGGTGACCTCTTTGGCTCTTGGCTTGATGTCCGCTTATGCAGGTTTTTAAAAGTGGTTTTGAAGTTCTAAGTTTTGTAGTGTTAAGTAGGTGTAACTCCATTTGATTTTACTTTGGAGTGAAGGTTCCTGCTGCTTGACGAGCTGCTTGTAGATGTCTCGTGTTTTGTGATGCATCAGGCGGTCGTTTGCTACAAGGGTTGGACGCAGATCTTGTAGAAAGACCGTATTGTCCTGAAATGATGCGGTTTGTCGTTGCATAGTTTTTATTTTTTTTATTTTAATAATCTTAGGTCCATGTATAATGGGTGAAAGTATAGCGTTGCCGGAAGGTGGATGATGCGACCCACATGGCTGATCCTGAGGGCTTTGACTTTGTAGCGATGTCCTGAAGGACAGTACCTCCTTCCTGTTTGTCTTCAATGAACGTTTTGTGTTGTATCTTGTGACTTGTGTTCTCTGGAAGACGAATTTTCGAATTTGTTTGTTGATTTCCTTAAATGACGTCAAGGGTGGATCAAAAACTATGGCCGTGTAGATTAGTTTAGGAATGATGTACGTGTTTACTATAATTCTTCTTCCGAAGATGGTCGCCGTTTTGTGTTTGTATCGCTAGAGTGTAATGGCGATGTGTGCGATTAGAATCCGCCATGTGGGTTTGCGTATTCCAGGTACTGATGGAAGATTTTGCTATACACTTTCATGACGTTGACCGGGGTTATTTCTCGGTGGGGATCCACTTTGTTCTTCCACCTGCCAATTCCCATGATGGGCGATTTTTGTACGTTGATGTTGGATCCGCGTCCGGTTCCGAATTCCATGAACGTTTTGATGATGTGGCATATTGATTCGGTGTTCCTTGGGAAGAAAATGTGTCATCGGCGTACACTATCAATTTCTTTTCGCCATCACCTGGTGAGAAAGTGCCTCTTATGGAGTCTTGTCGGATTTTCTCCAGCAGAGGCTAAATGGCTAGGACGTTGAGTAGTGGTGACAGGGAGCATCCTTGTCTCACTGATCGGGTCAGTGTGAAGACGTACTGACTACAGAGCCACTCTTAGAAAGCATTAGACAAGACAACTCCATTGCAGACACACTCATACCAGGGAAAGGAGAACAGAAGCTGTTAGCATACGCTGATGACACTGTTTTCTTTCCATCAACCACTAGATCAATAGACAACATCCTCAGCACATTCACAGAGTTTGGGCAGGGCAGCGGGACACATATAAACATACAGTACTCTTTTATTATTGGTATAGGCAGGTGGAAAAACAAAGAGGTCTTTCCCTCAGCTCTAACACCGGTCACCAACTTAAAACTATACGGGATAACGTATCCATGCAACCCAAATAAAACACACAAACCAACATGGCAGAACCTAGTCACAAATATAACACATGCTACAGAGATACAAATACAAAACATCAACAATTTTTGACCGGAGCATCATAGTCAACACATCATCCCCAAATTGATTTACACAGCCACAGTCTTCGACCCACCGCAATCAACAATCAAAGAGATAAACAGACATAAGAACCTTTGTATTTGGCCACACAATACACAGCATAAAACAAAAACCACTGACACAGCACAAAAGACATTGAGGGATCTCACTACAGGACATACACACAAAATAAAAGCTCTCAGAATAAATCACATAAGTCGCATCATCAAACAACCAGACAACCACACCGTGCACACTACTACTTGGGGTTGAGATTAACCAGATTCAGAAAACTTAATACATTGCCTCACCATTTCGGCACCACACCCACATATTACCAAGCACGTCTACAGACCATCCAAGGACATGACAGTTTACTACACCAAGGACAAACAACATCTACAAACACCTAATTAAACAACAGGCACCTCCACTGCATCACAGAATCAAGAGAGGCTAAAAGTACTTTCTCACATACTACACCAGCACTTTCTCAAACCTCAACAATCCAAAACATTGCCCCCAAAGCAAGGGAGGTCACATACAGACTCATATATAACATGACACCCACCACAGCGAGACCAACCCACAGATTAAGACGGACACACCAATGCCCCTTCCGCAAACAAAACATTCAAGAAACAGAAGAGCACCTATTATATAGATGCAGTACAATCATACCGGTGAGAAGGGCACTGCAACAGATACTAAAATTACACACAACACAAAAAGTCGACACATACAGATCTATTATGCTTAACACTCTGCCAAAAACACACAAGATATCTTTACAAAATTACTTATACTACTATCAGAATACAGACATATAATATGGACCTGCAGGAATGAGGCTATGTACGAATGTCAGAATTTTAGTTCCTATCGTTTCCTACACATTTTTAAACAAAGAACAATGTCCATCTTAAAATAAACAAGTTAACTGTTGTGAATGAACGTATGTGAACGAAAGAGATAACAAAAAAATGTACATTATTTTTGTAAACGTTGTGGGTGGAACTAAAATAAACAAGTTTTACTCTTGAGCATGAAAGTGTGTGAACGAAAGAGATAAATACTATATATAAATGTTCTTTCTTCTTTGAAATGTTATGTATGGAATGTGAGAGATGCTATTCCATTTTGTTTTTCATGAATGTTATCATGCACTGTAATATGGAATTTAAAGATACAATAAAGATTTATTTTAATTTTAAAAAAGAAAGAAATGTTAGACGAGAGCAGAGGAGATTAGATACCTGCCTCAAGGCAGAAGATAGAATTAAGAGTCGGTAGTTTATAACAGTCATCTAGAGATTTTGTTACAAACATTTTGGATTTAGAAAGTTCTCAAGTTAGTATTATATGCATATATTGACGAACATTAATACGATCACGTAGTTACTTATGATAATCATCGCCGATAAACTCCATCAAGTAACGCTATAGTAATGTCACATTTATAAGATAATTTAGAACTTGTTGATTGTATCAGAGACTTATTCTCAAACCACATGTGGATGTCATTAATAGAGAATGTCTTGTCCTGCGTATTTGTCTGTCGATTCACAAGGTGTTCGTAGAAATGAGGCTGATCTCATTGGTGCATGCATGTTAACTGTCGTGTATGTGTGTCAGTCGTCTTTGGCTTGCACTAATACTGTACTGCTATCACTGTCCCTGCACATCTTCCCAAGAATCCACTTGTCGGAGGTCTGGAGTATAGCGACACCGGACCCTAAGGTTTGAACCGCCAAGCTGAAACAGGAATGTTTTAGGCATAACTGTGTAGTTATTTGTTGTGCGTGGTAGTCTGTGTGTGTGTTCGTTTCTTACACTAAAATGAAGTCTGGTTTGTACTGGTGTATTAGTGAAATTATATGCTGTGTTTTGGCCCTTAGGCCCCTAATGTTGATGGATACAATCTTAATGTTAGCCATGGTCAACACATTTACTGAAATTAAACATTCTGAATTGTATATGTATATGGTTTATATATGGTTTATTCTGTATGTATATGTCTAATGAATAATCTAAAATCTAATTAATGTGTTCTGTTCTTTTGCACCTCGCTTTTTTCTGTGGCGATGTTACTTTTATCCATGCTGAAGATGGGAGCAATCTGTGTCAATCAACAGCAGGTCATGAGTAACGGGAGCCTTCAGTGTATCGTCTTCACTGTCTGTGTCTGGTGCTCCACGTGCCTGAATCTTATGCTCAGACGACTCCTTTACTTGTCTGAGCTGACGGTGTTTTCTGCCGGTCAACGCCTCTGTGGAAGTCCTGGGGTTTCCACTGTTTTATGTGGCAATGATAGTGGCAGCCAATTTATGTGCCCAGTGCTATGCTCTTTCTCTATATGTTGCAACTTTATGGAGATTGTGGAGATTTCAGGTGGAGTTCTTTGTCATATATTTTTTTTTATAGTAGGTTAGGTGGGCTGCTGCCGATAATGTAAAAAAAAAAAAACTACTTACGGGGGTTTGCAAAGCGGTATAGCGTGGCCTCGACGCTGGGTCTGAGGCCGACTGGCCTCATCAATATACACATCAAGGTTGAGTGGATCATTTTGGGCTTCTGGCCCGCTGATATCCGCTACTACAGTCCCTTATCCATGGATCTTTCCACCTTCGAGGTCGACATCGTGGATTGGGAAGTATCGTGTGAATTCAGCTGAAGTTGCAACCACGTGGTTGAGAGTCTTGGGCAAATCGTATCACTTGTGGGTTTCTGTAAAATAGTTGCCTAGTCGATTTCTGGCACAAAAATTAAATAAATCGTTATAGCATTAAAAACACTTACTTGGCTCCTTTACTCGAGACCTCGGGTGGCATGGTGTGTATTCCCAAGTGAAACAACAACAGTTTTGAGAAAACAAAGTTCTAGGTAAATATTTATATTAGATCGTTGACCTCTAAACTCTTTCTAGATCTGGTCTAAATTCTGTAAATCCTATGTGCTTAAGTTTAAATACTCCAGTTTCATTCTCCCAAGCTCCCCCGCTCAACCAATCAAAATTCGACACGCTGAATTATATTTTTCTCTAATTTATAAAAACAACACGTCACTACTCATCTTTGCCCAAACTTCGAAGTCTCCAGACAACTCTACCTTGAACTTTTGGCCTCGATAATCTCACGGATTTAGTGTGCCTGTTGTCGACCTATTCTCTACGTGTCACTAGTCACGTACTGTTCTATTAACAGCTTTCCCATGCTTTAGGAAAATTCAATTCTCAACTGACTCCGTTACTGTTATATCATTACTTGATGTCGCTATGCTGTTACAGAACGACCATCATCCGAATAAAAGACGTCGGACATCGATGCACCATGGTCAACATCCACTCACCACCAGTGCCGGCACAACAACAACAATTCTATGAGGACCTCTTCCCCTCCTATTAACGAGGAAATACACGGGACAGAAGACCATCCTTAGTGGAAGATTTCAACTGCTTCCTCTCAAGGAACGATGTCGAGGGAGACGCATACAGCACACATACTAACCGCCCCAACGCTCTGTACGACATAATAATCGTCTCACAAGTGTGTTCTCACATGCTTTTGAACGTTAAAACCTGCTGTAAACCTTATTACCTTATTGTATGTATTTATTTATGTATATATTATGTATTACCTTATTGTTTCTTTAATGTATGTGTCCGTCTATTTTCATGCGTGGTATGAAAGTGAGAAAACCCCAAATATAGCTCTCAACTTTTATCTGGCAGTGGATAAATTGTTCCACTAGTTTACAACAAAAAGCGATATTTATAGATTCTCGTGTTTGTGTAAACATCGGTGATTTTAACTGACTTAAATGTGTAAAGCTGTCAACACAATTATCTCGCCTGTACGGCTTCACTTTTGTGTGTGTAAACGTATGTGATTTTTAGATTTATGTAGCACAATATGTTTTTTTTTAAATAATAATCTTTATTTCATTTTCAAATTCAAAATCATCACAGTACATAAAAATAGTTTAATTTATATGATTCAATAATGGGAGTGAAAGATGTTACATATATTTTAGACGTAATTAAGAGGTCAATAAGATATGACACCACACGACCAAGAACTTCCAGGAGCACCAGAGGCGGCAATGAGGACAAAAGCACCCCGACATCTCAGTTTATTTTGGGAGGTGTGACGTCTCGTCAGCGTCTTTCTACTTCTTCTTCTATCTTTCCTATGCTGCCGTTGGCGTCGAGGGAAAAAAACAATCTGCGATTCTTTGCTCTTCTGTTGGCCTCTTCTAATGTTATTCCTCCTTGTGACTCTAGTATTCCCTTTATCCATCTCTTTCTCGGTCTTCCTCTTAATCTGGCGTTTTCGTAGCGTTTGTTTATGGCTCTTTGATTCATTGTTAGTTCTTTTTGTCTTGTTATGTGGCCGAACCAATTTATCTGTTGTTTCTTTGTATTCGATGGCTGGTTCAATTTCGAGTTTCTTCTCAGGTCAGTGTTTCTTACTCTGTCCCCGTAAGCTGTTTCCTGTCATTCTTCTGACACATTTCATTTCGGTGGTCGTTATCTTTCTTATTGTTTTAGAGTCCAGCGTCCAATTCTGGCACTGATAGCACAGCGTTTGGTAGAAAAATTGATGTGTATATTGCCCTTTTTGCTTCCGTAGCTATTGCTTTGATTTTTCAATAGTGTTGATACTTGGCCTATAACTTGGCTTGCTTTGTTAAACCTTATATCTATCTCGGTCTCTTGGTTATTGTCTTGTATTAACGTGCTACCCAGATATTTAAAATTGTCAACTTGCTTCAAAGATGTATTATCTATTATGATGTTTAGTTTTTCTTTCTTTCTCGCTATTGCCATTACTTCGGTTTTGCTTATGTTGATCTTCATATTGTATTGTTTACAAGTGATATTTAGCCTGTTGATATGTTCTTGTAGGTCCTCAGTTGTTTCATGTATCAGAACTTGGTCGTCTGCAAATAGTATTTCATTTATTTCTTCCTCTCTTCTGTTGTTTTCTGGTACGTATATTTCGTTCTCTTTTGTGTTATCGCTTGTTATCATCCGTGTTGGTATATTTCCTTTGATTGGGCATGCTAATTTGCATATATTGTCCATGTATGTGATGAAAAGTAAGGGGGAAAGCACGCAGCCTTGTCTTACTCCGGAGTTAATGGTGAAATGTTTAGAGTAGCCTGCTGAAGATCTTACTGTAGTGCGACTACTTTCATAGAGGTTCTTACATTACTAGGTGGTGACTCACTCCGTACAAGGGCAATACGGACCATAGTTGTTCCCTGTCCACCCTATCGAACGCCTTTTCTTGGTCAATAAAAGCTGTATATAGTGTTTTATTATGATCTATTGTTTTCTCGGCTAGTTGTTTTATGATAAATAGGGCATCTGTGCAACCTCTGTTCCTCCTGAAGCCCATCTGAGCATCGCTTAGTTATGGGTCTATAATTGGTCTCAATCTTTTTTCAACTATCTTGACATATAACTTCCCTGTGTGGCTTAATAGTGATATCCTCTATATTGGTTGCAGTCTCTTCTGCTGCCCTTCTTTTCCCATACTGGTAATATAATGGACTATTTCCAGTCGTCTGGGACTTGCTGTTGTATCCATGCAGCGTTGAATATTCTGTGTAGCCATTTACATCCTGCCTCTCCCGCTGCTGTTAGCATTTCTACTGGGATGTTATCGATTCCGGGGGCTTTGTTTCTTGGTGCTAGTCGTAATGTTTCTTCGATTTCTTCCATTAGTATATTTGGGTCTTTATCGCCAAATATTAGTTGCTTTTTGTGTGTTTTTGGACTTGTTTCTACATTCAAAAGCTCTTCGAAATATTCTTTCCATCTCGTTAAGATTTGCGCTTTGTTTGTTATTGCTTGGCCTCGTTTATCGTTGATGATTTCAGTTGGGTCATAATTGTCTTTCTTTTGTCTTATGGCTTTAATTGTTCTATAAAGTCTCTGGATGCTGATTTGTGATTGTTACTAATCATTTCTCCAAATTTTATCCATGCTTTATGTTTTTCTTATTTGATTAATTTCTTCACTTCTCTTCTTTCTATTGTGTATATATCATAATCGCTTGGCTTTTTAATTTTTAGCCAGATTTTGTATATATTTTCTTTCTTTTTTACGGCGTTCTTGACTATGTCATTCCACCATGGAGTGCTCATCTTTCCCTCCTTCTTCCTTTGCTTCGTTCCGCATATTGTGGTTGCTATTTTCGTCAATGATTTTTTTAATATGAGCCACTCGTTATCTACTGTAGTTATTGTTGTGGTAGTTGTTTAGATTGGTTTTCTAGTTGTTTTTCTATTTCTTTCTTTTTGTCTTCTGTTTTAAGTTAGCTTAATGTTATTGTCCTTTCGGATTGTTTTCTTATTTTCAATTGGTTCTTGTTGTATTGTTTTGCTTTCTGGATGGCACCATTTTATGGTCTGTATCATTTGTGATGTTAGGTACCGCTCTGCTGTCTCTGATTTTCCTCTTCCTTTGTGTTCTCGCTAGGATGAAATCTATTTGACTTTTACAATTAGTGTGGACCTGTAGAAATGCTGACGTTTTCCAATTCAAAACTTTTAATGCCAGCCTGTTTGTACAGTTTTATACTCGTCGGCATCTGTAAAGCAAAATTGGCCAATGACTGGCGCCTTCCGCCTGTCACCAACAAATGTAGCAAACAAGGGAAAGGAAAGACTTGAAAGATGTGTCTTTCTAAATGAATATTGAAAATTCATTCATTCATCATTCCTTCTCACAAATTAAATTATGTTGTTTTAAAGAAGGACATTTATTTTTGATTATAAAACTGTACAAACAGGTTGGCATTAAACGTTTTGAATTGGAAAACGTCATCATTTCTACAGGTCCACACTACATTTCTATATTCGGATATTAGAATTAGCGCTTTAGTGTAGGATTCTTGTGTTGTTTTTGACAGTGTGTTGAGCATGATAGATCTGTATATGTCTACCTTCTGTGTGTTTCTAGTGTAAGTTGTAACGTCGTTCTTGATGGTATGATTGTGTTGCATTCGTAGAATATGTGTTCTTCGTCGTTTCTTGTATGTTTCGTCTGCAAAGTTGGCACTTGGCTGTCTGTCTTGATATGTGAGCTTCTCTTTCTGTTGTGGGTGTCATGATGTATATGAGTCTGTATGTGACTTACCTTGCTTTGGGAGTGATGTGTGGATTGTGAAGTTTTGAGAAGGTGCTGGTGTAGTCTGTGAGAAAGTGGCCAGGAAATCTGGCAAGTGTAGCATTACGGTGTCCAGCATGAGAACGGAGATTGAAGCAGCAACGGCGAAGATAACAGGGTTGGTTACACAGAATGTGGATCACGCAGTCTTGGTGACCGACTCTCAAAGTATGCAACAGGAGATTGATAGAGAATGTCTGCAGCAGGAGTGGATGCAGCTCCGGCAGACTCCAATAATGGGAAATTACCATAGAGATAGTTTTCAGACAGATCCGTCACAACTCCTTGTCACTGATATTTTAGCTGATTTGCTATTTGTCTCTTTTGAGAAATGCATATCCTTTGTCTTTTGTACATTCAAGTTGATTGCACGAATTTATATATCTTAAATAATGAGAAAATTTGGCGTTGAAAAATTAATTATTTCAAAACAGAACGTGTCAAATGTGACAATTTGGGAAGAAAAATAACGATAATTACTAGTATTATTCTATTAAAACATCATTCATGCACAGATTAATTAAGCCACAAGATTGGAGCCTCGGTGGCTGAGTGGTTAGTGTAAACAGTGCTTGATTAGAAGGATCTAAGTTCGATTTCAGAAGTGGATATTTTCGGACCGACAAGGCTTCAATCTTAACTCGGTCTCTGTAAATGGGTATCGGATGTTTTTTTTTTCTGGGAAGTATAGACGGCCTGGAGTGATACCGACCACCTCACTAAACAATTTGCGTTGTCATTGAAACATATGGTCACTAACACCATATTCCACACATGCCTAGCAAGGCAGGGAAGTGAACCATAACTTTTACTTGTTAGCTTTACTAGAAGCTTCACTTGTGTGTGAGTCTCTCAAAAGGGTGTGCTACTTGATGCATAGAAAACTGTGTAATATTGAACGCGCTGAACTCTGTAAAAAGGCGTGCAGCTCATAATGGACACACCGAGTCAATGTAACGTCCGTCATAAGCAGCATAACTCTATGTGTCAGCGACAAAACCGTGGACTTAAGATTAGTGAGCATGCCACAACAATGGTCGCTGTCCCAACAAATGAAGTCAGGCCACCACTTCCGTGAGACACTCGATCCAACCGCGGTCCAACTTGTGACAAATTTTACTTGAAAACAGACAAATCATACACCCTTACCAGGGCAAGGACGAGGCCTGTTACCGTTCTACTAAACTCAAGAGCCAGTGGCACTGCAGCACTATCTCATCGCGTGGGCACACAAAATTCATGTCACGGAGAGGAAGAGAGGCAGTTTAAAATCGTACCATTAAGAGAGAGAGAGAGAGAGAGTTTAAAATCCTAACATTAAGAGAGAGAGAAAGAGAGAGATCGAAAAAAAGAGATGCTGTTTAATATATTAAACACTAAGATATAGATAGAAGAGAGAGAGAGAGAGAGGAGAGAGAATGAGAGAGAGAGAGAGAGTTTAAATTTTCTAGCAGTAATATTTAGAGATCGAGATTAAAATGAAGGAGTTAAGGGAGTTGAGAAAGTTTATACTTCTAGCATCAAAAGTTACCCATTTAAAAATCCTAGAATGTCCAGAGAGACAATTTAAAATACAAGCACGATGTGAAAAGCAGATTATAATATTGGTATGAAAAAGATGCAGTTACAAATCCTACTATTAATAAAGAAACAGTTAGAAATACTAAAAAGAAAAAAATCAACTTAAAATAATGTTATGAAAAGAGAGATAGACAATTACATCTCAAGCATTAAAGTAGTGAGAGAGTCATTCTTTTCTATTTTATTTTTAAACTGAGAATCATGTCCAGAATAATTTATCAAACTTGCAGAATAAAGTGTAATATGGGGTGTTTATAATGTCGCTATGGAGTGACTTGATCAATATTCTTGAAATGAAATCACCGATTGATGAAATTTACATCACATTCTGTGTCCACAATCCCGTCACAAACATAAAACAGTAAGCCGCTATTGTATTCACGGTTTCATTGCTGAAGGGAAATGGTGTTATACAATGGAAACAGGATATGTTTTTTTAATACGTCTTCGGTAATGATAGCAAATATACTGAAGAAGTTATTCAACAATTTGTGTTGAAATGTCCAGACTCACAAGTCTCCTCACCGCAATTACTTTTGATTGACAAGTTCGTGCTACGGATAGTGTTGTAGATGCATACGGATCTGGAGGGCTTTCACCTTCAGAAGACACAGAACTTGATATGGAGACCAGAATTACAGTAAGCCCTAATAAATCTTTAAGGTGGTTGCCTCAACATGCAAACTTTTCCAATGGATACCGTCCACAAGGCTCTGAAGTGTTAGCTGCACTATCGTCCTTACAGGTTAATTGAATCGTGTTAATTCCATGCAAGATATTGTGAATTCAGATTGAACTACTGCATGTGGTTTCAGAACCTTATCTCTGAACGAGGTGATGAAGTCCATGACGTGACATTCTTCACTGATGAGGCACGGTTTCATCCCTCAGGTTGCGTCAACAAGTAAGAACAACCGTATGTAGAGCAGTAAAAAACCCGCATGAATTACACCAAGTACCGCTTTACGTCCAGAAAGTCGTATGCGGATATTGAGAAGCATTTTTTTCAATGCAAAAATCAACGCAGAACATTACCGTACTTTAAGCTGGAATCATTCATAGCCCACCTTACAGGGTGGGAAATTAAAGAAGCTCGGTTTCGGCAGGATGGGGCAACAGCACACACAGCCGCAACAACATCACTTGCTTATTAGGAAAGCGTATTTGCAAATCGCATTATTTCACTTCTAATCTGGCCTGCTCGTTCACAGACCTAACCCCGCCTAATTATTACCATACCTAACTCCGCCTAATTATTATCTGTGGGGGTGAGCTGAGAAGAATGTTTATCAAATATTCTGAAGACAGATAATGGCCTGAAGGCAGAAATCGTCACCCAGAGACAACAAATATCACCAGTCATTATCCAGAAGGTTTTTGTAGACAAACACCAGGCATACCGAGTTGTTAACCCCCTACTGCCCATACCAGAACAGACTCCCTTAACAGAGGAATCAGTATTGTCAAAACAAACACGGACAGAAGTGAAAGGAATGCCTGACAAGGATGAACAGAATAACCTGCAGCGTAAAGCAATAACTCTCAGTTTCTTGATGAGAATACCAACAAGACCTAAGGATTCGCGTGTACACAGATGGGTCAGTACAGAATGCAGTGAAGAACGATTGAGCAGGTGCATACATAGAATACCCAAATAACGCTAGTGATATGGATAAAATAGCAACAGGAAATTTGGAAATTGCATTTCAGTGACTAAAGGTAGCTAACTTTAATTTTTTACAGAATTATAAATAAGTGTAATTTGCAACCACAAATGAAAGGAAGATACATTTCTTTTAGTTTGGTTTTTCAGAAATTGAAATTTTCTTATAGATGTTTGCAAAAGAACGTGCACATTTAATGATCATTCTTTTTTCGCAGGGCAATATGCATATGTATGACACTTTAGACAATTTACAATATGCTGATATATCAAGAATTGATCTATTAATCTCACAGGAGTTGCCTCCCTTTTAATAATAGAATACAACTTTTAATTTCTAAAGCAGATAAGATATATTAACATTTTCATCAACATTCAACGGTATAGACATTTTTTGCATTTAAGTTTGATATATTAGGACGAACCGTTCCTGTAAATATTACACAACATTGAATATATATTCTTCAAAGAATTATTTGTTTTCTTAGCTGATAATCAGCTGGTTAAAGTTTCTAAGTATTTTTTATACATTACAGGTGCAAAAGAAGTTAATTTACAAAAGTAACCGACGCTGTCTAATCACTTCACTGTAGAGTCTAGAAGAGATAATTTGTTAGAGAAAGATGTATCAATAACACAAAGAACATACTATGCAGTTGAAATTTCAAATTTGTAGTAGAAAAAGGTAGGGAGTTGGGGATAGACAACTGCACAAATTCATGTCACCGGAGAAGGAGAGAGGCAGTTTAATTTCTAGCAGTAATAGATAAAGATATAAAATGTAAGAGTTAAGAGAGTTTATATTTCTAGCATAAAAAGTTATTCATTTAAAAAAACCTAGAATGATCAGAGATACAGTTTAAAATACCCACAACCTAATTATTATCTGTGGGGTGAGCTGAAAAAAACAAGTTTATCAAATATTCTGAAGACAGATAATGACTTGAAGGTAGAAATCGTTACCCTTAGAAAAGCCACAAAATCACGATGGCAGTGACCAAGACATTCAATGGTTAGAGTCACAAGGCTACACTCACGCATGTATACTGAGTGATTCGATGAGCATGATAAAAAAAAGTGGAGGCGGGCTCAGTACGCATGCAATGGGTAGAGTCGTTGCAGAAATCCAAATACATAAGGTCACCTTTGTCTATGTCCCTGGACATGCGGGAGTACGGGGAAATGAAAAAGCGGACAGGTTGGCTAGCTGCGCAGTCGTTGAGGACGGGCAACCAATGGAACGGGCGGACATCATCAATGCCCTCCGAGATGTGGGAAGAGCACGTGACTTCGACAAACACAGATTCACGTCACTTCTTCGGATGATGGAAATGGAGTTAAGTTGGGCCAGAAATTAGAAACTTAGTGACCGTGTAAGAAGACTTATCAACCACATAGAACTGGAGTCGTCAGTCGCTGGACACTAAGGGAATTGCTGAAGAGGGATCAGAGCACCTATGGACATGTTCGGAGTGCAATGATGATGACCCGCAAATAACTCAATAATAATAATAATAATAATGCTAGAACGAACATGCCTGTAAATATTATGCAACATTTAAATATATATTATTCAAAGAATTATTATACTTCTTAGCTGATAATCAACTGTTTAAAGTTTTCTAAAACATTTTTATAGATCACAGGTTCAAAGAAGTTAATTTACACAAATTAGCTGA